>PYXC01000588.1:302500-625000 GCA_015244755.2 Tenualosa ilisha
CGGGGAGACCAAGATATGAATAAAAACATATAGGCTCTGTAGATGCAGACAAGGCAAATGAGGGGTCCTGGATTGTTAACAGATGGTGCAGAAACTCAGAGTGTTCTTTAGCAGGCAGCCGGTGGTTAGCAGTGTGGCAGCCATGTCAGAAGCTCCATTTTCACACACCTCTCCTGAGGCGACAGCTCCAAGCAGCCCTGGGGCTAATCACAACGCCTGTCCCCTGTGCCCCTTTCCCGTAACAACGCCACGCCAGATAGACTAAATTAAACGTTAGTCGCAGCACTGTCAACTGCCAAGGTAGCAATTTCTAGACTTGTTCTTTCAAGTCAAGTAGAGAAGTTGGTGTGTGTGTGTGTGTGTGTGTGTGTGTGGTGTGTGTGTGTGTGTGTGTGTTTTAAGACAGGTGGCAAAGCAGTCTAAATGCAGATGTTTGTAAAGAATAGGAGAGCATCCAAATGAAAACAGCTATGAGATGCTCCCGTGCCAGTCCTTCTGGGATTGGAAGGCTGCTGCTAAGACTGGGTGTGGAGGGAGTGTTACATTCCAGACGTCTGTGCGGTTCGTTTATTGGAACACGCTGGTGTCTTCATGTCCACCAGCAAACAAACTTTCACAAATCGAGTCACTTACTCAAGCACGGTCAGAAATGGATGCGTCTTAGTCGAAGCGTGAGGAGGGTGGAGAAGGAAAGAGAGAGTGGATGAGAGAGAAAGAGGGAAGGAGAAACGGAGGAGCAGACCTTATCCATCTTGAGCCTCTTCAGATAAGACGGGCTGTCATAGCCCCTGGCTTGTCGGGCCTCCTGTAAATGGTTGATCATCCAGACGTTTTTCCTCTGTTTTGCAAGGTCAAGCGGTGTCTCCCCCTGTAAGTCACACACACACACACCACCAAGGATTAATTACATAATCATGTACTGAACAGGGAGCTTGATAAAGAGCCGTTCAAGCTAGGGGCTAACATAGTGACCTAAACGGCAAAATTTCCTTAGCTAGTTCACTTAATTAGCTACTCATCGTCTGTTAACAAATCCATTTAATGACCACATTTGCCTGTGATTAATTAAAAATAGTCAGCGCTCACCACCTCAGAGTAAGTTATTTAGTGCATCGTGCCATTTATCCTATTCCAATTTTCAGAGTTCACAGCTTACCTGTTACACCTCACAGGTTTTTATCATGATTAAAACTAACACATCATTAACTTAGCACATCATTTACAGACAGAGTGCAAATGCATCTACAGTCAATCAGTCTGAATCATGCGAGTAGATGTGCTTCAGCTAATGATAGCACCACAAAAATACACAACATGGAATTTAAAGGTGCACTTTTGCATTTTCCAATCCAAAACATGGAATTCAAAAGGTCATCCAAATATGACCCACTAATAGCAACAGAATAAGCAATGTCAACATAATAGCCACACAATCAAAACAGCAGCAGAAATGGCATTTACAACAATATGAAAGAAAGTAAAGGCTTGAAACCAAAGCAGTTCCATGAATTCCAAGAATTCCAAAATGCCACCAACTGTAGCACCTTTAGCATTCCATCTAAAAAAAAAAAAAACGGCCAGTTCAAGTCCAAATCAAATCCTTGATGGTCAGGCATGGCGAGTCGATGGAGACTTCCTCACCTTGATGTTCTGGGCATCTACGTTGGTGTTGGCCTCCAGCAGCAGGCTGATGACGGTGGTGTTGCCGGCCAGCACGGCCCAGTGCAGCGCCGTGTTCTTGTGGTACTTGTCCCCCAGGTTCACCGACACGTTGAAGGTCAGGAGAAGCCTGGTGGGGTCCACACTGATGGGGGGGAAGCCAGATTACAGTGAGGGGGGAGAAATAAATAGGAAGCGATAGTGTGAATACAGACATGCGTCGGCAGCATGGTGGGCACTCGTTACCAACTGGTTAGGGCTTTGGGCTTGAAACCGAAGAGTATATAAACTGACTGAAGTGCCCTTAAACAAGACACCTAATCCCTCACTGCTCCGAGTTAGTGTGTGCTTCACCTCACTGTGTATTCACTGTGTGCTATGTGTGTTTCACTAACTCATGACTGGGATAAATGCAGAGACCAAATTTCCGTCATGGGATCAAAAGAGTATATATACTTATACTATGCTACACTAATAGTGTAGCAGCGTGGTCAAGGATGAACCAAGTCAGAGACACAAAACACTGCTCAAAAACAAAAAAAGACTGTCTTCTTGAGCACGGACGTACTCTCACACACACGCTCACCAATATGCACGCTTCCAAGCATACAGAGCCAACTGACATCAACACCCGAGCTAACTGCTTCCTCTTCACACATACCTGTGTGTCCGATAAGCTGCCCACATCAGAGGAGTCATGCCATTCTGATCCATCATGTCTACGTCCTATGAAAGCAAGAAAGGACAACGGAAGCAAGACAAGATGAATAAACACATCTAAAGGTAAGATGACAGAGTTAACAAGCTCTTACAGTTACAGCAGAGCTCCTGAATTCCTATGCACACAGGTGGTATACTACCCCCTGGTGGTTAGACGCCTAAAAAACAGCATATTCTACACCACTGTTTTAGGTCAGTTGTTTGCAATTCTGCCCCGTCCCTGTCCCCTTTCCACTACATTCATTTCCCTCTCCTGTATTGAAATGGTCAGCAGCATAACTGAACACAACTGCTAGCTAATGAAGAGGACTTTACACAGTGGCGCTGTTAACAACAATGATATGTGCCACAAAACAAGTGCATCCAAATTAGACTCACTCAACCAGCTAAAGATATTAATGAGGGTTCAAATGCATCCTAGGCCTGGTTTTCATCTAACAATCAGTATCGACTGGAAATGCAAGTTAGAGACCTTATACGGAATAGGAATAAACATGCTTGTTTACTCTATAATTTCTGATGTTGTACGGAGCGGAGATGTTGCGTAGTGTACCTGTCCCTTGGCAATGAGGTAGGCCACAATAGAGGTGTGTCCAAACTGAGCGGCCAGGTGGACACAGCTGCAGCCCTCGCCGTCAATGAGGGAGGGGTCGGCACCGTACTTTAGCAACTGCACCACCATGGACAGGTGGCCTTGTCTGCGTGGGGGAGGAGAGTCAGGGACAGGAAATACATTAACATGGAGAGAAAACTCAGAGCTATATGGACATGATGGAGACTCAGAGCTATATGCACAAGAACACTGTTCAATCACACAAATACATACATACATACATACATATATATATATATATATATATATATATATATATGAGAGAGGGGGGGGGGGAGAGAGAGAGAAAAAAAGATGCAATGTTAACACAGAGTGAGAGGCTAAGAGGAGGTATCATGAGAATGGCACAAACAGCAAGATACTGATGAGACAGAGATAAAGTGAGTGGCTGGGAAATTTGAGAGTTTGAGGAGCTAGGGATTAGGAGCCTTACTCAACGACACACCTCAGCCATGAATGTGACAATGATGGGGGAGCACTGATCAATTATACAGATACAGAAAAAGAGAGAGAGATGTCAAAAGGCAAGAGAAGAGTGAAACAACAGAGTGAGAGAAGAAAAGGAGAAGAGCGAGGGAGAAGACTGGATAGAAGAGAAATAGGGAGAAAGCAAAAGGTGACAGCTAGAGGAGTGACAGATGAAGAGAGAGAGAGAGAGAATCACACAGACAACTGTGAGAAGAATAGAGAAAGAAAGAGGCTGGTTAACGAGGGAACGACTAAACGGCACCACAGGATACACAAACCTGCTGAAAAACACAAAAGTAGGACACGGTGTGCACTCTGCAGCATAATCTTGCTCAAAATAAAATAAGAAAATGACCTCTCAGCAAGCTGCACATCCCAAGTCCCTAAAGCCCAATTTATGGTCGCGCAACACCATCAACACACAGACATGCAGTTGCATTCATGGAGGGGTTTACCTTTCACAGTTCTCTAACATGTGTCCGTGTACCGTGTACCCCAACACACACCACTACTACTACACACACTGGTTAAAGTGGCACTAGGCTACCGACATACCAATACAATGGTTCAGAAGTCATTCGACTTTGTCTTTCTATCATTGTTAATGTTGCTAATAGAGACATAGTAGTTAAAATTAAAAAGTTATTCAAGTTATTTATTTTCGAGCAAATTAGGAGTTTTCTGCCAGCCAATCGTTCTGTTAGCTTGTGAACTTCTCACATACCTGCCTACAAAGTAATGCCTGCTGAAGAAGTGACAAATTCAAAACTTTATTGAAATATAGGCTCAGTACAATCGGGGAATCCTTCCACCGTGTCCAAAACAACATCTGAAATTATTCACAAAGATTACACTGTGAACTAGCTTGTGCTAATTATACCTCTGACGGGTAGCAAGAAGCCAAAACAAAATGAGCTGACCAATCACACGCTCCCTCTATCCGTGGGGTCTGCGTCATTTCGATGGATAGTTAGAAAATCGGGGAGGTATCCCTCGGAGAGCATGTTGGAGGCGGTCTGCATGTCTCCATGCTGGCTTGCGTGTCTGCGCGTTGTCAGAGTGGGACGAGTATAAATTGAGCTATGCTGGGATTTGGTGTGTCAAACTCTCCGTCAGGCACTGCAAGAGCAGCTTGAATCACTCTGCTCAACTTCAGTGGCTATACTCCACACCAGCCAGCTTTTTGCCCATTTAAACTTGTTATTATTTGACTTGACACTCTTAGCCAAAGCAACTTATATGTATCAAGTACCAATTACTTCAGGAGCTAACCTCAGGGTGAGGTGCCTTGCTCACAGAGACCAACAAAAGCAGCCAGGAATCGAACACGCGACTTGTCAGGCTACTTGCATGCGACCCTGGCTCCATCCAGGCTACAGCAAATCAATGCTGTGGTGACCAGGCATGACGTGCCAATAGATAAGGCCTTATGCAACTCACTGTGCAAGCCAGAGGGGCCTTTTGGAAAAGGTCACTGGAGGTTTAACGGGCAGAGATTTCGGGCCTCCACCCACATGGGGGAATCAATAATGCATATCAGTCACTGCAGGGGAGGCCGGCTGAGGTGGCGACTGATGTCACGGCACTGGTCCCAACTCCACACAGGAGCATGTGCTGGCTGGATTAAGTGTTTACACATGGATCTGATTACTCTGTGTGTGTGTGCGCGTGTGTGTGTTAGAGTATATGGGTGAGCGTGAAAGTGAAAGAGAAAGAAAGAAAGAAAATAACCTGCACGTTTTAAACAGGAGCTGCTAGCATGCTAAGGGATACAGCTGTTCAGCTCCATTTCAAAACAAGAAAGCATGTGTTTCCACATCAGGTTCAGCAGTCATCTCTATTTATGCTTTAACGTCATGGGTTGCTAGAAAATCTAACCATTGTGTGCAGGCACGCAGTCTCATTTCAAAAGGTGTATGAACCCCTATAGCTTTAAGAGGAAGCTTCAGAACCAGTCTTGAGTGAAGGGCTGCCAACACTGAATCTCATGTCAAAATTACACAAATAGGGAGCGTAGAAACAACACACTACTCAGTCTTACCTGGTGGCCCAGTGCAATGGTGTGGAGTTGAGGTCACCCCCCAGCTGGTCCACTATAGCACCCTTAGATATGTAGTACCTGCAAGGAGACAAGGAGACAAGGAGACACACACACACACACAAACACACACACACACACACACACACACACACACAAACACAATGCATGAGTCTTGAACACTCACTAAATAGAGAAAGACAGAAGATGGATCTAAATGCAGAGCAGCAAGATCACTCCCATTGTCTCTAAACCTGTCTAATCACAAGGACAGATTTATACAGAGTTTCCACAGTTTGTTTAATCATTACAAAGGTGTGTCCTTAAGGTATGACAAATGTATTATTTATGAGAAAGACACCTGAACAAACAGACAGTCATGCCTTGTGTTGATTAGGAAACTAGCTGTCGTATGAGTATATTTGGATAGCAAGGCCATACACTTCAAACCAGAGCATGACATGTGGTTTCCTCTGCTCTGCTCAGCCTACAGTTTTAGGAAAATTAAGAGGTTCTGGGTTAGACAAACATTACTCTACATCCCCTCCAGGAACAGGGACAGGAACAGACATAGACAGAAGACACAAGACACAGATAGGTATCTGGTAATCCTGACTGCTGCAAGCAGTGGCAGAGGAAATGACAAACACACTTTCCTCTGCTTTTCTCTTTTCCCTTTCATGCACGCAAGACACACAGGCTCATCCATCTTTCAACCCCCCCCCCCCAAACACACACAAACACACACAAACACACACAGAGCAGGGGGCTATACGGTAATTTCTGTCCCTGCAGTTTGGTTCATCTCTGACTTGAGCCAGACAATACTAGACTGCACCAGAGCACTGCAGCAGATAACACATTAATTATGTGGTTCTGTGTGTCTGTGTGCATGCATTTGATTGTAATCTTTGTGCATGCACTTTGAAGGTTTTCAAGCATAACTACGCACATTTGGATTTGATTATTTATCATTTCATTATTTATTTAGTTTGTAACACTGAATGAATGGCAAAATGGATACTACATACTGATCTACTCGTTGATCAAAACCATTCTGAATAATACCCCTGACAGACATTCAGAGAGCTCACAGTTGACACAGTTGGTTTGAACATCCCATTTAATTACTAATAGACACCAAAGTGGATGAAAATGATGCAATTGCCATTCATTCACATATTAAACCAGTGGTTCTCATACTTTCTCTGTCATTCTCTACTTTGGAAGGGGGAGAATGTTCACGTCCCACCAGCCAGAGAAGAATGGGTATGAATTCGGGGGGCATGGTGCGGCCGTCGCTCTTGCGCCCCACCTGCAATGCATCCACGTTTCCCACAGAGAAACGCTTCATTAAACTAATCCTGACTTGATCTGACTGTAGAAGATCTTGAGCCCCTCAGAGCATCAAAAAGCTTTGGTTATATAAGCACACCTTCATAGCAGCCCTTGCCACTCTGTGACTGAACAGGCATGCAACAGCACAAGTTCCTCTTGCTCAGGGGTTTCAGATGGCTGTAGCCAAGACCTAGGTCTGACTGAGCTGACCACCCAAGGACCACTGCTGAAAAGAAATTATCACCACAATGAAACTACATTACCTGATCAATGGTCAGGGACCACTGGCAAAACTTGGACAGCAAAGCCACCAGTGGGCTGCTGATCACAGGTTATAAAAAAATCCTCTTGTAAACCCAGTTTTTCCACAGAGGTCTTGTACACTTACACTAATACATATTTATTTCATGGCTTCCGCTCAGCGGAAAATGTATATATAAAATGTCTGAAACGCAAAAGAGATCATCCTGGGTTTTTTCCTGAGGCTTTCAGAACTGCGCCACCCGTGTAGATTTAAAATGTCTTCCCTCTCTTTTATTCTTTTTCTGGCACCATCATTTACTTATTGGACTGCTGCTAACGCCACACTCTGAATGCTAAATGCCAGCACACCAGCCTGGCGCTAAGCCTCCGTGTGGTGGAGCCAAGGGAGCCCGTTTATTAGAGCGATCACAAACTTTCTTCTACCACAGCATTCTGTGTGGTTTTGGTAGAGCAGGTAGAGCAGTAGTCTGCGGTGAGTGGTGCATGAGACAGTGTGTGAGAGTGTGTGAGACAGAGTATGTGTGTGTGTGTGTGTGTGTCCGTGTGTGTGTGGTCTGCAGCTGTGACTTACTTGACCAGGTCTATCCTGTTGTTGATGGCCGCCCAGTGCAGGAGTGTGACGTTCTCTTTGTCCGGCTGACGCACGTCGTAGCCCGCCTCCACCAGCTCTCTGCATCGCTCGAAGATCCCGTACCTGAGAGGGCAGGGGAGAGGACCGTGGTCAATCCAATGTGCCTTCCATCCGATTTACACACACACACACACAAACACACACACTCCTCCAGTGTTAACATCTGTGTCTACTGTGTCCGCTGACTGTTTCCTCTGGACACTCTACACTGTGATCTGGCCTTTTTAATCTGAGTACAAGTTAAGGAGGTTAGCAGCAATATTGGCCTGACTGCCCAGACCTCACAAATCAACACAGGACAGCCATATAAAGTGACACATGCGGGGGATTTATTAGCTTCCCCTAGGGAGTACAGAGCATGCACAGGGAAGAATGGATATGTGTGTGTATATGTATATGTGGATATGTGGATATATGGATATGTGTGTGTGTGTGTGTGTGTGCGTGTGAACGTGTGTGTAAATGTGAATTTGTGTATGGTGCATGAAGTAAAAGTGGGGGAGTATGTCAGTATGTGTGACAGCAAAACATTTCAAAATGTAATGTAGGGATGTAGAGGAAATGGGTCTGCCAGGTGTGTGTGTGTGTGTGTGTGTGTGTGTGTGTGTGTGTGTGTTTGTGTGAGAGAGAGAGTGAGAAAGGGACACACAGAATTGCCATGTTAAGTCAGAAAACATGGAGGGAATAGAGATGGAATGAAACAAGGACATTCTCACTGCAATGCTTCTTGTCTTAATCAGATGTTCAATCAGTCAATGGGATGCAACTGTTGTATAACATATAAGCGGCGCATGTTCATACACAACAAGTGACCTTTTGTTTGGTTATCTCGAATCCTGTCCCACCCGCTCCCAATATTTCCTGTCTCGCCCGTGTCATGTGATGAGTGTAACACATTCCCATCCTTGCCAGAATCCCAAAATCAGTCACTGAGAGGAAAGCATTCAGTGGTAACATTACCCTCCCTCAAAATGACACAACGGCTATCTAGATCTGCTGTGCTTGCAAGTTAGCTCTGAGCTAACTTATTGTGCACAGTTGCACCCAGGTACACACTGACAAGTTTTGAGAAGTTCATGAGCAACGACTACAGGTATTCTAAGCCATAACTGTAGGTTACTGCAAGAGGAACATGGCTTTTGTTAGCCAAATGCATTATGTGCAAACGCGATTACAAAAAAGGTGTTTCACAACACAATAACAAGATTTAGAGTGGTGAGCAGTATAACAGAGTTGTGAACAGGAACTGAACAGACTTCCTGACGTTTGTGTCAAGTCAGAATGGGGATTTTGTTCTTTGCAACATCACCAATGGGCTGGCGCTGTAAGACTGTAACTGTAAAAAGCCCATGGGTGAAATGTAACTTATCCGTTTGGTGATGTTAGGACGTCCAGGCAAAATAGCTTGAAGAAAGCCAAGTCAATCTTATCCCCCTCACATCATTTAATAATTACATGTCATCAGCCACCGGCACATTAAACCTGCTCATGTGAGTTACAAAGCATCATTTATTAAATGTATAAGAAACAAATTAGGAGGAAAGGCCGTCACTCCTATACGATTACACTTGACTGTTTTTCCTCTGCATTCGCTACTCACTGTGTGGCTTTGACGATGTCCCAGGTGCTGTAGTCATCCACATGGCTCTTGCGTCCCACGTTCTCGCTGTAGCCATGGTTATACTGGCTCTGGGGCTTCAGCTCCTGCAGGGGGTGGGGGGAAAGGAAGAAGCAAAACAGAAAATGCTCAACCAATCAATGGCAAATCCTGCTCAGCCCCCCTGGGAGACAAGAGAGAGACACCCAGACAGAGAAAAAGGAGGTGTAGAAAAAGAGTGAAAAAGTGACAAGAGGAGGGAGAAAGGAATAGTTAGAGAGAAAGAAAAAAAAAAGAGAAAGAGAAAGAGAGAGAGAGAGAGAGAGAGGGGTGGTAAATGACTGAATGAGATGGTGACTGACTGAATGACTGAGTTTGTCTCTCCATCAGTGTGTGTATGGCTGAGAGAGACAGAAAGAGAGAGGAAGGGAGCCTGGGACACTGTTGCTCTGCAGAGATGCTAGGCAACACAACCTTTCACTTCCAATCAGTCTCAGAGGGCCCTCCATGGTCACGGATGATTAGACTGTGTCTCACTGCAGGCCCATGTCCCTCCCTAACCACCACCCAACACACAAACATCCGCTCTCACAGGCCGCATTTCATTTCACAACACAGAAACAGACAAAACAATGACAATGCCATTGACTGGTGAAGGTTTTTTGTTTCTTTTTTTAAATCTGTGTGGCCTAAGTGAGTAAAAGCACAGGTCTTGGATAACATCACATCCTCACAAGACCAATCACATCATTCACTGGCCTTTTCCAAGAAGCCAAACTATGTGCAATACAATGTATACTACATACTACATAATGATCTTCACTAAAGAGTAGTGCTGTCAATCAATTTTACTTAATCTAATTAATCACAATAGAAAATTTAAGTTAATCACAATTAATCACATATTTAAAGTTCCAGAATTCTGCCACACATGCCCCTGGTTGGCGCAGGCTTTAAAAAAGTGGTGCTTCTCAGTTTCCTTTACACCCAAAATGAAAGTAGTTGCCACGGGCTGTCTATGACAGGGGTGCCCAGGAGTGACCAACCACATCCTTTTGCGTGTCAAAGCCTAAATGAGGACTGCACTGGCAGATGGTGTAATGTATGCGTCGGTGTGATTCATTAAGATTTTAACGTTAATCAGGTGAGTCAACACGTTAACATTGACAGCACAATTAAAAAGTAGTTCCATTCAGTTAAGATCAACAAGACAAATAGCAGAAACTGCCATTATAACAGCACACTTGTGATAAAACACAAAGTTACAGCGTCACACCCCAAGCAGGAGATGACACATAAGCTTCCTGTTGCTGTGACCACAGCTACTGTAGATGTAGGCCAAACCTGAAATTCTGAGATTGTCACAAAGGGACTTTTGGGCTTTTTTAATGTCAAGTGGTCTGGGCTTTATCAATGTGGCAGGGGAGAACACAAGTGTGTGTGTGTGTGTGTGTGTCTCTTGAGAGACGGGGCTGGCAGATGTCCGATAGCACCAGTCCAGGGGGGAGGGAAGAAGCCGCACCCCTCCCCTCATTCCATGCCCTGTAGCTAAACCAGTGACTGCCAACTGGTGACTTTCTCCATGGCTGTGTGACTGGGCCTGAGCCAATGTACAATCAATCTCTTTTTTTCTATTTGAAATAGTTACTAAGCTACCTCATTAAAACTATGTTATGTAAATTTTTTCTTTGGTTGTAGAGACTGTTCTCTTAGCTTTTCATTTAAACACAACCATGTCAAAATCATTTAAAAGAAAAAAAAAAAAAAAACACCACTGGAGCATAATAATTGCGGCCCTTTTTCGCAGCACTGATGTCAGACTTTGGACTTAAAGCCAGTTTTTGACACTAGCATATATGGTTGATCTGCAGAAAACCTTTGCCATTTCTCCTGCTGTGAGAGAGTGATGATGGCCACATTTTGCTTATTCAACTGTAATATAGGAACACAATGTTCCAAGAAGACAGGGGGCCAGTCTTGTGGCCAGTTTAGGCATCCGAGATATTTTAGCCACAGGGTAAAGAGAGTGAGGTGCTTTGTGCTTGGTGTGTTGAAACACATCAGCACTCCTTTTGTGTGTGTGTGTGTGTGTCTTATCCTGTTTATACAAACATAACAACGCAAAGCCAACACTTCCATCGCTTTCCTATTTAGTTCTAGCCCTACAGCTGAGGTCAGGAAGAAGCACCCTGGACAGACCGCAGGGCATTAGCACTATGCAGAACTGGCACCAATGACAATGTCATTCTCATTTCTTGAAACTTGTAAACGAACCTCACCATTGATCAAAATAGCTGATTGTACGACTACAACAGGCAGAGGTTGCCATTTTCTCATACAAACTTCAGCAGCCAACCAAATACTGCACTCAGAGTACAAACCAGGTCCTTGATTGGGAGACATTTTTTTCCTTAGGGAAGTTAGTTAAGGTGGTATTTTGGGTAGGTTTTAAACCCATTAATGCAGGAAAATGCCTACTCCCAATTCCTTCCCTCTCATCAATATGTATGCTCATTGGAGAGACGGGCAAATTAGGGCTACAAAGGCTAACAGAGAGGAGGGTCCTACCAACAAAGGAGGGAAGCGTGCCTGAGATGGCGCTGTGCCCTTTGTGAACTCTGATCAACTTTGACCTCCAGGGTCAGAAGAAAGCAAACATAGTTCCTCCTCCTACTTTGTGTGTTAAGCCTGTCAAGCAACAGCCAGCGACACAGGTCTGTGCATAATTTGGGCCTGTTAATTGGTTGTCAGCTTTTAGGAATCAGTGTGGCCCTCCATAGCTCAATTTTTAGGACGAATGATCTAGAACTGCGTTGCCTCTGCCTATACTACTCCTGGAGTAAGCCTACATTTACAAACCCTGGAGAGAGTTCTCAACCTATAAAAAGTATTCATCCTAAATTAAAATTTAAGAGCCAAGGTGCAATAGCCTAAGTCAAGCTGTTACTTGTACACACTGACAGAGGATTTCCCATGTGCGACATGATGCACTGTGGGGAAATGTAGCCTTCTCTGTGACTGTGACAATGACAGAATATTAAAAACAGAGATGCGAGTCATCAGTCATGCAAACTAGCACTAGAAAGACTAAGCTGACACCATGATCACCTGGTTGCCTGCTTCTTAATTCATAATTCACTCAGTCAGTCATCTCTTTAATCTCCCGAGGGGCGGACTTACTGTGGGGAACCAGGCACAGGAACTGTTAGGCCTGGGCCCGACCAGGACAGGAACTGTGTAATTAACACCAAAGACTGACTTTTTTTCTTCAGTGACTAATTCAATGAGCCTAGAGATTCAATGTTCTCTTGTTCACATGGCTCATACAGGAAGGTTAGGCGACTGCTAGTTTCCACCCGCAAAAGGATTTTGAACGGACGTAATAGATTAGACATGGTTTTTGTGGGTAGTGACACTTAGAATGTCTGCTGAAAAAAACACAGACCCTGGACTGCAAAATCAAGTCTTTATCTTGGGCTTTGTGCACCATCATCATACACAACACAAACTTGCTTCAGTGTTTACATCATGCAAATAAAGAAATACTCAATCATTAGCATTTTCAATCCAGGTCACTGTCTGTGCTTTTCATCATAACAAACTGCAGGGAGAAAAACAGCATGACTTCAGTGAGGGATCAGCTCAAAAAAATAATCAGGATTTGTGAGAAACTCACTGAAATCACTTGAATTTCAAACAACATACACCATACATCAACAATCCTGCAGGCCCCTGTGACTAGACTCAGCTCACAAAAAAACAAAATAGTTGAGATATTAAGGAAAAATTATTCAAAAGTAAATTAATTTTTCATAACCAGCATAATTAGCATTTCTGAATTGTGAGTGATGGTTTAAAAAGCAACAATCTTTGCCCATGCTTGGAATAAACCATCTCTTGCAAAGGGACCTAGGCTATATGGCCTACTATATATCATTCAAGAGTCCATGCCACAGGCTCGTACACTGAGAAATTATATAACAACCAAATGTTCAGGTTCAAGGCTCAAAATTAACTTAACTATTAACTAAGCCAAAGGAATTAACTAAAGTGTTCACATTTTTCAGCCACTGACAGGAAAATGCTCACTTGCTATTCAAAAATAAATTATTACTTAATTAATTAACTGATTGATATCACCCAGCCACTTTAATATTTTAACATAATTTGACTGGTACTAATTTTGTGCCCTGCCTAAACCTGTCTAAAGTAGGCTGAGCAGGGCCACACCAAGTTGTTCTAATTTCTGCTAAATCAACTGACAATCAAGGTACATGACAGGACTCCAGGCCTTCAAACTGAACACTACTGGAACACACACAGCTTCATCAGCATGTAAAATTTCAACTAGGTGTGCAGCGGACTGGGTAAACTGAGCTTACAAGCTCAAGTGCTAGCATTAAGACGGGTCTGCTTCTGACAAGATGAGTCAACAGACTCAGCTCACCTTTCCTTTCTGTCATTCTGGGTATTAAGTGGTGGTACATCTGCTGTACTTCAAATTCCAAAAGAATCCACAGTGCTATTCAGCACAGCATAAAAAAAACACAAGGCCGACCACCTCAATAAAGCATCGAGTTCAGTGGATATGGAATGAGAATAGAGGTGCTGGTTTGTCACTGTGGGAATATAGAACACCTGACCTCCCTTGACATATTTTGGAGAGCAGTCTCTTAGTAGGCTATTCAAGTGACTGCATGGCTTCAGTACTGACCTCTGATTGGGGACTTTTCACTCCACATTCCCTCTGATCATTCAGGACAATGAAACAAATTTGGCTTTGGCTAAGGATTATTTTTCATGCAAGCTTGTACCCTCAGAACTAATTTAACAAGGGTGGCCCCATGCAGACAAAGACAATGGTTTTGGATTTCACCATCTCCAGGAGGCAAGCTGTTCATTCTGAGTGCTAAAAAGTCAGTAACAGCAGCTGCAGCTTCAGCAATCATTTACATGAGATAACTGACATGTCATCAATTCTCACCATAAATTTGAACTTCTATGCAAATGAAGCACCTCCTCACCATCTACCTTCAACCTCCTCTTACACAGAATTCTAAAATGCCAACTGCCATTTTGACTTAAGAGGAAACCTTGAAGAATGGACTGATGAATCACTAAACCTATTTTCCTGAAACCTTCACCTGAATTGCCAAAATACACCCTTTAGCTGTTTCTTTAGCTTTAGCAGGTTCTCCTACCCAGTCTTACATTACACCCTCATTGATTGTTATTTCGCTCCTATTCATTTATTTAGTAAGAACGTTGTAATTGAATCTGAAACAGGGCTGGATGTACAGATGAATGCCTGAGTAAATGTGAGAAATTAGATCACGGTGCTTTGCTGTCGTAAGAACAAATCTTCAAAACCTTCGTGAACGTCCATATCACTATATTTAGAGAGTGGGGGGTTGACGGTTGGATGTATATCTTAAATACACATCTACAACAAAAGCTTATGATATGATACCAATGCAGATAAAGGAAACCATGACAGGAAACATCTCCACAATCTAACCTTCAAAAGGTATGTTGCCGAGTTCAGTCTTCTAATCTGAAAAGGCTGTCAGCAAAGACAGCCGTCACCCATATCATAACATCTGCATAATCGTGTTAATGACAATGGAGTGGATACTATACTAGCAGCTATGAATACACTTGATGGCTAAATGTAATGTTAGCTAACAAACTAATGATAGCTTTCACCCAAGAGATTTGTATACAGCCACTGTTCTGCCAACACCAATCCTCATTTGAAAAATAACATTATCCTTTAGTGGACCAATCATCTCATGAACTTAATGCAATTACTAGTTATTCAGGTTAATTTATCTTTGATTGTGATGGAGCATCACATTCACCGTGTCAAGTTGATATCAGCTAACAGTCGCTAGCTCTTTTATGAAGACAAGGCGAACGCAGCCAGCTAATATTAGCTAACGTTACCGTTGTAGATAAATGGAACGCTTGCGAAACAAACGGTGCGAGATATTAACTAGACTTTATACAACGAACATTTAGATGTCTTAGTGAAAGTGTGTTGGGCCTTTACTTAGCATTATTATCAGCCAAACGAGCGCTGACGTCTGAGGTGCTATATATTCAATGCTAAATTGAGCTAGCTGGCTAACATGCTATTACGCAGTAGGGGGAACCTGACAGATACAATTGGAGCTGCCCTCTCTTGTGAGTGCATTCGTGGTTGTATGTGATGTACAATGCTATTTACACCGCAACTTTCACAAATATGCGCATTCGATTACTCTCCAGTAACAAGACCAAACATATAACTGACGGTCGGTTATATTACCTCTGGATGGAGAATAGGGACACATCCAGCTTCTTTCTCATAATCATCCATAGCGTCAGCCATCTTGGTGGTCAACCTCGCCAAGCATTCTGGGAACCAACGTTCTTGCAGAAACAAACAGGACAGGAGGAGGGGATGCTTTCTGCAAACCGATGCAAAACAGAGCTAACCAATCTGCCATTCTGTAGTGAATATGTCAATGGGATGTGCCCGTGGCCAAAGCATTACGTCATCCTCACATTTTCTCATTTGACTCCACAGTCATCCTAGCCATTGAAATTATAGTGTAGCCTAATCCTTGCATTATGTGATTCTTTGTTAAATTGTATGTTTGTCTGTTTATATGGTGAAAAATACAAAGGCGAATATGCTAAGCAAAACTGAGCCGTCAAATTAGGTGACCTACCATAGAGTCCCAAACATCTAGGCATTCCAAGCCAAAATTCCTTACACATATGAAGGACAATGAGGCCATGTACAGCTTTTACATGTTTTCTGAAATGTATTGCACACACAAAATAGTAGAACACTGCAATTTTCAAAACAGCATAGACACAAATCTTTGGTCTATGCTATGGAAATACAGAAAAATATGGAGGCACACTATAGCCTACAAAAATGCTTTGTTTGATAGAACATATCTCTTTCATATAATTTATAATGAGGCATTGTGTAACTGTACACAGCCACAACAATGACCAATGAGAGCTCTAATTTATAATGTCCAGAAAGACTGGAGATAAATCTGATGAATATGAATATTTAAAGCAACACTCTGTGAGATTTTGACACTACTTGAAGTATCGTATTTATCAGACCATTTGTTTTGTTACTCAGATAAAATTGAATAGCTTATGTCACACAAAGGGAGATAAATACAAGTGATATTCCCACCAGCCATCCAGGATATGCACTGTGCAGTTCCGGGTGGATGGTAGGAAACCACTTGAAATAGAAGGGGAAAAAAAGCTTTACAGCATGACTTCACTGGCCATATTGCCATCAAACAGCAGTGTGTTCTAGCAGGGCTAAGGCTCCGAAATGTGTTTGGAAGGTTTTGTGTGCCTTTGTGGTAGCTAGTCCACTACTTCTCACCAAACTCTGACCCTAATAGACTAGGTCGATTTTCAGATAATGTGACACCCTCAGGCATTTTTTTGAGATAGCAGAAAATTGCATATATCTGTTGGCTAAATAAGTACCAAATTTGGCTGCAATTGGATGAAAGGAACTCTTAAAAACACATTTTGAAGTAATGTATACATAGCCCAAATTACCTTGATAGAATATGGCACATATTAAAAAAACTGACAGTATAGGTCATTGTTCTCAACACTCACCCTCCCTTGATGACTTTTTTGAATATATCCCTGATCATTGTCTGCTGGTAAAGTCATCAGAAATTGAATACCTTTACTTCCATTGTCTTAAAACGTAGTATAGGGACAATATATATGGACTGTCACCTTATGTGGTACACAAGATTAAATCCAACCAATATTTGTAATAGAATCCAGTATAACAACTTGTGTGAATGGCTTAGACCACCCTTGACACCCTGTGACACGTTCATGTGTTTTCTTTAGTTAAAAAAAAAGATTCCTTGCTGTCATTTTTACGTACTCATGAACTCAGTAGTGTGCAAAATCCAAGATGAGTAATTTGTTTGGGGCCACATGTATATAGTCTTTTGATCAAAGTTTGTGAATTGAGTTCAGGGTGTAAAAGCAAAAGCAAACAAAACCCCAAACAAACAAGCCTATTATGCAAAGCTTGATATCTTCCTAAGAATTTTGTGATATCCTGCAGCTGTAAAGGCCATAGAATTTAGAGGATTTTTTTTGTTGTTTTTTTCCGGCATGCTATTTGCACCCAGGTGTATATAGCCATCAGTGCCGTGTACACCTCGTGGGCATAGTAAATGTGGCTATTTACATCCAGGTGGATATAGCATGGAATAGCAGACACCAGCACACAGGTGTCTGAAGCAAACAGTGCTACTTGCACCCAAGCATACTCGAGCAAACAGCGCAGAGTCTTGATCTGCTTTATGAAATGGAAAGTGGGGGTGGGGGAAGCCAAACTGAGTCTGCTACTGAGCAGGCATCATAGCAATATAATGCAGTTGGAGCGTAATGCAGTTTTCTTGTCCAAAGAACTGTATTCCTAATAACACCTGCAAACTGCAATCCATTACTAACAAACTAAATATTGTATGCATTCACAGAATGGAGATTAGACAAATAAAACAGCTGATTTCTCCACTACAAATGTTTTCAAGAATATTTTTGCAAAGTCTATTCCACAGACAGAAATATGAATGTTCGCTGTTTTTTGAGCATGTGCAAATGCATTTGTAATCGTAGGTGTGAATAGCTTTTTATTATCCCTTTTTATTACCATATTTATTATTATTATTTATAAAATATATTAATACATTTATTTATTATTGTTGTTATTGTTATGTGAATCAACCCATAGCCCTGTTGTTTCACATTGCTCAGTGCTGTCGGTAGGTATGAGAACGACAGAATTTCGTGCAATGTAGATCAAATAGTTATACGCTAACTGATGGGGTCAAGAAAGTTTAATTTTCTTATGCCCATATCTGTTAGCTGCCAGTTCGCAAATTTGGTCTATGTTGTACCAAATGCTGTTGTTCTTATGGGCTGATTTTTCCCTTAACTCTTTCCCGACCTTCCATAGAGAAAACAATATGTACATATTGATGACATGACTGGACAATTTTACCCTTCTCAAAGAAAACACATTAAAATGTCACAGTGTGTCAAGGGGGTTTAAGCCAGTCATACAACTTGTTATACTGGATTCTTTTATGACTATTAGTTGGATTTTATTTATGTGTAGTGTGGCCCATGAAGTGATAGCACCTGTGATGACAATGGAATCAAAGATGTGGATACAGTATCTAATAACTTATTTATAGCAGATGACAATGTGGGATATTTTCAGACAATCTTAATAATAATCACCAAGGGATGGCGAGTGACAAGTCAAGTGACCTAGACCAACAATTTTGTCTACTGAATACTCTATAATGGTAACTTGGATACAATTTGGATCATGTACATTACTTCAAAGTGTGTTTTTGAGAGTTCCATTCATCCAATTGCAGCTTATATAGCTTGTTTAGCCAACAGATATATGCAACTTTCTGCTATTTCACTTTTGTCATACTGTGCAACATTGAAGATGTACAGGGTTTTATATTCAAAATTAGTGTCCAAAGTATGCAAATTTTATGTGTACTGAGTTTGACATCAGAGATACCGCTTGGCCAACCGCAGAAATGGATTCAGCACAAAAAATATCTTTATTTTTTATTTATCTATTAGTTTACAAACTTCCACTCAAAAATGCCCGAGGATCTTTATTTAAGCACATTTTGTGATATTGACCCGGTTCTTGACCCAAATAGAGGTAACATAATCATAGACAAGAAGCCGCGAGCGTCATGATACATGGCTACTTCTGTCCGGACTTCTGTCTGTCTGTTCACGCTATTACACAACATAGACACAAGATGGCTCACTTAACTTGCATTTGCACCTAGAGCGCCCGAGAGCGCTCCGTTGACCTTACGGAGCCGCTAAATAATTCACAAATCAGTTATTTTTTGAAGGCGTTAATTTGTTTTTATTGTTACTTTGCAATATATTTGCGTGTCCTTAGAATAATTTTGTATTCCCTCAAATTTTGTACCTCATCCCAATAACCTACTGCATTCTCTCACGTAGGCCTATATTGTGTTTTCCCGGGCAAAATTCGTGAGGGAACGCAAAACTATTGCAAAGGAATTCAAAACTTATTGTGAGGCAACGCAATTGGATCTATCAATCAATTTCCCTGTAAATTAAAGCCCCACTACGATATTTTGAGGTCTCCGTAACAGTCCTCTACGGGAAAAATCCGTTACAGCTCAGGCATATTAGCCGATCTCAGAGCGCCGATCCTAGATCCGCAATTTGGAGGAAGACACTACGAACGAACAGACGGGTCTTCATCAGACGTCCCAGGTCTAAAGGTGATGAAAATATATAAGATCTAATTTCAGACAGTGACTGTGGTGTTGTTGGGTGTTGTATTTAACTTGTTTGAATTTCATTGAATCTGAGTAGAGGAACGTTAACACCATCATCAACGTTAGCTAACGTTACAGTTTAAAGAGCAACGTCTGGCATCTAGGGTAGATAGCTAGCTATCTCTAGCTGTCGTTAGACTTTATAGTTTAGTCTGCCTGCCTAGGATGGAGTAATCCACAACTACAAGGCTATCTGGCGATAGCTCCGAGGAGTTGCAGATCAGACCTTGGTGAGATAAGGACATTTGCGGGATAACACGGTTGGCCAAAACAAGGTGGGTTTGAACCAACCGAAATCACCACTAAGCCAGCTAGCACAGCTAGTTAGCATATGTTGCTAATCTTCATGTAATCGGTAGCCAACATGGAGTGACTATGTCAGCACCTCGATCCACAACTACTTACTAACATTAACCAGACTTCTGCCCCAATCTGTCCAGAACTGTGGACGGCAATGGTGCAAGTACTCTTTAATAGTTATCGTTAATTCAGCTTGCAAGAGGCAAGGGTGGTCATTCATCCGGTTGGTTAACGTATCGGAGGGAGGGACACGTAACATTAACGTTATGGTGAAATGTTAATAGTTCTTAAACCCCAATCATAGCTTCCTTTAAGGAATTCGCGTGGACCCTCTTATATTTGAAGTGGTCAACATTTTTTTTGGTCTGTAAATCATATTTCATTTTGACGCAGTTAGTCATAATGGGTCATAAAACATAATTGCCTTGCTGCGTTTGGACATGTCGATGGACTAACGTTACTCATTTCGTTGTGACATGGAATAACGTTAATGTTACTATCAAAATTACAAAATTACGCAATACTTCGCATCGATTAACCGCAATGGGTTTTTCTCTTGAACCATTAAAGTGGCTGTCAACCCAAAGTGGTTATAATGTGTTGTAATAACAAGGCGTTGTTAATGTAGATAACTTTAGACGGTTATTTCAGTGAACAGTAATAACAGAACAGTGAACAGTAATAACAACCTAGGTTTCTTAAAGGTTATCAGCTTTTCAGATCTTGACAATCTGTTACAGACCTGAGGTGTTTATTTGTGAATGCCAACCACATAACGTTACTCTTGCTTTGTAACGTTACCATGTGGAATTGGCTACCCAGTCCAGAGTCTCCAGACTTCCTTCCCGTTAGACCTGTGGCATATCATTGTCCTCAGCTTTCTGTTTCAGATATCATGTTTCCACTTTCTCACTTTGAACTTGGTGAAGTGCCTTGCAACTGGACTCCACCAAAACACTCTTTCCAATTAATCTCTTCCTACCTCTTTGTGTCTCGATGATGCTGAGCTAAGCCACAGAGCACATTAAGGATTGATCACAAAGATAGTGTGTTTAATCCTTGATTATCATCTTAATTATTAGACCCACAGATGAAATTCTGTAGGCTCTCACTGTCGTAGATTAGCTTGATTGAATTGGTGTTTGCTATTAACCGTCATTGGATGCCTTAACCCATACACAAAGACATGGGAGCAGTGTGGTGCTGAATAATTCACATGGACAGAGGTGTATTTGGATAGCACATTTCCATGTTTCCCCTCATTGTGCATATGCATCATAACAAAGACTGGTGAGTGCCTCTTTTGAGAGTAGCTCAGGCAGTGGGCCTCAGTTTCCGGAGTCCAGCATTGCATTTGCCTGTCAAATGAAGTTTCCATTGCGTCTTAAGCTGCACCTCGACTTGTTATCTGTTTGTTTTCCTGCCATGATATGTGCTATCTGTTGCAAGATTTACATACAAGAATGTCTTTTGCTGAGGATGAGATTGACATTAGTTTTATTTGTGAACTCGTGTTCACCCCTGCTGCAATAGCTGTCATCTGACTAGTGGTTTCTGCTGCTTGCCTGTTAAGTTAATATGTTTTCTGTGACATTTTAGTCAGATGAACACCGTAGTTTCATTAGAGAATGCTAACAGAGCAGAAAGGCCACACAGAACACACATAACAGAAAGGCCTGTATTCAACCTAATGAATGTTGTGGGCTTCAGCTTATGTTGTGCTGGGTTTATATCTGAGGAAGTATGAAAGGGCAAAACTATTGCTAAACTGGCCTAATACAAGTAACCATTTTATTGTCTAGCCTAATTATTATTTACACATGGAAATGCATTGTAGTCTAGGTCTCAGTCTCTTATAAATGTTGTAGAGGAGCTTGCAGAGTTTTTGATTAGCTGCCAGATGGATGCTTCTTGTATTTGGAGAGGTTGCCATGTGTCCATTTAGAAGTTGTGTGTCGTTTTGGTTTAGTTTAGGTCTACCCCATACATGCTCTGTTTAGAAAGAACGAACAAGTGAGAGAGCAGGCATAGAAGCAAAACTTTTAGAATGCAGTTTTTTGCATTCTATTTGCCCGCCGTGGGAGACTGTGCCATCAAATAGTGGCCTGTCTGACCTTAGTGAAAGGCGCAAGGTGTTAGCAGGCTGCTTTAGGGCAGACTAATGGAAGATGAGACTTCCTGGAGGAGGACGTAGATGAACCTGAGGACATGATGTTCTCTGCATTAAAAATATGTCTCTAAGCAGTTAGTTTGTGAATAAGCCTTGAGCTCAACATGGTGGTGATGTGGTCAGAGACGGTCTAAAAACTTTGGTCGTAAAAAGAGAGATCTGTTCCGGTCTGGTTAGAACTGCAATTATAAGACATTAGCAGTTTGCATTGTGTCTGAGTTAGGTTTGCATTCAGCTTATTTGCATTTCATATTTGTACGAAAATTAGGTTCACATTTGCATGACAATTAGGTTTCAAGAATATAATATCTTTGTGCATTGCCATCCACTGTATGATGTGAATTAAAAGTGAACATTAACCTAATTAAGGGAAGCATTCCAATCAGCTGAAGGATCAAAATGTGATGTTGTCAGAAAAATAAGGGGAAAAAAGGAAAGGAATAAACGACAGGAAAAACAGTTTAGTGGAATAGGCCTAGTGTGTGTAATATTGTGCCAGGGCTGCTTTTTTTGTTTTACTTTGTTTTTTATTCGGTTTTGTTTGATTTTTTTTATTATTACTTCAGTTTCATACAAATGAATAAGAATGATGCATTCCAGTGTTATTCTTGCTTATCCTGGTTATTATGTTGTGTTTACAGAAGAGAACAGAGAACAGAAGGCTAAAAGGCCAAATGACACATGATTGTGTTGTCAGGACCATCTGTGGGTTTCTGTGTTGTTAGGGGAAGCTTTTCCAGGTTTAGCAAAAGCATTATTGGCCTATAGCCTAACCTCTATTGTGGTTTAGCGAACATGCAAGCTTTTCTGTGAGAGAGGCTAATCAACCGGTCAGCCTTAAGGCCAATTCATACTCATCCTACTGTGTCAATACGCAGAAGCACAAGCTCGCATGCAGACACGCAGACCCTCTCCAACATGCTGTCCGTTGGGGTTAACGGATACCACCCCAATTCTCGAACTATCCGTCGAAACAACGCAGAGCCCACGGATAGAGGGAGCGTGTGATTGATCTGCTGACTTTGGCTTCCTGCTACCCACCGTAGGTATAGTTAGCAACATGCTAGTTCACAGAGCAAGCTTTGTAAATAATCTTAGCCGTTGTTTTGGATACAGTGGAACAATTTCCTGATTGTATTGTGGGACTGCTTATTGATGGAGTTGCACGGCCATAAATTAGGCTTTAGAAATCGTGTTAGAAATTAGTTACAGCTTCATAGCAAGTTCAGCTTTTCGATTTGTACCCCAGTTAAACCAATCAGTGTTTTCTGAACATCATGTTTTTTTCCCCATCAGACTATATTCGCTTTCTATTTTGCATACAAAGCCATCTGAAACAGTCACCTCAGTCTTCTCTTGGGACCATTAACTCTGTAGATGAAGTTAGTGTGCAAGTTATGAATCCTGCCATGTGGTACCATCCTGTTTAATTCTGCCCTCTCCCACCAAGCACTGTCTTAATTAACACCTGCCTCTCACCCAGATGCCACGGCAGAGGCTATTTTTAGAAGGAATCAACTCCACAGGTAGGCTGCACAATCAAGAGACTCATTTTAAACAGGATAGGAAAAAGGGGGGAAAAATGTTTGTCTCTGTAGAACAGTGTTCTCTATCCAGTTGTTCCCTACAGCTCAAACTAGCCTTGTGTGTGTTTTTTTTTAAGCACATCACTTTATGAAATAGGTTGGAGCTCATTAGTTTCGAGCCCTGTGTCGGCTCTCTCTTGAGTCTGGTGGCGCAGATGGCTCTGCTAATTATTGCTGGATCACAATACATTGTCCCTACATCATAGTGGGACTTTGGACATTTGACATTGAAGATGTAGGTAACTGGACACATCTTCTCATGTCGAGAAAGTTGGCCAAACTTGATGAGTAATGGTGGAAATGTCAGTGTTGTTGGGAGCACAGAGTGCTTTGAAGTCTTGCAGCTCTGCCATTTTTGGAATGTCAAGCTGTCTGTTAGACACCCTGCATCAGCAGCAGAGCTGAGAAATGTGAAATTGAAGCGGTTTCTGTACATCACGGGAAAAAAATAGAAAAGATTGTCAGCATGCACTGTCAACTGTGCGTTTTATTCTTTTTTTTCCTCCTCTCTGCTTTTGCTAGGTGAAAACCGCCTGACTGCCCAGGTCTGCGTCTTGAGTACTGACAGTGCTTTAGCTGCCTTCTACTGAATTTGTGCATTCATCTTCCAGCCTACTGAGCTGTGTGTTGTAATGCTTCAAGCAGGATGCTGTCCTTAGCTCATCGCTCCCCAATAAATGGTAGGCTTAGAAACCTGCATGGTCAGCTCTGATCCCTTCCGATTTAATGCTGTGTATTCTTGGAACCAACATAGCATGAATACCACGAAACGACAGAATTTTCAGCATTCCACCTCATTGCTTGACAAGACAATCCCAAGAGGATCCTGTCAAGCACAACAAAATCCGTGTCTTTTATTTTGGATTAATCAGCGCTCAGACCGTGCTGGAACAATATCTGAGCACAGCGACTTATCTCACTAACGGCTGTTTATGATGTAACAGCACACTGTGATTCAAGTCTGTGATGTTTAAAGTATTCATACCTTGCAAAAGATGAGATTCATTGTCTTGTATCAATAGGCCCTACAACTTTGCCAAGTGGACTTCTCTCAGAAACAGATTTGTGTGGCAGTGGTGGTGAGCATCTGGCCCAGATGATTGACATGTCTCTCTGAATGTGGACGATGATTCTGGCCTAATTTGACAGAAGGCTCAGGGTGTGTGCACCGACTGAGGCTTTGCAGCCATGCCACGCTACTGGGGCTAATGCATTTTACATGTCTCTGGAATGAGCTGATTAGTAACATGAATTCCTCCAGATTAGCCTGAGACTGTGCTCTCTCCTCATGGAAGCCAGAAATCAGAATAGTCGGAGCTCTTGGGTTGATGTGTGTTTTTTTCCCTCTTGTAACAAAGGGAAGGGGGGAGGGGTAGGATTAACCCCTGTTTCAGCTGTGGTAGTCCATTCTAGCTGTTGCCAAGTCGGATATAGGTGATTTATTGAGATATTCACACTTCTCCGCAGCTAATACTCCTTGGTCCTTGGCCCATGACTGGGCTTCACTCAAATACTAAACAGGGAGTGAATAGGACGGCGGACGGAAATCTTGCCTCCATTTGGACTCTTGGTGTTTTATGGCTCTGTAGGAAGGTCCTGCAGGTCATTTTAAGGGTGACCTGAAGGAGTGTGACACAAAGGCTGGGCAGAGGATGAACCTACTCTGTAGGAATTTTGCTAACCTGCTTGGTTGGTTTGGCCCACACCCAGCTGACAGAGCCCGGGACACTCCCTCACTGGATGGCCTATCTCCTGTGCATGTCTCTCTCTCTCATTTCCGTTCTCTCTCTCAGTGCTTTTGTTGTTTTGTGATGGACTCAAAAGGCTTGGCTGGAATGCTAATATTGGGCTAATTATAGACTAAGCCTGCCGGTGGCATAAAAGGTGAGCCGTGGGGAAGCCCAACAGGGTCTGAGAGAGAGGGAGGGATAACTGAGACATTGCAGGGACAGTGGTTTGAATAAGAGGCTCCTTTGACTATTGTTGACTCACTGGATGCTGAAAGTATCCCACAAAATTGGCATAGAGTTTTTTTTGGAATGTGAAGAGATGAGGGTTGTTGTGATGGTGATGCCTGTCTAGTTGAATGACCACTGTTGAGAGACAAGTTGCCCCACCCCCAGCAGCCTGTCTGTGTTTGTCAGCCAGATTCAGCTTTCCAAGCTGAAAAGGTTGTGACACATGGATTGGGTGCTGTATAAAAATTGGGTGCAGTGTATTATAAATTCTTTCTCTTCCTCCTCCATGTGTGTTTCTTTGTTTTTGTGCCATTACAGGATTAGACCGTTTACTTGCTCTGGATGGATTTAGACAGCCCTAATTGAAACATGTGGTCAAGTTTTGTCGCAATTGCACTTCGAGAGTTATGTGTGAAAACTGAACTGTGGGTTTCTTATAGTCCGTGCTGGAGAGGAGAGGACAAAAAGGTGCTTTTCTTTGGTAGACACTGGATGGGTCGCCCGTGAAACGGTTGCCTATGGCATCAGATACTAGCCTAATACAAGGCTTTTGGACTGGTACTGAGGTCAGGCTGGCATTTTGCACTCATGTCCATGGTCACAAGTCACATAATTCAACTGGCCTGCTCTTTCATTAAACAAGTTTGCCTTATGTTTGGTACCCTGTAATTATAGAGAGCCTAAGGTTATCGAATACAGCTGTTTCAGTCTGAGCAATCTTACCGGATTCCTCCAAGATTTTAGATTCCCCCCTCCCCATTTTTCCACTTGTCACCCAGATGGGCTTCTGAAAATGGCCAACCTCTGGCCCAAAGCTGCGCGCAGGTGTGAGAAGTAAAATCAGTGAAATTGACACATGATTTAATGTTATTAACGAACCTTAGGTTTGCGTCATGGAAACATGTTCGGGAGGCGGCGATGTCTGCAGGGGGAGAGGGGAGGGAGGGGTAGTGTAGCTGGGGCAGCTCTCTGGGTCTGAGTCAGCCCTGCTAATCCGCCTAAGCCCGACCAGGAAAAAGAGAAGGGTAAAGAGACAGTGACAGAGACAGAGAGAGAGAGAGATAAGTGAAAGAAAGAAAGAAAGCGAATGTGGCTGTGACGTATGCCGCTGTGTCTTATGTCACCGCTTGTGTGTTATTCAGACAAGCAGGTTGCGGGCAGCCGCTTGCACGTTCTTAGTTCACCTGCTGCCTGACGGGCTAGCTTAACCCTCGGCCCCCACTGTCCTCATCTCCACCTACAGCTTTTCCCCCAGCGATGGCAACTGTGGCCGGGGCAGAGCCTCGTGGACGCAACAACACTGGTAAGATGAGGTCAGAAACTGTAGTGAAGAGAATGCATTGAACTATTTCAGTATGTTGGCGAGTGTATTCCACTTGAACCTTATAGTTGCTGGAGATTCGGCATGTTTTCACAAACTCAGATTGGATTATACTAGTTTTACCTCCGCCTTGTGTTTGCCAGGTTACCCAGTGTGATATAAGGTGTGCTGGGGGGCGGAACAGGGTATATCAGCAGAGCTGCTTCTAAATTTCAGCATTGAGCATTGTTCTTGTAGTGATGCCTTAGCCTACTTTTTAGTCCTGGTGGCCATGTCATGGCACATGGGATTCTAAAGGGTAATCACTTGCCACATAGATTCTGTAGGGATAAATATGAGCTAATATTATTGAACGTTAATGGCACTTGGGCTGGTTGCCCAACAACAACAGCGATAGACTATATTGATTGGTGTTTGAAGAGTGTTCAATTGTGACTCATATCTGTTGACATCCACTTGGCACCATCCACCCATATGTCTCTCTCACTTAGCTTTTTGCTTTGCTGATAGCCTTGTTATGGGCTAACCCTAGGTCCATGGGAGTCAGGTTGCACCCCAGGCTAACTTGAGAGTGACGCTCTCTTGCCTCAGGGCATTTCACCCTTTGCAGTGGGGATGTGCTTCACTGAAATGGAATGCCTGATTCAGTTGAATGGAAGTTGCTGTAGTGAGGAATATATCCTGGAGTAAATCTTTTTAACTGCATGGGTGTCAGTCTGGGTCTTTGGGGTTGGGCCATGATCTAAATAAAGCCACTTCTTGGCACTGTCTCAAGTAGGCAACAGTGCCCAAACACTGGAAATCTACAATATTAATGACCCTCCAGTTCATTTTTTGACACAAGGCATTTTGGAAGCCTAGGCTAATACTTTACACATAGTGCCTGGCTTACACTGGGTTGTTATGCCGTTCCAGAAATACTAACTGTAATTGAAGGCTGGCAGCCGCCTCATCCAGCTGAAATGTCTAGAAGAATGCAGTTGGGGTGTGAGGAGATGTGTTATGGCAGCAGCGGTCCTGGCGGGGCTATTTGCTCTTGCCACCTGCCTTATGGGGAGCTCTTCCATCCCCAGCTTGGAGAGACGGGTGTAATACTATTAGGATGGTCAGTGGAGGACAGCAGAGCAGAGAGGCAGAAGGAAATGGGTCTGGATGGGAGCTAAGAATAGATCAGCCTATGCTGGGCTGGGAAATTAGGTTTGTGTGTATGGAAATGCACTGGCTTGCCCGTCGTGTGGCTGGTGGTGGTGTGGCTAGTGATGGCAGTCCTTAATGAAATTGGCCAGTAATTATCTGGTTAGATTTTCTTTCAAAGCATCTCTCTCTCTCTCTCTCTCTCTCTCTCTCAGTCTTTCAGTGTGTTATCTCTGTGCCTTAGCCTACCTAATCAATCTTTGGTTAAGTAGGCTGATAAAATTGCCATCATATGGTGTAAAATAAAATAATAATGTGTAGTAATGCAAAGACCCATGAAAAGTTGCTCTTCTGAGTTACAATGGGTTTAAATTAGATCACATTTTAGTTCCAAATTCATGTGCACTGGTTTTCACTTGCATCTATGATGCTAAGCTAACCTCTGCTAACCTCCAAAATCCAACCTCTGTTCCTATGCCTGTGGCTGGCCAGCTGACTGCTATGGCCTTACAGCTCTCCCCAGAGAGAGGCCAACAGCTGGGCCTCAACATGTCCCCATCTCCTCTCTGTGCATCTGGAGAAACTGGACACACACACACACACACACACAGATTCAGTTAAACAGATCAGACAGGCAGCAAGCCAAGCTGAAAGGGATGGGAACAAGACATTGGATGTCTAGGCTAGATCTCATCCCCACATCTCTCTCTTTTTTCTTTCATTCTCTCTCTTCCTCCCTCTTCTCTCCTGCCATCCAAAGTCACTCCATCTTTTGAATGAAAGTCCCAACCCCCCCCAAAAAATCTCCTTTATGGCTTCTTGAAACATGAATCATTGAGTTATTGTCTGTGTACAGGCCGACTTCTAGCTGTTAGCCCAGATGAAGGCTACTTGGAGGCCAATCTTGCAAACATCTGTGTCTCTGTGCCAGTCACTCAGTGGCTCCAGAGGCCTGGCCAGCCAGCAGGATGACGCACTAATTGGCCTCTTGGTCCGAGTGACCACTCACCAGGGATAAGACAGGGTGCACTGAAAGCTGGCCAAATATGCTGCCTTAGGCTAGACAGAAGGACAGACAGACATACACACACACACACACACACACCACACACACACACACACACACACGGCTAACCGCAAGCAAATTCTGCATGCTAGTAGCCTCCTACATGCATTCAGAGCAAAAGTGTTTGCGAACAAAAATACATTCATATGCATGACATTTGAAGAATACAGATGAGCAATTTTAAGCATCCTCAAGCTAACACTGTAATTTCTGTTTTTTTCTTTGTTTCTCTCTTACTCTTTCTATCTTTCTCTCTCTCTCTCTCTCTCTCTCTTTCTCTCTCTGTCTCTGTTTCTCTCTGTATGCCCTTTCCTATCTCATAGGCTGGTGCTGGTGTTGCTGTCCCTGAGAAACTGCTTTTCACTGCGTGAGCCGCATGAGGTAGGTTCTATATTCATCCTGTCGACATGTGCTCATGGTGGGGAATTATTTGTGTGTGCACGGGTTCTGTCTTTGTATACACTTGTGTGTGGAGTAACTGCACAGCAGGCCTCATCAGAGCCATATTGTTATTATGCCATATGTGTGCATGCGTGCGTGCGTATGCGTGCACATACAGGCACGGTAACACCAGACCTACTACTACAGCTTTACTGGTTTCAAGAGTTTGAGAGAGAGAGGGAGAGGTAGTTAGTGGTTTGGGAGGAGGAGGTGCAGTTTGACCTTTTGTAAAATTGTTGCCAAGCTCATTCTACAGCCCTGCCATCTCTGAGATCCTTAAGGAGATGGCTGCCATCTTGAGGATGAAGTGTTGGCGCTGAATGCAAACTCTGGTCCACTGTTATGACCTTGACTCCTGGTGCCCTGTGCACAGGCCACATTAGTATTCCTCATCCTGTCTCAGCTCAGCAGTAGCATACAGGCCCTTAAAGCTTGTTTACTGGTTAAGAAACCCTGCGGTCATTTGAAAGATAACAGTTTTGGTGTGTGTGTGTTTTGTGCTAGCTTGCACACTTAGGTTGTTTGTGATTCATTGTGACCATAAAGGGGGACTTCCATTATCCACTGATGCACTAATCAGTGATCAACAATGAAAATTCCTAAAATGGGGAGCAGGTGGTTACTTGCAAATGGTGTTAGTGTATCTGGAATGTATATAGATTTTTGTTTAAATGTTGCTGATTGATAGCATGTGGTTGCATTCAGGCTGTTTGTTAGTGGCCTTTTGATTTAATATCTGAGCCATGGACACGACCATATCTCTCCTGCTCTCTGTCAGTAAAGTGAGGAAACTGGATGACTAGGTATTAGAAACCATAAATCAAGCATGCTACTCTTCAGAATCACACACACACATCCACAGTGTGTGTGTGTCATCTGTCCTGATGCAGTGCCACTATGCGCTGCTGTCCTGCGCCCATGATTAATTCTCCCATGGCCCCTGCTCTGCCCTATAAAAGTGTTTAAAGATGCTCCCTCCAGCACTACAGTAAGTAGGTCACAATGCTGTGGTTGTGGGTGTAATAGAGTTTTTGACCTGATTTTATTTATATCTTCAGTTTCTGCAAAATTTGCTTTACACTTAGTAGTCATTTCTGCTCTGTCATCTTGAAGATAAAAAGTAGCAAATGTAGATCAGTGGTTCTCAAACTTTTTGAGCCCTATCAACGTCATTTTCATCCATGGCACCCGTAAGTTACATTTCTCCTTTTCACTCTGCATCAGTGCACCACTGTTGTATTATAGTTGTATTATAGCATATTTTTTAGCATTATAATACTTTTATTAGTGCACTTTTGCAAATGCTCACACTGAAGTAAAATACTATCAAGTCGTTTCTTAGAAATATTTGTTTTTATAAATTATGTGCTCTGCCATTTTATTTAAAGAGCTTCTGAGCTACATTGGCAGCTAACGACCCTTTTTACCAACCTGAGTTTGTACTGTTGGTGAGACACTCTCCACACTTATCCTGCTATTACAGCAACAGCAAGAAGATGTTTCTACTGCACCTTTCAAGAGCCTTCTTAAGAAAGATTCTTGTTCTTTGTACATGTCATATCCATAGCAGTGGAGCTTTGCGTTAGAGAAGTAGCCTATCCAGCTAGCTAACTGCAAAACCCAACTATGACGGCTACAAACTTGACACAGTCTTGAATTTATTTCTGACAGTGCTTGCATTGATAGCAGATTGTGCATGGCTTAACTGGAAATGGTAATGCTGCTAAACTATCTAATTTCCTAAATCTAAACTTGTAAGGAATAGAAAAGTAGCTTAATGATAAGTTTGTTACAGCTAGGACTGAAAGTAATTAGAATGGGTTATGGATGTTAAAGTGTTTTCTTGATGACGCTGGCAGATTCCATTTTTTTTTTAAATAACGATGGTAAAATCAAGTGTATTATATGACCACATTTGAATGTGTGAGGGATACACTTGCTTCCAAAAAAATCAGACATTTGACTCAGAATGTTTTGAAAAGGTGCAGGTGCATATCATGCTGTGTAAGTGTCTCAGCATGGAATCGGTAGGTCCCACTGTCAGTCAAAGCTAGGATTGCTGTCAGAGTGACAAAGGTGGGCAGCACCACAGAGAAGAGTACTGTAGTACTGTTTGTGTACTCTGTTCATGAGGGCTGCAGAGAAATGATCGAAAAAACACATGCATTTTTTTTTCAGAGACTATGCCAGTTGGTTTTCTCAACAGGTTGGAAGTCTTGATAATTAGCACGCTACCTGTTAAATAGCCTTTTACCTTTTTATGCAGGAAGGTTTTGCAGCATTTGCCCCATTGCCCTTTCCCTTCCTTTGGATATCCAATCCCACAATGCTTTGTCTCAGTCAGCACTAGTACATGCTGTTGCGTTTGGACTCCCAATGAGTGCCAGCCCCAGTGTGAATTCTCACCTGCTGTCTACAAGACAGGGTTCAGTGGCCAGCGCTCAGATGCAAGCCTCATACCTCCTGCAGCATGGCTGGCCTTTCAACAGTATCCCACACAGGCTCTCTGTCTGCCCTGTCTGAATGCATTTATTTATTCCCATTTGGCTGACTGTGGTTGTTTGATGAGTGCTCTTTGGAGCCAGAGAGACTGAAGTGTCAGGCCACAGCATTCTGCAACAATTGCTACCCTCTAAAAAATGTCAGGTTTTTTTTTTTTTTCTTATTTTGTGTTTCAGTCCATTGAGTTGTCAGTCAAAGCCTTTTCTCAGTGTCACCAATGCATTTAGTGTAATACCCTGCTGTGCCACTCAGCAGTATGATGCTAGCTAATTAATTAGCCTCCCCTTTGTAAACATATATACGGATGTGGATGCCATATATATGTGGGTATGATGGCAGAGTCAAGTGTTCAGGTGGATGTCTGGAGAACTTTCCGGTGCATTTGTTTATTTCGCAAGTTGCTGTCATCATCTTGTGCTGGAACCATTTAGTTTACTGGACTATATGCAAGGCCAATGCTGAACTGAAGGATAACCCCGCTGAATGCTTAAAAGCATTACGGCAAGAACTGAGAGAATGGATTTAAGTTAATATTTTTGGTGATGGACTGAAAGAGTAGACTTTTTGTTACAATACACTGAAGTCAGGAAATGTTGTTTGCTGTTTTTTTGTCTGATTGATGATGATTCTGAAGTATTTAAATCGAAATGTTGAATTCTCAGCTGATTTATGCATTTATACATGTAATCTTATGATGTTTTTTTCTACCTCATGTGACTTAACTCACTTCCCTGAAAAATTGGCAGTTCAAGCTGCCTTGCACCCTGGCATTTTATGAGAAATCCGTTCACACCGACTGAAGGTGCCAGCAACAGGACTGTGTGTGTTCTCCTACGTGGACACTGGGTGTCTGTCAACCCACCTCCAGATCCTTTATTTCTTTCTTTCTTTCTTTCTTTCTTTTCTCTCTCTCTCTCTCTCCATTACACTCATTTTGCTTGGGGAGGTGAAAGCAGTCTGCTTGTCTCATTGTGTGTGCATATGGACCAGGTTTGTTTGTTTTTCTGCTGGACCCCTGGGTCCATGACTCAGTGGTTCTGCAACTTAGTGGGGGTTTGTTTTTGTGCATCGATCCCTTCATCCTCTTCGAGTGCCGAGTCACATTTCATGCTCTCAGGCAATCTTAGGCAACAACAAGAGAGAGTAGAAGTAACAGGCATTTCTTTTAGCCAATGGAATCCCCTTATCTTGGTTCTTAGTGGGGCTTCATCCAATCAGGTCAGCCTGTCTCTCTTACAGCATCATCTACCCACCTTTCTTCTGTGCGAGTCTGTGTGCCTGACATTAAATCAATTGGTCAAATCAAGAACAGAAGCCGTTGGGAAATGTTTCTTATCGACCAGGGTCAAGCATTGGAATTCTAAGACCAAAGTCTCCCAGCAGCCCTCTCTGCCATGTAATATCAAACCACTTGAAAAGACTTTGTGTTTGTCTGGCTTTTTTACATTGTGAAGTTAATGTCAGTGTTTGCCTGTGTAAATGTTTGAGTGAGGATATTGGATGTTAGTATGTGCATGTAAATGTGTCTTCTATTTGTTCTATCTATTTGTGGTAGAGTTTGTTAGGCCTACATGGCTTGTGAATTTGTTTGTAAAGCTCACTGTTGAAATGTGTGATTGAGTGTTTGACCTGGCTGCCTCCTTCAGTACTGTACTTAAGTGTGTTTCCATTGCTACTGCTAATTCCCTAACCACTCCTAGCATGTTAATGCTACAGTGCTGCTTGTGGGGATCCCGCTGTCATTGGGAATAATTAATGGCCATTGCAAAGACAACTGTAGGACAACCTTTGGAAAACTCCCCAAGCGGTGCACTCAAGGTCTATCAGGTCCCTCGTAGTACTCTTGAGCACTTGTGCAGTAAACTGAATGAAAGAGAGGGAGTGAAAATATGAAGAACAGGAAGTCCTTTGTGCACAGAGGAAGGGACTATTTGCTGAAGGGTGGTCGTACCTACGACCTCAACTGAAGTCTGAGCCTTAATGTCTTAACAATATATATATTGGTATTAATTGCTTTGACTATTTCTTGGGAGACTTTATTGCTTATTGGAGTGTGCATATTATCACTATGTTACTGATCCTTGACTATCTTGATGTTGCTCATGTGGAGATGTTATTGGCCTTATTTGTCATCTGTGCTTGTGTAGCAGTCCCATCACAATAAGTCTTGATGCCATCATCCTATCAGATCCACACAGTTAACAAAATAAAACCAATTTTGCCCTTCAAACGTCTCTCGCTACAAAAATGTGCGGCAGTCAAAATTGGCAGATTAAATGCGAGCCTTCCACTTACTGCTAGCCTTTGTCTTGGTAATGTTCTGTTCACTGTGTTAATTAGCTACATAAAGGCAGCAGGAGTGCACTGCTAAGCCTCGTCAACTAGAGTACTTTTCAAGGAAATCCTAAATCCCCCTCACTGTCCTCCCCTCACAGACACACTAGCACGCACAATAAACGCACGCACAATAAAATCTCGCATAGCAACAGAGTTGCTGTTAGTCTCAACAAGAATGTATAACTGGGCTACTGGAATCAATGAGGTTCTCTGGCCTAATTACTTTAGAGGCCCAGTTGGTTGTGGGGTATCTGATGCCGCAATGACATCTTCAGATGAGTCATGCTGCCATGCTGTGGTGTTTGAGCACTGCATGGAATCTGCTGTTGATTCATAGCTCAGATCTCCTTTGTGTATCTCCCTTTGTTTTTTGAGTGTACATGAAGACATGGGAACAACATTCTTAGGCATCTGACATCTTACTGCATTTGTACAGGGGAAGATTTAATGAGATGGAGGAATCTCACGCTGCCAGTCAGGCTAATCGATGTAAGGGCACAGCCACTGTTCATATGAAAGCTCATTTGTCTTCTGGAGCTCTACAAAGTTGGCACCTGGTCAGTGAGATGGACAGCACTAATCTGCAAGCAGATGACTTCATTGGCCCAAATATAAGACCTGAATATAAGACGACCCCCCCCCCCCCCCTTTAGACAAATTTTTGGGTAAAAAAGGAAAGAAAAACTTTTTTTGTAGACCAAACTTTGCCTTATATAGTAAATTAATTTATTTGAAAAACTCATCGGAAAACATTTTAAAAGTTAGCACATTTTTGATCATTACTATAAATTGAAGCATGACATCAAGTTAATTAATGTGGAGAAATTTGACACATTTGAAATAAGTGAATAATAGGCTACCATATGCCTATAATTGATGTTAGTATGTGCATGTAAATGTTCTTCTATTTGTTCTATCTATTTGTGGTAGAGTTGTTAGGCCTACATGGCTTGTGAATTTGTTTGTAAAGCTCACTGTTGAAATGTGTGATTGAGTGTTTGACCTGGCTGCCTCCTTCAGTACTGTACTTAAGTGTGTTTCCATTGCTACTGCTAATTCCCTAACCACTCCTAGCATGTTAATGCTACAGTGCTGCTTGTGGGATCCCGCTGTCATTGGAATAATTAATGGCCATTGCAAAGACAACTGTAGGACAACCTTTGGAAAACTCCCAAGCGGTGCACTCAAGGTCTGTCAGGTCCTCGTAGTACTCTTGAGCACTTGTGCAGTAAACTGAATGAAAGAGAGGAGTGAAAATATGAAGAACAGGAAGTCCTTTGTGCACAGAGGAAGGACTATTTGCTGAAGGGTGTCGTAACTACGACCTCAACTGAAGTCTGAGCCTTAATGTCTTAACATTATCATGATCATGATCATGATCATTACTATAAATTGAAGCATGACATCAAGTTAATTAATGTGGAGAAATTTGACACATTTGAAATAAGTGAATAATAGGCTACCATATGATGTCCGTGAATAAGACAACTCCCCTTTTTTCAAAAGTACTTACAGGACAAATTTTCTCTGTCTTACAGACAACACTCACAACAGCAACAACAGGGCTATGGATTGAACCGCACATGGCTTGCAGTTTGTCTGAGCCTACACTAACTACACACCCCAACTAAATACCATCCTAAATGTTGTGGTTCTTTGGAATGAGGCTGTGTGATTTATATGGAGCTGAGAGCCTGCTGTTCCAAGGACAGGGAGGCACTAAACTCAAATTACCTCACCTTCAGAGGTGAAGCCATCTTTGATATGGCTTTGTAAACATACACTGATGTTGTTAACTATATTACAGTATGTTTGCTTTTCTTTCCTGTTGTTTGCCTTTCAGCTATGCACTCCCACCATTCTTGGTCTCATAGCATGGAGTGCAGTGCAGAGGTAGAGAACCAGCTGTTTGAGAGATTGCAAAAATCATCTTAGGATATTGTTTGGATGATTGACTTTTTCTGAAGTATATTTCTGTGACTTTTTTGTGTTTATTTGAAAAAACACAGGGAAGATGCACAGATCACAGGTTAGAGCGATGGAGAGAGGAATAGAGAGAGTGATGGGGTAGGGTTGGGAAATGACCACAAGTTGGACATGAGCCTGTATCCCTATGGGCACACCTCTCGTTTATGGAATACCTATCCACTCTCCCCCATAGGATACTTTTAGATGTGGAAGAGCTAACATTACATCACTGACATTTCCGCTATGTGTGTGTATGTGCATCATTGCCACACTTGGCTGGCCTCCAAGAAGCATATTCTGACAGAACAGTAGTTGCTTTAACAGGCCAGAGGTGCTAATGTGATAACGATTGCCAGAAATCTGTCAGGCTAGCATGTGCACAAGGCTGCTTCTTGCAATGACGCCTGCTAGTGTCGTCTCAGACAAACAGAGAGCTAAATAAAACAAATTGGTGCAATTTCATTGCTAGACACTGCACTGATGTTGCTGTGCAAAATTTAAGATGTTAATGCCCCTCCAGAGACTAGGACTTTATACTTTCTAAGTCTGCAGTCCCAGTTGAGCTTTATCCACAAAGGTCCACGATGCCCTGTGGTTAAAACCCTGACTCACACAAAACTCTTCACTTTGCTCTTTTTGCGTTTGTTTTTTCCTCTTGGCAGCTGTAGTTCTACTTTTGCTAGCCCTTTGTGCACTGCTCTCACTGCTTATGGCTAAGGCGATAATGGGCGATTCAAAAGGCTCAAGTCAGCAGGAAGGATGGACTTTTTTTTTTCTTTCTTTACTGTCTGTTGTGTGATTACAGCAATTTGTCATTGTAGGTCACTGAAACCCTTCACTTTTTCTGGGAAAGAATATTTCATACCTGGAAGCTGCAGTCCGCCAAGGGTGTCAGAAAAATTTTCCTGTCACCTTGGGTTTTCCAGTTAACTAGGCCCAGGCCACCATTTTCTTTTTTTTCGGTGACAGAAGTGAGTGTCTCGTCTTTATGGTATTCAGGGATTTGAAAATTACAGCTGTCAGGGTATTCTTGCGTCAGCCCTTGTTACTGGATGAAGGAATTTTGCTATAGAAGCCAACCACAGGCAGTCTGCAGCCTGTAGGGAGGAAATGAATTACTTTGATATTTATTCAGTTTGAACTGTAGACATAAATCTCCATTAACAGCCTCTCAAGAACTTCTCTGAAAGAAATTAAGCATGTTGCTCATGCATCAGCCTTAGAGTGGTTGCCAGTTGATGTACCGTATTTGTATGTGTGTGTCTGTTTTTGTGTGTTTAAAGAAGGAGGGGGGCATCTCTGAAGGAAAATCGAATTTTAGAGAAGTGTCAGAACCATTGCCGTTTACCACCCACACATCTGTGCAGCATCTCAAAGCCAATTTCGTGCTTCTGGATGCTAATCCGGCGGCTATGGGCGACATATTTTCTTAGAAATGAACAGCGCTCCAAGCGTCATTTCCAGGATGTGCATGGCCACAGTGACTAACTGTGGCTAGAATGAGTGCCTATATACTTTGCAGTGCTATGCTATGCTGCTATTTGTACAGCTCTTTTCCTCTAGGGCTGTTCTTTGCCCACAACGACATTGGCTCACTCCTTTAGTGACCTCCAGGCGGATTGGAGTTCACATTCAGACGCTAATGGAGATCTGTAGGCTTCTGTGGAGGAGGACTGGTGTCAAATGGGAGTGACGAAAAGGACTTGGTTAGATGGGTTTTCTGAGAGCCAGATGGAGGCTTTTCTGTCTTTTCTTTTGTGCCCTTTGCCTCTGCTTGGGTGTTGAATCCTACACAGAATAGCAGTGAAGAAGCATGTCTTTGTGTCCATTTCTTATGAGTTCTTCACCCTTACATGTCTTCCGTTTGGCACCTTGTTAGGTGTGACGCTCTCTTTTTCTCACTTTTTTTCTACATGGAAATGTTTCGTAACTTTACATTCTAGAGATTCCATGCTACCAATGATCTTTTCTCTCTTCTAGTCTTGTGTGTGTGTGTCTGTGTGTCTGTATGTGTGCGTGTGTGTGCGCACAGACGCTACGTATGCGAAGATGACAAATTCTGCAGGTGTTGCCTGATGTTGTGATATCAGTTGGGCATGCTAGCTGCCACTGTGTGGGTGTGCAGTTGTGGGAAGAAAGCATTTAGATACCATGTGCTGCTTTCCACACGTGCCTAACTGAAAAATTATTTGTGTGCGCCCCCGCCTCCCCCCCTCCCTCCTCCCTCCCTCTCTCTCTCTCTCTTTCTCTCTCTCTCTGTTCATGAAAATAAACAGTCTGATGACTAAAATGTGTACACTCTTACGTATGTGTGTATGAATTTGGATAAGTAGAATGTGTATTTGTAAGCAAATACTAATGTACTGATTGTGTATCCATGTGAATATGTGTGTAGTGAAGGATGCTCTCTCTCTGTGTCTCTCTCAACTTGTGCAGTCATGCGAGTCTCTGAGCAGCTCTGAGGGCTTTAAGTGGGAAAATGGAGTCTTCTACTGAGTCCCAGGGGGAACCTGAGAAAGCTCTGGTGAGTACACAGTGGTCTGTCAACAGTGTCTACACACGCTCACACACACACACACACACACACACACAAAAGCAAAATAGCACACAGACGCTAGGCATTCCCAGAGCTTCTGTTGCCATTTGGCGGCTGACATTTGCACCAGCCCTGACCCTCCCTTCCCCATCCCTCCCGGGTCACGACTCAATTGCTTCCCCTCTTCAACTCTCCACTTCTGTCATGTCCTCCTTTGCTAAAGCTAAAGATAGTGGGACGTAATGAGGTCATTAGCGTTAGCGTCCTGCCATGAAGAAATGTGGACGTGCTCACATTCGCCTAATGATAACCAGTTTTAAGAACAGATGACAGTTCGATGGACCCTTTTTCTCTGCTAAGGGACACCATTACTTGCTATGCTTATGGGGACATGACAGCTCTTTTAAAGGTGTCCTCCCACACATCTATAGGGCATTTTAAATTGTTCTCTGAGGTCTCCAAAGATGGTATGTAGTTTTTTAGTTGGGCTGAAAACGGTCCAAGGAGACCTTAATGGGGTCCTCTGAAATAGCCTTCCAGTAAAATGCCTCATTTTTGTGCCCATGATAACGAGCTGTACTCTTACTCGCTGCTGTAGCTTATCAGCAATGCATGGGTCTGATGGCACGGTGAGTGAATTTTTTTACATTAGTTCACTAATGCCAGAATTGCAAGGGAAGAAGAACAAAACTTTTTGGAATATTACATTTCAAAGAGGCCAAGGAAGAAACGACCGCAACCCTGTAAGGGTTTCATACTAGCCAATGTAACCAGATAACTGCTTTGTTATCGCAATGTTACTGTTACAACCATAGGCGAAAACTTATGAAGCCTGCTATAGTTGCTAAAGTTGACATGTCATTCTTTTCAAACTGCGCTGGAAGCAGAAATAAAAATGGACTTCTCCAAAAGGTAACTGCAGCCGTTTGCCCTTTAGCTTCTGTTATTTAGGCATAAAACTAAAAACAAGACTGTTGCTGTTCTGCCCATTTGCTTGGATTCCCAGATATTTGGTGATCTGGCATATTTAGGATTCTGTGGGGCAGGCACTAATCAAAAACAGGAGAACATGGATTAGCGATAATTCAGTGTTACCCTCCAATGGCATAGAGATGAGCAGAGTAACGTAGCTTCTAGTAGGCTTCTAGTATTGGCCTGATTTCTCTGTTTATATCTTTTTATCGACTGTTGCAGACAGTGAAGAAAGTGTTACATTTTCACATGCACCATATAACACAAACTCACATTTCATCACATTTCAAAAACAACAGATAAAAACATTTTTGTGTGGCAGGGCACCTTTAAGTCACTTATGGTATCCTAATGAGAGAATGAGACGTCATAATTGTCCCACAAAGCTGGAAATGTGGAAATTGATCTGTGCCTCTAAATAGCAAAGTAAGAAGAATGTGATTCCTGTCCGCATTATTTTAGTGTGTGTATATGTATCATGTTAGTAGTAATGTGTATATATATCAATGTGTGATATACAAAGACCAGTCTTGCTGTATCAGGTGAGGTTTTCTTTTTGGAGGCTTCTGGGAGCTACTGAGTGACTAAGCAGATATGTTGGGTTTTTTTTTGCTCTTTGCTTTTTTGCTCTACCTTGTCTCCATGGGGTTTGGGTCCTCTGTGACCTTTTACTGGATGGCTTAATTTGACAGAAACACGGTGGGGGGCCTCAGGTGTTTCCCAGATTGCACCAGATGCTATCCCTTTGTGCATCACTCAAGGCACAACACATACACACACACATACATACACACACACACACAACAACAACAAAAAAACAGTCTTACAAAGACATAGTAACTAAAATCATTAACTAGCAAAGTTATACACACCAAATGTCATAAACAAGCCCAAACACACACAGTTTTTAGTTATCAACCATTCCCTCACCGTGTGCACAAACAAGGCTTCTACAAAGGGCACCAGAGTGATAAGGCAAGGCAAGCTTCTCTCTCTCTCTCTCTCTCTCTCTCTCTCTCTCTCTCTCTCTCTCTCTCTGCCTCCTGAGTGCAGCTCACTAACACACACACAAAGCTGGTGTTAGGCCTCAGGAACTGCAGTAATATGACACCAGTGTGTGTGTACCATCAAAGTGTCTAGTCAACGGACATCTGATCATTATGCTGTTGAGGTACATGCTTCATTTTACTTCAGTACGTATGTGAAAAGAACTGTAGGGGAAGCGATGTTGGATATCATCCCATTTGTTCATGTTTATGTTTCTCGGCTCTGTTTTGTTAGTAGATGCTTGTCCAAGCACTTTACATGAGACTTGATCTGAATATTGAACAAAACACTCTAGAGTTTGCCCATTCCCCCCTTTGGTGCTTCTTGAGAAACTACACAGTGGTTTCATATCGGTCCATATTTGACATAGTGCTCAGAGAGAGCAAGCTGATGGTGAGGAGGTATTTGCTGAATGTTACAAAAAGTAACATGTTTTTGAAATGTCTCAGCATCACTTGTCTTGCCATCTAATGTGTGTAAGGTGCCACAGACAAGTGTACTGCAGCTGCCTCATTGCTTTCATGTTGTGTGTGCATGTGCGTGTGTGTGTGTTGTGTCATGGTGACTTTGAATCAGGTTTTTAGCAGCGAACAGTCTCCCAGTGACAGGCCCTCCTATGGCAGAGAGTAAGGTGCTTGACTGAAGCTAGTGGCAGAACTGATATTCTCAACATCCTCGACATAATCCTGCCCCTCTCATAGGGCACATTGCTAATTAGCAGGATGACTTCTGATGACTGATACAATAATGGTGATGGCCTTTCTTTCTGTCTGTCTCTTTCACTCACCCCATCCCCTCCATCTCTCTCTGTGCCACTGTAGATCTAACCTGACTTTACCTTTCTCTTTCCTTCTCTGCCAAAGTATCTCTGTCTTTTTCGACACTGGCCTTGTTTTTCACTGTGTTATAGTACTCCATAGATTATTGTGATTGAACAATGTGCTCCTCAATGCAGGAGAAGACTCATATGCATCTGACTCACAGTGAGCTGGCATTTCCAGAATCTGATTGAGGCTTGTTTGTTGGACTCCTATAGGGGTTTTATGTTAGTGGACTTCTGCAATAGTTAAAGGTTAAGTACTAATAAAAATGATGTGAAAATCTTGGACAGCCTGGCACATGTTAAACAGTTCCCAAGTATGGGGAATGCTGCATTTTAGTATGAGCTCTTATCACGCTCAACTTGACTCTCTCACTTCTCCATTGCTGATGGCATACCCCCTCCATTAACACCAGGGCTGAATCTTTCATTGTTTATAGCCCAATAAGACTTTAATTGATTGCCTATGATGCAGCAAATTGCTTTCTGAATGGGTATTGACAGGACAGCGTTACTTCCCTGTGCAGGGTTATTTCCATCAATCAGAAAGAATTGAACCTCACACTTTCTGCTCTCTTAGTCATCAAAATAAAGGAGGTGTGAGAACCAGTCATCTTTATTGGAAAGATATAAACTTTTCACTGATCTTCTGCATCAGTGTATGATGGCTCGCTACTGGTCTGCATAAAGGGGGATTTTTCCCCCTCCTCCTTGCGAAAATAGAACACAGAACTTAACTAACGTTTGTCCCTCTCATTCCGCTTTTACCCTCTCTGCTAAAAGGCTAATTAGGCTAGCTTCTGCCCACTACAGTCAGCCACTTTATTACTCAATAGTGATGAAAGGCAATGGAAACTCTGCATGCGCAGGTGTGGAGGAGGAGTAGGGGGTGGTAGCCAAAGATTATGTGTTGAGTCAATGAGTCATGACCTGTTCTCCCCAGACTGTTTCCACCTTAAATAGGTTTAGAACTGTAACAGAGCTGTGTATTTATCCTGTGTAAGGAGCCTTCCTTACACACGTCACTGAAGATCTCGTGCAACGACATTTTTGTGATCAAACTGTGTTCTATTTTGCTTACAACTATATGTGAGTATTTAAACAGACAAGTGTAATATGCCAGTATTTTCTATGGACATTGGTGTTGCTTTGTGACTGCACTCTTCTGGTCATGTACCTCTGTGTATTGTGTAACAGGAAACAGCCTTCCTGTTGATGAGAAACGAGTCTCAGGAGCCAACGTAGGCTAAACAGCAGTGACAAGTGACAAAAAAATTGTCAGACCACTACAGCATGTAGCCTTCTGGACTGGACAGTGGTTTGGGTCAACCAGTAGTCTCAGCTCTGGCCAATGACTGTTCAGGGGGATGAATGATGGCACAGCTTTGTAAACGTCATTTTAGACTTGCACAGCACTACTCAACATGGCTGCCACCGAAATGTGCAGAGTCATGTGGCTTGATGTGGCGATGGCTGTAGCAACAGTGACAGATCCCAGCCTGAAGGAATCAACAAATCAGCAAAAGCTGTACATCAACTGAGCACGCCATGATGTCTAGCGCATAGGAACGTATTCTCATCATTCATTGGAGCTGTGCTACTATGTTAAGTGGATTGCCAGAGTGCTTCTCTGTGGATCGGTGAGGTGGAGCAGGTGAAAGGTGGAAGCAGTTGGAGGTTGGGGGGGGGTGGTGGGGAGGTGGAGGTCAATCATTCATTCTGCCATGCTGGCCCATCGACTTGGGAGATGGATTAAATCCACAGAAGCAGAGAAATGTTGGCTTGCTCAGTTGGCTTGTGTGTGTGTGTGTGTGTGTGTGTATGTGTGTGTGTGTGCGTGTGTGTGTGTGTGTGCGCGCGCGCCACAGTTCTGACAGTCATCACACCCAGCTCCGGAGCTGATGAGTGCCCCCTCAGCAAAGGGCTTCTAGGAGGGGTGTATAGGAGGTAAACTGAAGGCCTGTCAAGAGGACTGCAGTGCTGATGAAGTGTGAGGTCAAAGGGGTCTTCCCACAGAGGCGGACATGCACACATCCCCTGCACAAAGGCCAAGGCATCACTCCTCTTGCACTCAAGGGGGTGGTAGGAGATCATTATTAATGAAAATGAATGATAAAGCAAAGTGCTGCTTAGATTAATTAAACAGTCTTTTATCATTAAGCATAATTACCACATTTTACTGATGCGACCTCTTTGTGAGTTTTTTCCCCCCCTGACTTTTATGTGCCTAGAATATTGATGTTATGCTCTGCTCTGAGTTACAGAGTTTCATATGTGCAAAGGGAGGTGAAGCATCTCCTGCGCAGTGCACAGAGTACAATCAGTCTCTGTGGTACAGCTTTACACCTCCCAAACACTTAAAAGCCTTTCCTAGATTCTAGCCTTCCAAACCCATTAACCTGTACTGCAGCCCCCATGGTAGTACTTTCAGATGAATAGTGGTGAGAGAATGTGGGCTGAGATGAGAGAAACAGCCAAAGCATGTTTTACCGTCTGTCAAAGTGTGGAGGCTCCTTGCGTCACAAGCTGCCTCGAATCCTCTCCGGGTGCATCTGAATGTGAATCTGAATGGCATTCGGTTGCAAATGAGCTTCGCTGGAGCAGCAGGTTTGGATTCAGGGGGGAACAGAGCAGGGTGCTCAGGCTCTTGGTGGCAGGGGACTGAAGGGACGAGGAGCTCTCAAGGCTGAGCTGAAACATTTTATCCCCTCCTACAGCTCTCTTACTCTCCCTCTCTCAGAGCACAATGTGAGTGTGGGAAAGGCTGGCGTTTTGTGCCTATGCAAATTGGTTTTTACCTTTTTGTGTGTGTGTGTGAGTGTGTGTGTGTGTGAGTGAGTGATCATGCATGCTTGCTCACTGCCATTTCTTCAGTTAAAGGATGGCCCTATGTAAGAGAGAGACATTTTTTTCAGCTTCTGGATGTATGTGTGTGTGTGTCTGTGTGTGTGTGTGTGTGTGTGTGTGTGTGTGTGTGTGTGTCTGTCTGTGTCTCTGCCTGCCTGCCTGCCTTTTTGTATCCTGCAAGAAAAAGAGGAGATTTGCGTTCTCTGCCCACTCTGTGTCATCTCCTTTAATTCCGACTTCAGGGAGATTTAGAGTGGAATGGGGAAGAAAAAGACAATAAGAAAGTGGCACTGGTGTTTTGATTCGGACTTTTTATCACTGTGCTGGCGAAACAGCTGGGTCCATTGTGTACTGGAAATTAAAAAATAAAAAAAACTTTAAACATTAAAATGTATTGTTTCATCCTACACCATTTCCCTTGAATTATCATCATCTCTGGTTAAAAATATGCTGTAGGCTAAGCAACTGTATTTTCAAAAGACCAAGCCTGATCTTCCCTTGTGATGCCTTGTCAGATTTTTCAAAAAGCTATCCTGCTCTTGATTTTCAAGCAAGTAGACTGTTCTGGAGGAGTATTGCTATGGGAAACCAAAATGATTTAAACAACAGGAGCGAGAGACACTTTGAGTCTAATATTCGCCCGTGTCTCACCAGCAACCATGGTGACGGTGACATCATGGGGAACCTGTTTTAGACTTTTTCCTTAACACTTCATCTGACTCCCTGACCCAAATGAATTCAGATGTATTAGTGAGGTTTTGGAGTTGGTTGTATGAACACCCTGGCTGGTAAGACACACTAAATACCACTAAACTTTTGATAAAATTGATTCAGTTTTCTGTTATAACCCTGGCAATAGCCATTTTAGTCATATCATTGCAGATGATATAGTAGCTACATAGTGTGTCTCACACGTACTGATTTTTTATTATTATTTTGGTAACACTTTAGATGAGGGTACACATATGCACCACTAACTAGCAGCTTATTAGTTTGCAAATTAGTGACATACTAGCCATTTGTTAATCATAACAAGTTACTTATTAATACCTTATTCTGCATGACCTTATTCTAGCTATTGCAAACCGTTAACATAGAATTTCTGCAGTGTAAACTCCTAATTACTGCTTACTCATAGTGAGTCAGCTATTTGATGTATATGAATTGTGATCCTAATATGCTTTGGTTAGTATGGGGCTTATAAGGCAGTAGTACAAAAGGAACAGTTATTCTCCTTCAGTAATATTTAGAAAAGATTGTCTATTCTTAGGAACAAAACCCAAAACTATCAGTGGCTAATAGTGTCCAAATAGGTCCTAATTACATATTTTTGATTCATAACTGTTCCTGAAAATAATAAGAATGTTCCTATTGTATTACCACCCTATAAGCCCTTTACTGAGCAAAGTATATTGAGATCATAATTCATCTTACTTACTATGAATAAGCCATAATTAAGAGTTTATACTGAAAAATGTCTTGTTAATGGTTTACTATGCGTAGAATAAGCTCATGTAGTATAAGGTATTAATAAGTGACTTGTGATGACTAACAAATGACTAGTATGTCATTAATATTCATGGTAATAAGCTTCTAATTAATGGTGAATATGTGTTCCCTAACCTAAAGTGTTACCGTTATTTTATTTAACAATAATAGTTTAATACAAGATGACTAGGCCGATACAGTACTGGTACTAACATTTCTGTTAGCTGTGAGCTGTTGGCAGTTGGTGATTCATTTTTTAGGTGGTTATCCATAGCAGTTGTGTTCTTATTTTACTTGCAATACAGCTGTACACATTTAACATGCCACTTGGAAACGTGTGTCCTTTTCAGTAAGTACTGAATGACAATGTCCTGTCTTATCTAGCCATTTTAGCTTTGTCATTTTGTCCTTCATGACTAGTTTACTCTATACCACGACTGATTTAGATAGTTGACTGGTTGATGAAACCCCTTGTACACGGTCATAGTACGTCAGGCCTACACGCTGATAGATGTGTATCCATGAGATATTGTGTGTGGCCTACCAAGGCATTGTGTGCCTTATTATTTTTGTGCCATCAAGACTGAGAAGAGTTCCTTGGTAACCTGTGGCAATTACATACCTTAGACCATACATATACATATATATACATATGCATATACATATAGCCTGTACACAGTACGACATTACTGTCCTGACAATGGTAAAGCAGCAATCTGAAGCTGAGTGAACAGGGCCAAGGAAAATGAAGCTGAAAGTGGGTTTCTGTGCTCTATTCATTTAGCGTCAGCAAGTCATTTGTTGCTCCAAACTCTCTTTCTGTTTCCTACTGATCACACATGGTGACCTCACACAACAGGTCTATGGGTTAAAATACTCCTTTGAAATATTCCTTTTAGTGTTGGAGAGGGCAGTTGGATAAGGATGATGATGGTTTATTCTTGGGTGTGTGGGTATGACCTTTAAACTGTGGTGATGTCAAGAAAGGATCTCAGCATGTGTCTCAGCTCGGTAGAGGATGTGACCCCGCCATCTGTTTTTGAGCCACTAGTGGGAAGTGGAAGACAGGACTCGCTTTGCCTTGCCTTGGAAGTGTGTGTCTGTGTGTGAGTTAGACAGCGAGACGGACAGGTGGAGTGAGAAATTACTCCTTCAAGGAGGGTAAACACTCTTGTTTTACAGCAAAGCCATTAGTCAGGATCACATTTTTCACACATTCTGACTCATACACATGCTCCGTCTTGCACACATGCTCATGTGTGTATACACACACCCACCCACACACACATACACACACACACACGCACACAGTATATGTCACAGGATGTGACCTTGCTTTTATTACCCCGTGCTTATTACCCAAAACGCCCATTGGCTTGATTGAGAAATCAAGTCGGCAGCACACACACACACACACACACCAACTCCACTCTCCCACCCCACATTCCCACTCTTCCTTCCAAGCAGTACCATAATATCTCAACCCATATTTGCTGTCGTCTTCCGACTCACAGACCAAACCTGAGGAGCCGCCAAAGCACCTGATCACGCACTTCCCACCTCGTTCCAAGGTGAGACACGGCATGATGAAGGAGTGCAGGAGACTAAAAGCCTTTCCTTCTAAAGCCAGGGAGTTTGAGTGCAGAGTTGCGTGTTTGCCAGCTCCACAGCAAATGACCAGAGTTGGCTATTTGCAAGGCAAATGGAGCGTTCAGGGAGGCTTCTGCGCACTTGGAGCCCTCTCTCCAGAGGACGGGCCAGTCAAGCCTGCGCCGCATGGCTGCAGTATGAGGACGGTGTTTGCTCAGGGTTGGGCATGTGGTTCAGTAGGCATCCACTGTTGTGAGTTGATGCTGAAGGGCGAGAGACATAGGCAGAGAGAGTGTAAGACAGACAAAGAGTGTCTGTGCGTTCAATGCATAGATGGGAAAAAAAAAAATTAAGCGTTCGCTCATACATGGGAATTATTTAGTCATGACACCCCATCATGCTGTCAGTCATAGGGAGCTAAAGAGAGATGGATGGATGGAGAGGAAGGAAGGAGAAAAAAAGAGGAAAAGAGAAAGGCAATGTTATGATACTCTGATGTTTCTTGAGATGCGTAACACAACTTTGCTAGTGTATTCAGCAGACATGTTTCCTCGTGTGCTTGTTTTTCCATGGCCAGGGAAATTGTTCCGTGTCCGGCCCACTGGTGCAGAAGGGGTGAGATTAAAACACACACACACACACACACTCTCTCATATGGTCGAGGACATGACAGAGAGAGGTAGCACTGGGTAGTGCTACACAGCATGCTAACAAAAATGGAATGTAAACAAAAGAAAAGACAAGGCAAGACTGGAGTGGCCAGAGGAGAGAAGAAAGGAGGGGCTATGCTGGACAGGGAAAAAAGAGAACAGAGACGGGGGGGGGGGGAGAGAGACCATAGAGGGAGAACAGAAAGACGGAGAGAGAGAACTATTCGCTGGGGCAGGCTGACTGCATGTGTGAGTGAGTGACTGTGAATCTGTGTGTGTGTGTGTGTGTGTGTGTGTGTGTGTGGGTGAGGGAGGGAGGGGACTCGTGCTCTCTAGCACACACGGTCGCTTCCCCCTCCCCTCCCCTCCCCTCCCCTCCCTCCCTCGCTGTTTCTCTTGCCCCCTCCCTCCCTCTCTCTCTCTTTCTCCCTCTCTCGCTCCCTCTCTCTTTCTCTCTGTGTCGCTGCGTGTACGTGTGCGTGTGTGTGTGTGTGTGTGAGCTCAGTTGCTCAGAGTGCTCAGCTCAGCCCAGGCGAGCCACATCAGCAGGAGCAGAGGCAGCAGGAGCAACAGCAGCGGTGGCAGTCACAGGCAGCCCGTGTGAGGTAGCAGTTTACTCCTTCTCCTTTCCTTCCTTTTCTCCTTCCTTTCTTTCTTCATTCATTCCTACCCCTCCCCCTTTTCTCTCTCTCTCTCTCTCTCTCTCTTCTTCTTTTAACTCAAATAAGAGGCCTTGCTGGGTTTGGATAATCGCCAGAGCTCGTCTTCGTGTGCCATAGTCTTGGTTTGAACATTTAGTGGAGTTGAGTGTTTAGAAGAGGCTGGTGGCTGTCATGCATAGTTGACACGGGGACGTGGGAATCAGACGGGTTTTGTAGCTGGCCATCTGGCTGGTTTGTTTGTTTGTTGCTGAACTTGCAGTGTGAGTGCTAGGTGTAGTGACATGAGCTGCGGTCTGCTTTTGGCTCTCTGAATGGTGGAAGTGTTCTCTTTCCCCTCTGTCGTTCATACATAAACATGCCTGCCGAGTGTGTGTGTGTGTGTGTGTGTGTGTGTGTGTGTGTGTGTGTGTGTGTGTGTGTGTGTCTTGTTGCTGTTGTTAGGGTGGGTTGGTGCGGTGTGTGTTGGGGGGGGGGGTCAAGTGTGATGTAACAGATTGCCATAGAGTGGGACAGCTGAGAGCTATTCTCTGTCTGCCGTTGAGGTAGAAATTGAGATCATGGCAGGAGTCATAGGAGGGTGGTTATTTGTGTGTGTGTGTGTGTGTGTGTGTGTGTGGACATGAACAGAAGGAGTGATGAGCGTGAAAGAGAGGAAACGTGTCAATGAAAGGTTATTCCTTACATCTTTTTTTGCTTGGTAGGTGTGTCAGCTCCTCTTCTCCTTCTGTAATTCTGTTATTCATAAGAGAAGCCCTTCGCCTGAAAGATGTTCACCATAAAGTTGGGTTGTGTGGATGTGTGTAAACATGCTCCATGTTCATTTCAGTAAGTGTAGGAATATACCACCTTTTTTTTTGTGTGTGTGTGTGTGTGTGTGTGTGTGTGTGTGTGACGGCTTTGGGCCTGAAGCAGCTGCTCCCTGTGTGGGTAATCAGCTTGTTTGCATTGAGTGGGCAAATTGATTTGGGGATTCATTGGCTAGGGGTGTGTGTGTGTGTGTGTGTGTGTGTGTGTGTGTGTGTGTGTGTGTGTGTGTGTGTGTGTGTTTATTTGTGTTTACACCCACACGCACATGGTCACATTTTTTACAGCCACTTTACCGAGCACAGTCTACCTTTTTATTGGGTGACATCACGCCATGGTGTCTCTCTCTCTCTCACACACACACACACACACACTTGCTCCACCTGGGCAGCTTCTCATTGGTTTGAAACATCATCATACCACTCTCTCTGCACCGAGGCTGAATGCCTCAAATATGCCCCCTAATTCAATTTGGACGTCATGCTCAACTCGGGAATGGCTGACAAACATGCCATCAGCTGCCTGGCGGTCTCAGAGCCACCTCTGGACAGGCCAGCGAAACAGACAGTGTCTATACACTTCTTATGCTCAGGAAACTGTGCGCTGAACCTCTCGTGGACTCAACTCTCTCTGGGTTAATAGTCTGACTTTATGACTGCTGGTCTGAACAGCTGTGCCCTCCAGCTTTGCTGAGGTTTAACAAAGACACACAGCACTATTAAAATCCTAACTGGCTAATATTGGTGTGTTTGGCATTTTTTTTATCTGAAGAGTAATCTATAGCTAGAGTGTTACTTGGAGCATAGCTGAGTTCAGACTGGCCTACATTTTCTATATCAGTGTGTTAATGTTATGAGTCTGGAGTCCAGGACTCTTGAATTATTAGAGCAGAGATGGGTGCTACTTGTATCATTTGAATTGAATCAATTCCATTTCCAACTCTGTGTATCAATTCTGATTTTCCAGTTTGTATCCATAAATGTTAAAAAAGGTTGAGAAATATGTTTTAAAAAAAATCCTTTTACTCAGAAGCCTGCTCTTCCACTCAGTCAGTAGGGACACCGTACGGAAGGTTCCCGTCTGATAGAAATCAGCTGTATTAGTCACTTTGGGTACATTCCGAACTCTCTGAAGATTGTTTCCTTTTTGTGCAAACGCACAGTCTTCTTCACAAATGATTTGTCGAAAGCAACAAGCGCTCAGGTTGGCACCACACCAACCACACAAAAAGACGCCTGTGTGTTTACTGGGTTCAGAAGAGGGAGGAGAGAGAGTACGTGCACAGAGTGCACAGATGGTTGATTGACTTTTGCTTTTTTTTTATGTTGATGTGCTGTATGTTAGGTTTCTATATAGACACGTACTTCATGAAAGACACTTAACAACATATTGATACTTTAAAAGGATGAAAGTGGATGTAAACACAGTGGTTATATTTCCATGAAGGCCAAAAATGATTTTGCAAGCTGCATTTAACAAAGAGCTGTGCGCGCGTGTGTGCGTTGGACTGAGCACTTGTGGTCTAGCGGTAATGCCATACCACATCCGTAAGTGCATGCATTCGCATCTCTCATCGCTGTCTCCATTTGTTTTTATAGCCCACTGTTGCTGGCATAAATAGGTCTGTTCCCCTAGCAGTTACCCTGGTTTCTCTCCTCTCTCATGTTTATAGCTGTCATTTCCTCACATTTTTCTCTCTGTTTTTCTCTTTTTTCCCCTCCCCACTCCCCCTCTTTGTCTTTGTTTCTCTCAGGCTCTTCCATTAACCTCTCTCTTTATCGCGGTCACTCCTTCTTCCTGATTCATTCACACCCTCGTTCTCGAAAGCCGAGCGAATTCCTCATTTCGACTTTAATACTAGTTTCCCCTCTGCCTTTCATTCTACCCCCCGCCTTCAGACCGGTGTCGACTAGTATGCTCGAGAGTATGCGTATCAGGCAGATAAAGTGTGTGTGTGTGTATGTGTGAGAGAGAGAGTGAGTGAGACTGTGTTTGTGTGTGTGTGTGTCAACTCAAGCTGTTATCATCTGTTATCGTCAGTGTGTGTGTGTGTGTGTGTGTTGAGTGAGTGCCAGACCCGTGTGAAGGGGCGAAACATTAGACTCTCCAGAGAGGGGAATGCTATAGGGTTCGGGCCCCCCAATCACCTCAGCGCCTCTCCGACCCAAAGACCCCTCGGGCCTTAGCGCCTGAGCCACCTGATACCACTCCACCTGCCCACGCCCATCGAAGTGGGCAGACAGACAATGGCAGAGCGAGTGACTGACTGACTGACTGGCCGACTGAGGCACACGACGCGACAAGCCGCTGGAGAGCTCGGGACGGTGCGGCCTGCATCCTGATTGACTCCACATGCTTCCGCCATGCATCTTCCTGTTTCCTCTCATGAGGCCTTTGAGAGGCACAAGTGGCTTAACTGCTGGGCCACCTTGGCTCCGCAGCCTCCTTGTCCCCTCACTCTTTAAAGACTCCTTGTTCATGAGCCTTTGTAAGGGTGCGATTCCTCCTCCGCCATTGCTATGTGGCCAGCTTGTCCACCCTGGCACGAGGCTAATCGGTCACCCAGATGCTAGCTCAGACTGCCTCCCTGCTGGCCTTGGTACTGAAGGCTGGCTGGTTGCTAATGGGCTGGATGCTGGATGCTAACGGGTTGATGGGGCTTGTGGCAGCAGACCTCGGTGGAGGACGGTACACAGTGTTCTGCTCTGTGCGTACCCTCTCAGATTCCCTCCACACACACACACACATGCACACGTACACCTTTTCTCTTTCTTTTCTTTCTATTTCTCTCTGTCTGCTGTAATTGCCAGTGTGCCTCTAACCTTTCAGTTTGATGTCCGTCTCTCACAGCTAAGTGCATTGTATTGTTAAAACACGTTAGAAACACACTTAGACGTCTCTCCCTGCTTCATATGAAATGGACTAGCGCGCGCACACACACACACGCGCGCGCGCACACACGCCAAATACACTCCCCCTCCTGGAGCTGGCTTAAGCAGCTCCTCTGTAATGTCTCCATCATCTGAGTGCCTGTGTCATTCTGCGGCTGCAGTCAGAATATCCCCTTGTGATATGAGAACACCCTGGTTGAGGTGCTCAGTGTAATGGACTCTAGCTGAGAAAAACGTTTCCTCCAGCACACTGCATTATTCAGATCACCCACAGGGCTGCTCACTTTGTACCTTATCACTCTATGATCTCACAGTCAGAGTTTTCGTATATCTACACGACCTCCAAGGTACTTACTGTGTGTGTGTGTGTGTGTGTGTGCGTGTGCGTGTGTGTGTGTGTGTGTGTGTGCCACACTCATGCAGTGTTTTCTGGGCTGCTTGTTGCTTGTTGAGTTGTTCGTGTTATTTCTGCAGTACTGCCACTAAATTACAGTTCACCCATTAGTTCCCACACCCTCCCCCCTCTCTCTCTCACTCTCACTCTCACTCTCACTTTTACTTGTTCCATCTCTCTCTCTCTCTCTTCCCCCTCCCTCTCTCATCTTCTGTGATGTTTGGCCTCAGCTGGTCGGAGTCTTGTTGTGTTGCAGTCTGCAGTGTGTCATGGCTCATCACTCCTGTGCCCACATGTCTCCTCACAGGAACCTGAACCTCAGTCACCCGCTTCAGTCCGATGCCCACTTTCTCCCTGATGCCAAACTATCTTGCATTCCTTTATATCGTAAATAGATCACTATTAGATGGTAACTGTGTTATATTTGTATTTAAATTCGTGACCATGCTCTGCACAATTATGACAGTGGAAACTAAGTCCATCATAAAAATTATTTTATCATACGGGTTATTTCTTGTTTGTGTCTAAGCTGCTTTTGCTAAAAATGAGGTGAACTGTCAGCTGTGGTCAAAGACTCTAAAGCGTAGCACCCTAGAACGTTTGGTCAGGAGTGTGTTAATCGTGAATTGTTCTGGCCAGCACCTGAGTTTGCATGGCTCGAATTAGGCTAAAGTTGCATGATGCATTGGAGACCATTTGGTTGTATTGATGGGCCTTGCTGTGTGTTGGTTGGACCTATTGGCTTCTGTTCTGCCGCTGACTGCATCAATGTCTTTCTCTAATCATTACGAGTTGCACATGCATTGGGTGGGCCTCTTGTCACGCTTGCTTTGTGCTGACTGTTGCGGGTCCACTATTAGCCAATACTTGATAGGGTAGATTCTTGAGGATGTTGGGGGGGGGGGGGGGGTGGCATTCTCTTATGGTCAGCTAGTTGCTAGTTGTCACTATGGTCAGCTAGTGGTCAGTTGGGGGTCAAAGCAGAGCCAGAAAGTGCTTGAACAAACAAAACAGATAGATAGAGGGGGAGTTTTTTTCCATTTTGCATCAGTGTTGAAATGTTTGTGTGTTATTAGCTTGTCTCTGTTGTCCTTTGTGTTAGTGCTCTGGTAGCCACCATGAGTCCTCTCCAGAGAGGCGTTTGAATGCACTGGACAGGGTTAGAGTGCAGTCTGCCTACACTAGAACAGGCTGATGCTCATACTGTTGGCCGCTTGTGACCTTTTGATAACCTTTTTAAGGTCAAAAGCATGTAGGCCCACTATTGTCCATGACATTACAGCATTGTTTCACAGGGGACTATCCTGATTGTCTTTTCAACTTTTTGGCTAGGCTATTTAGTCGTATATGTATTGTGTGTGTGTGTGTGTGTGTGTGTGTGTGTGTGTGTGTGTGTGTGTGTGTGTGTGGATGGATGGATAGTTATGGGTGGTTGCGGGTGCGTGCGTGTTCATGGCTTGTCATTCCATACAGTTCTTTTGCGGTCCGGTGAGCACTACTCTGAGGCAGGCATGCTGATAAACAGAAAAGGCAGGAAGCAAAGCATTGTGGGATAGAGTGGGTCAACAAGGATCAGGTAGTTGCCAAACAAGGCTGCCATGGTTAGATTGTCTGAAGCCTAGCCTGGGGAAGCATAGGAAGGATCGAAGAATTAGCCTCTCACCTCAGTCGCCCTGTTTGACAGAGAGTTACTAAGGTGTCCTGGCCAAGCCCATTCCCTATTTAAAGTAAGGCAAAGTTACAGGAATGCTATCAGTCAGGAAGGCTACGTCTAATTGCGTGTCTTGTTTTTTTTACATTGCAAGCGATCAAGTTAAAGTAGGGCATAAGATGCAAAGTGTTTTCTAATGCAACTGTGTGTGTGTGTGTGTGTGAGAGAGAGAGAGAGAGAGAGGGGAAGAGAAGTGAGGGACTATAAAGAGAGAAGTGAGTTTGGGCAGTTATTTGACTGATGAAAGTGAACGGACTAAGCCTCTCTCTCTTTTTCCCCCAAACACACACACACACACACACACACACATATACACATATAAGCAAACCCCTCCACATAGGTAAGGAGATTACCGAAGGAGGATTTGGAGATGGACCATTCCGCCACCCCACCCATCCCACTCACGTCTCTCCCTCTGTCCCACCCTCCGCAACCCAACCCACGGAATAAGAAATCCACACAAAAAACATAAAAGCAAACAAATCAGGTTAAAAGTCACATCATGTCCTTTTTACTGAATGCTCAGTCTCTGCGTTATGAAATCAAAAAGGGGATGGACAAAAAACTGCTCATCTCTCACTTTCTTTATGTGCATTTTCTTTCTCCTCAGCCTGCTTTATGTTTTAGTGTGTGTGTGTGTGTTTGTGTGTGTGTGTGTGTGTGTGTGTGTGTGTACGTATATGTATGTGTGTGTACATGTGTGTGTACATGTATGTTTTATCTGTGAGTGTCCTTGTCTGCGAGCGCTGATGTAAAGGAAATGGGTCATCCGGACGCTGCGAGTCATGGTGGAGCGTTACGTAACGGGTCATGTCTTTGCTTTTCGCCGTGCTTCTGCTTTCCGTGCAGCGGGGAGGGAGGAGGACGCAGTCTCAGTCTGAGGTTGTTGATCATGACCAAATCAGTGCAGTGCAGTGCAGTGCAGTGTAGTGTAGGCGGAGCTAGGGCCCAGTGTGTCTTTGTTTGTTATGAGTTTTAAGTGTTGAGAGTGTGGGTGTATTCCTCTTTGACAGATGATCATGCTTTTGAATTAATTCTGTATCAAAAACTAGGTCTATACTATACATGGCAGCTGATGGCTGGTACTTTGGTCAGACTTTATGACGGAATTATTGACCTGGGACCGCAAGCCTCCTATTTGAAAGCTCCCCCTTCCTCTCGCTCCTCTGCTCCAGACGGTCTGTTCATCTGGATTGTGGCTCATGGCTTAATGGAATTACAGGTTTTGATTGAGCTCATATTGAAAGGATTTTTTATTACAGAGTGGACAGCAGCCGTTGCTGTGTGTGCATGTGGATAGCTCATCGTTTTTTTGTTGTTGTTATAGTTCTCTCTGTTTGAATAGACTTGCTGTGAAGTAGATGTTCCTCACCATAAAACAGCGTAACTTTCAACTGCCGCCTCTGTTAGATCATGTGACAGGTCGGTTTTAGGTTAGGTATATTGCTTGACTTATTTAATGTAGGCTAAACATATATTGGTGCAGAATAGCCAATAGAACCAGGAGCTTAACACCATGACACCCAGAGCAGTGTAAAGTATAATTAATTAATGTAATAATTAGGCAAAAATAGATATCTTAATTTAAGGCAGGATTTCAAAACGCAAATATCAATGCCAGTAGCAATCAGGTCAGTGCTCCTATTTGCCATGTAATACAATTAGCTCCCACACAAGACATTGCCTGAGTTTGCCCTTTGCCTAGTACCCCCAGTGTTTAATCTTAGTGTTGTTCATCTAGCCCCAAATCTCACAGTCCACATGATGATGTTCTACGTGCTTGCGCAGAATCAATGCAGTAGTTGCTGCAATGTGCATCTAGCTGCACAGTTCAGTAGTTTTGTCTCAAGCTGTGTTTTGGCTGGGCAGTCTCCTCACTTTCAAACTGTGTATTTGGCCTGAGCGAATCCTTCCCTATTGCAGCCTAAGATGCTCCTGCCAAAACGTAGCCCAGTTGCGTATTTATTTTTTTTAATGCAGGAAGTCCTGGCAGAAGCATCTGATTTTGTGTTCCTTGTGTGCTCTCTCCTGCGAAGCGTGTTTCTCCTGGCCTCCTTTGCTAGGCTCTGACTGAGGACATAGCCGATGCCCACAGCTCCTTGGCCCGTCTAGCCCCTGGGAGCTGGTGCCAATCCAGCATCTTTGTACGCCTGCCAGCAATGTTGCTGCCACCTTGCGTGAATGAATGGCGGTTGGCACAGCGCTGTCCTTGAACAGGGGATGGAGGGGCTGGTGGGGGTTCCTGATGGAGAGAATACTGAGTGGGATCCCTCAGCGTCAGCAGACCACAGAGGAGGAGAAGGACAGGATATAATAAGAACATGTGAAGTGACCAGTAAATTAAAGAAGGTGTGCAGCCTTCGGTTTGAAGTTCCTCATTGAGCCACACTGTGAGGGACAAATGCTATGGACAGTATGTTTTACTGTTTTTTACTGCTGCTTGTGCTTCTATATAAAGATGGAGACCTTGATTTGTTACATCTGTTGGACTGATGTTTCATCCCAAAGTCTGTTGCATAATTGCATTTTATCATTAGTGTATTTTTGTCTCTCTTGTATTCTCTTGTTTCTCGTTCCTGTTTATTGTAATGCAGCCTGTTGTGTCAGAGATGTAGGCTACTTCTGTAAATGTCAGAAATCTCACAATGACATTCCAAGGTTCCTGTGTGATTACCATAATTACCCATGAGCAATCTCTCCATCTGTGTGTGTGTGTCTCTCTCTCTCTCTGTCTCGTTTATGCTCGCTCCTACACCCCTCCACTCCCACCCCGTCCACCAGCTTGCTCGCACTCGGCTTTTAATCTGGGCCTGCGATCTATTCAATACATTAGCCAGAGAGGAGCCGCGCATATGCTCCTTCCAGAAGATGCTTCTCAACTGCCAGAATCCCATCCACCATACTGTATTTTTATCAAAAGATTGCATTGTGGGGTGGCGCAGGGGGCTTACTGGTGCAGTGACAAGGTTTGGTTGAGGGCACTCATTTGATCGCTGTGTGATCCAGGAGGGTTTTGTCAGGACAGGCTGCTCCCGGGTGACATTAGCAGAGGCTAGCGTAGCGGAACAGAATGGAGCGTTGATAAGTGAAGAATGCTCACAGTTTAATCAAGCAAAAAGCGTGTCCCACTTCGGGAGATACGCGCAAGCATCACACGACGACACACAAGATGAGAAAATGCTTAGGAGTGTCTAATGCCGGAATAATTATGGGCCTCTTATTTTGTTTGTTGTCACCGTTATTTGACTCCACTTAGAATGATTGATGCTATTGTTAGTGGCATTAAGCAGTGGGTCGTATTTCATCAGTATGACTGATTTCACAACTTGCCGACTTTGTACATTGTATGTTTACAGAGTAGCCTCAAGCCTCAGCATCTTTTTTTTGTTGTTGCTGGGAGGTTTATGGAAAGGATGTGGCAAGGTTTTCTCCCCTATAGCAAAGCATTGCTGTAAAGCCCCGGTCTTAGAACCGAACGAATGCAGCTCTTTGATATTGCTTTAAGCCCATTATACTGAACTGCTGGTGCTATTTTGGGAACAGCTGTTTTCATAGGCAATCCAAAGCCAAAAAATTTCAGCGGGATTGTCGCATAGCCTAATGTGAGACAGCAAGCCGGGCTGCCTGTCAGGTTTAATTAAATTGAAAAGCCAATCTAGCGCTGTCGTTTTTAAAGCTTTATTAATCAAACGATAACCCGGACGACCTCCCTTTAATCAGCTTTCTCTCACAGGGGCTGTGTGTGCACAGGGTATATTGGGAATAAAACTAGGGGGAGGGATTTGGGAAAATGGACCAATAGGGCGCTGCCTCGCATTATGGGCATGTATCACAGCCTGTCAAAGTGATGCAGCCTCTTTACCTTTGTCTGTCTCTTTCTCAAATGCACACAGACACTGCCCGACACACAATACTTTGTACCTGATGGACACCCTTACCCTCCACTCTCTACTTGTGTTCATCCCTCTCTCTCACTCTCTTTCCTTCCGTCTGTCGTCTCTCTCTCTCTCTCTCTCTCTCTCCCTCCCCCTCCCCCTCCCCCTCCCTCCCTCTCCCTCTCTTAATCGTACTCTCCCGTCAGGTAGAACATATCTGTAGCTGCACCTCACCTTCAACCCCCCCCTCCCCCCTCCCAGGTTTCCAGGACTCCTGTTAATCTCATTTAATCTGTCTGTCCGGAGCGGGATGCCTGATGGTTGGGGGAGACCTGGCTGGTGCGCTGCTTGTTGTTGTTGTTGTTGTTGTTGATTTGTTGTGTCTGTCTGCCATGTTTATCCCTCCCTCCTCCTGTGTAGTGTAGCGTGGCAGCTTAAGCCTGTCCCCTGTGCTCTCTGTGCTGTGGTCTGTCTGTCTGGCACTGTCAGGCCTTTCTTGTGTTGCTCTGGTTGCTGTTGTTATTTTGTATGTTTTTGTCATATTTTATTTTATTTTTTTTTGCTCTTTATTATTGTTGTTTGTTTGTTTGTTTGGACTAATGCTTCTGTTCTTTTTTGTCTTCTATTTGTCTTTTCTTTTGTCCTGTCCTGTTCCTCTATCTTGTTGTCTGCTGTCGCTGCCACCACCACCACCACCACTACAATGACTCCACCAACCAACCAACCCACCAAACAACTTCCCTTTGTGTGTGTGTGTGTGTGTGTGTGTGTGTGTGTGTGTGTGTGTGTGTCCTTTGAAATGGCTGGACCTTTGTGTATGTATGTCTGTCCTTGTGTGTGTGTGTGTGTGTGTGTGTGTGTGTGTGTGTGTGTGTTGCACCTGTCTACCCTCCTGTAGCATCATGCAGAGATCAAAGAACCCCCTGGCTGCTCAGGTAAGGTGCTAATCTGTGAGTGTGTGTGTAGTCTGTGTACTGATGGACAGACAGGCATGCCCTCAGCTGAAAGGGCAGTTTTCCAGAGCTATTTGTGGGAAGCCTCTTCAAACACATTTGTGTGTGTTGTGTGTGTTCTTTGTGTGTGTGTGTGTGTGTGTGTGTTTGTGTTTGTATATGTAATGATGCGTCGGCAAATGTGAAAAGTAGGGATGCACCATTCTGATATTTGGATCGGATATCGGTCCCAATATGGGAATAATATGGAAAAATTTGCAGATCCATGGGCCAATCCATTTCCTTAACTTTGACTGCAACAACCCCACTATGTTACTGTGCACTGCTGTTACTGTGCACTCAGCTGGCTTGCAAAGAATAGACACGGTGTAGCATGTCAGCGAGGTGAAGCTGTAAGAGAAGAAAACACAGATCTTTCTATAGCTATGAAGTGCCATTAATGAAATCATCATAAAGTCAAGGTAATTTACTGTAAGTATATTTAACCAGGATTCCTGTTAACGAACTTAGGTTATGTTGAGTCTGCTTGTCAGTAATGAAACAGCCTAATGTTACTCACCAAAAGGATAACAAATATTGCATATTGCAAGACACATCTCTCTTATAATCCAATGAAGATTCTGCTTAAGGTGTTTATGAATATTTAATATTTCATCTGAATATTTAAACTGATGCAGTAGAAAACATCTGCAGCAGTCTACTGATTTCTAGTAGCACCTTGCGTAGAAACAAAGTTTTGTTTCTGTCCTGTAACATTCTTGCAGAGAAATTTAAAGTGACAGGAGCCTAATTAGACTTAGGCCTACCAACATCAAATACAATGTAATGACACTGAAACACACCTGTTTATGTAATAATTATTTAAATAACAATTTTATTAAATGTATGTCTGTTATTTTTTACTGTTTTATCTTGGCTTGGTAAATACTGCCCTATTCAGGGAAGCTGAGCTGAGGATGATGCCTATCTCTTAATTCAGTGGGGATATCTGATTAGTATTGGATATCGACCAATATGTAAAACCCATGTATCGGAATCGGTATTGGAACTAAAAAAGTCAAATTGGTGCATCCCTAGTGAAAACGTTTTGTGTGTGGGTCAGTTAAATACAATTGCCTGCAGGCTTATATTAGTATTTTAGAAGACAACATAATTTGTTAAAAGAATCCAGTTTTGAAAAGCACACACTTAACACATAGGTGAGAATGGAGACGTTCAAGTAAAAAAAAAAAGAAGTCCACACCACTCAGTGACTGTGTGCTTATTAGCCTAGCGACTGGATGTTTTATGAGCGCAAGTGAGTCAGTGTAGTGGTGGGTCAGTGGTGTTTAGTGACAGAAATAGGTGCCGTTTTTTTTTTTTTTTTTGCACGCATGTGCCTATAAATATCATGTGGACAGGTCAGGGTCACAGTGGGGAAGCCATGCGCTCTCTTGAAGCCCTAATTCATGGCTGCATGACGTGCAGAAACACACACACATTCACACTCATACACACACAGTTGCTCAGCCCCAAGAGGAAGTGAGACAAACAGCCCACATCCTTTTTGTGTTTCTCCAACGCTGCACCACCAGTCATCAGCAGTGGTGAATTAGCAGCACCACCCATACAATATTGCAAATATATCCGATTGAAGAGATCTCAACACTGTTAGGATTGAAAAGGTGACTGTTTTTTAGCGGACACTTTTATTCAAAGTTACACAAATTCGTGGGGTTCGGCTATCAAATTCAGGTTGACTGATTGATCGGCAGTCAGTTATGTTACGCAGCTCCACCATGCAAGGATCCTGTCTTGTCAGCAGAATCTTATGGAATAATAGCATGTAAGTGTCAGGCACCAGGACAGACAGGAGGCAGACCCAACAGCGAACTTTCTTTCTCACAAGTTTATTTAAGGGTTCGGGGAAAAGGGGAAAAAGGCAAACGCCCCGGGAGGGGCGGACTCGAATCCGGGGAGACGCTCGCCCGAGCGCGCAGCACTGAGACCAGGATGCGGCGGAGCAGAGCAGAGTCGCGGACTGGCAGAGGTCGTCACCAGGGGCGGCAGAGCAGAGCAGAGTCGTGGACAGGCAGAGGTCGTCACCGGGGCGGCAGAGCAGAGCAGAGTCGTGGACAGGCAGAGGTCGTCACCAGGGGCGGCAGAGCAGAGCAGAGTCGTGGACAGGCAGAGGTCGTCACCAGGGGCGGCAGAGCAGAGCAGAGTCGTGGACAGGCAGAGGTCGTCACCAGGGGCGGCAGAGCAGAGAAGAGTCGTGGACAGGCAGAGGTCGTCACCAGGGGCGGCAGAGCAGAGCAGAGTCGTGGACAGGCAGAGGTCGTCACCAGGGCGGCAGAGCAGAGCAGAGTCGTGGACAGGCAGCGGTCGTCACCAGGGGGCGGCAGAGCTGAGCAGAGTCGTGGACAGGCGGAGGTCGAAGCCGGGGACTGCAGAGCAGAGCAGAGTCGTGGACAGGCAGAGGTCGTCACCGGGGGCGGCAGAGCAGAGCAGAGTCGTGGACAGGCAGAGGTCGGAGCCAGGGACTGCAGAGCAGAGCAGAGTCGTGGACAGGCAGAGGTCGTCACCGGGGGCGGCAGAGCAGAGCGGAGTCGGGGAACAGGCAGGAGTCGAAAACCAGGAAGCGGCAGTAGAGATGAGGGAAGCGGGAGACAGGCGAACTGAAGGCAGGGGAAGAGACAAACGGGCAGGAAAACAGACAGAGGAACCAAAAACTGAAGACGAACTGGTAGCAGAACACAGGGGAAAAACGGGGAGCGAAATCTCAACAAGAAGCAGGAAATCGGAGCCAGAGTCTATACGCTTGCCAGGAGTGTGGTTCGCAGACGGACTGACAAGGAGTGAGAAAAAGGGGCGAGTCTAAATAGAGAAGGAACTAACAACCGAACGAGTGCAAAGTGGAGATAAGTGGGGAGTGCAGGTGAAACAGATAATCACGGTGATCGGGAAATGAGGAAGGCAGGTGAGAGTAATTACTACGGCAGTGCGAACGGTGCGGGGAGCAGACTAGTAGAGTGAAACTAATAACGAGGTAAGTGAACAAAGATGAACAGACAGAAAAAAACCACGAATACCCGAGGTCCTGAGTGACACCGTGACAGTAAGTAGCTGATGGCACAAAGTCCTGTCATTGTGTGAAATATTTGTCCTTCATGCAAACCTTTTTTTCAGATACACAACACACATCATATTATAAATAATCAGCACAAGTTAACTTGAGAAAATTAGAACAGCGATGTAAGAGATTCTGAGAATGTTCTAGGCATGTTACAGTTTAAAGTAACACTATGCAATAATGTTCCGCGTTTTAAGACATGTTTCTAAATAACTGACACTGGTACTCTCAAACTGATTTGAATGCTGTGTATACACACCTATTGTTTCTGTCAGCCACTAAGGTGATGCCCTGTGAACTTCTATGGTGCTGGTCAGATCACCTTGTGAAAATGTATGAGATTGTCATGCACGACATTGACAACTATATAGCTAAAAGGCAGAAGTTACCAAGCAAGCGGACCTTTTGTCAGTCAGTGGTTATCAGTTGTTTTGGTATCGTTCAGGGAACTTTCTCTCATAGAATAGTTTCCTGTTTGCTCTGTTTCTTCTTCACTGGCGCACTGCAAAGTTTCACCCACACCCCTTAATCTCTTGCCTAATTCTGAGTCCAGAAATGAGAAATGAGCAGACATGAGAAATGAGCAGACATATGTGTGTGTGTGTGCACACAGACACACACACACACACAGAGAGAGAGAGATTCCTAAAAGGAAGTATTGAAAAGGGAGTGAGCTGATTGAATGAGTGTGACCGGAGTCATGAGGTCCTACGGGTGGGCTGCTGCATAGACATAGACCTCTTTAACACCAGTAGGCCCAGACCATTTCCAGTGATGTTTTGAAATGCTCAAAGAGCATTTAAGTTATAGGCCTAGACCAGCAAGAAATTGTCCTAAAATTTGGAAATTGGAGCCACAGGTTAATTAAGGGTGTTCTGGCAACCACATTGGCTTCACATATTGGTCAAACCATGAACAAGACTTGGCAAAGGGTGATTCTGCAGTTTTTCAGAAATAGTTTCTGAATTCCTGAAATAGCTCCCATGTTCCTCTGGAAAACCCCTATTGTGCCGTGGGGGAGATTTCTGACACCATGTAGTCTTATCCAAGGAGATTACAGGAAATCACTAATCAGTTCTTTTGGATGACAACTGCAAGTTGTTTGTGGTTTTGATGCCGACCTTTTGACCCCTGTCTGAAAGCAGAGTAAACCACTGATGACATAACAGGCTGAACTTTGACATAGGTTGACTTCAGAGGAAGAAACCGTTGGCTGAGTTTTGTTTCCCGTTGTCTGATTTAAGGATTGAATCAGTCTGTGGCCTTCAGTATGTTTGCATGCACAGCTTAGTTTAGCAGAGAGGGTGAAAACGATTTTTTGCAGACCAGGGTCGAGCTCTCATACGCTGATAGCAAAAATCACTGAAAAGTTTATATTGTGATGTAATGTGACACACCCACTTATGCGGACTGGAACTATTCACGTTTATTCCCATTCAAAATGTTTTATGTGGCCCTATCTTGGTCAGTATCCAATGGTCTTTGGTTGTACTCAAGCTAAGCCTTTCAATCTGTTGTCCTTAGCTTTTGAAGCCAGGTGTTATTTGTTTAGTCTGGAGCTCTGTTTTCTGGAAATGTCCACCTCAACCCAAAGACTCTCCCAAAGAGTCTCTTGTCACCTCATGTAGATTTGTGCTGATGCTGTGAAAGGGTGTTTATCCTTAAGCAGAGGGTAAGAGCACTACAGTAAGAGCAGGAAAACCTTCATACTTAACTTATTAAAACCTGGAGTAGCACCTATGTGTTTTACCTTCACCTATGTGTTGTCATCTTCAATCATTTTGTTAATTTTAAGGCCTGTAACCAATGACTTTCAAAAAGAACACTTGAAGATCATGGTTAAACAGGTCAGTCCAAATACAAGACAAAGCTGAAGGCTCTCAAATGTTTTTTTTTTTCTTTTATTTCATGTTTCTGTCTGCTACAGAGCCTTAGAAATAAACCATTTAATAGGCATTGACCATTCTTTTGCATTTCTGAAAATCCTAGGTTTTAGTTTTTTTCTGTTTTTTTTTAGCAGGCCTTTTAGGTCGAAACAGGTTAAAGAGCAACTTCAAGGTTACATGGGCTTTAAGAGTAGCTCAGATAGACAATAGACTGGATGCCTTAAAATTGAAGAAAACCCCAGGTGTCTCTCCCTTGTAATTTTCATTACAGTGTTTGTGTGCCATGGTGTGTAAATTAGTTTTTCTCATATGCTTTTTTTCACAAATGCCATATACCCACTCCCGCCCACTGTACTACACTGTTGTGTACAGGCAGGCAATGTTGTGTTGTCAAGTTAGCCGTACACTAGCATGTAGCAGAAAGAGTGAAAATGTGCAGTCTTGTGAACCGTACAGCCATGCCATCCACATATGTGCGTCACTCCAGTAATCTGCTCCCACGTCTTAGGTGTGGTGATGATAAATGTAATGTTGCATTTGACTTTACATGAGGTTTGGATTAGACTGCAGCTTGAGAGCTCATAATTTTTAGGTACAGTGTGTTCAGGGTATAAATATGGCCTATTGTTAAATCCCTGCTGGGCTCTCAGGCAGGTGATTGACTGCACTTCTCTCTCTCTCTCTCTGTCTCTCTCTCACTCACTCTCTCACTCTCTCCTCACTCACTGCAACCACCCACCCGTCCCCATCATACACACAGGCATTTGTTTGTTTTATTTCCTGTGCGGATTCTGTCATAGTCGTCATGGTTGGATTATTTCTTGGCAGTGTTTGCAGTTGTTGTGCGTGCGTGTGTGTGTGTCTGTGTGTGTGTAATACAGTGACACAGAGGTAGTATAGCTCCAATCTGCTGTCTACGATGCATGTTGACGAGAGCGAGCAAGCGAGGGGGGGGGGGGGGTTGGTTGTTGGGGAGATTATCTTATCTGATGGTGATCTCTGCTGCAAATTGTGTTGTGAACTCTTGAGCCTTTGTCCCATTGAGGCATAGCCAGACGGAAAGCCAGTGCTGGCTCTGGCCAAGCGCTGCCCATGAGATTGCCCCTCTACACCACCAGAGGGTGTGCTTGGAACATTAATGAGCCGCTTCCAGGAGAGATTCTTCTGGAAGGTCACTGAAGCACCTTTCATAGCACATAGACGCTTATGTTTAAGAGGGTCCTTTTACTTCCTTTGCTACCTTTACTTGATTCTTTCTCATTGTGTGCATTTTCCATAGAGTGCAACTGACATATGGGAAATTATTTATTTATTTATTTATTAATGACTGCCCCTTCTCTCTTACCGTACAGCTGCCTTAATGCCTGGTGATGATGCGGCCCTTTTGACCCCGGGGAGGATGAGTCAGCGCCAGGGGAAGGAGGCGGGGCTTCATACGCCCAATCGAGATCTGCTCACAAGCCCCTCCCTCAGTCCTGGGGTCAGCTACAGCCACGGTAAGAAGTCTCTCATTTATCTCACAACGGTGAACAATTGATCCTGGACCAGATCGCATGGACGCGTTATTGGGGTTATTAGAGGTGTGGTGATGAACAAGGTGATTTCAACGGCACATAATCATAAAGAAGTCCGCCGTGCTCTTTTGGAGCAGTGTGCAGAAATGAACCATCTTGATTAAAAGCGTAAAGGCCAACAAGCTCATTTCTGGCCTTGGTTGCCATGCAAGACATGACATGACATGCAATGTTAGTGGGTTTGCACGGTTGTGAAAGACTGCAGTGTTTGTGCAGGGCCTTTCTTGCCCAGTGTTGTCTCTCATCTTTTGTGTTTTCCTGATGGTGAGCGTTCTGTGTCTTTAAATGGGAGCTATGCAGGATCCAAATCACTGCAGCTTTGTAACCAAAGGCATTTTTTTTTTTTTTTTTTAAATCAGATTATCTTGTGTGATAAGACATTACTTCTTAATCCATCATTCAGAAAATTGTATGTGTCAGAGCTATGCTGACAACTTGCCAAATGCCACAGGGCATTAGAAAATGTATATAACCACCTTTTGACTGTTTTGGAAAGTCAAATCCACAACTTTGAGCATTTCATCATTTCCTGTCTGCACTATGAGGAAGGACATAGAATGGCCACAGCTCTGAAAGGCCACAGCAAACACCATGAAGTCATTTTCACCCACATAGCTTCTAAGACCGATGTCTTCTGCCCACTGTGGCTGACTGCTGACCTGCCGTGTTCTAGTTGACCTCTTGAACTGAATGTTCTCTTTGAGAGATGAATTTCTTTGTTGTCTGAAAATAGCAGATGGAAACTCTTATGATTACTGTAGATTTATTTTAAACTCTGAGTCATGCAGTACAATAGACGTGGTTGCCTGGGCCAGTATGGGGCAATGATGTAATGTCTTAGGCTATTTGTTTCACAGAAATAGCCAGGCTGCCAGACTGGAGAAGCCCCTGACTGCGGACTTGCAGCCTCACTGTGGGGCTGGATTCAACGTTGAGCACAGCGCTTGTCGGAAACCTAGTGCCTAGTTGAGCACAGTCCTTCTCGGAAATCTCTTTGCAGACTGATAACACATAGAACAAGTTATGTGAACACCCTTCATTTTAATGCAGTGAGACAGCCGGGCTAGTAAAATTGTGGGTGGTGTAAGAGGATCACCGCTGAAAAATGCCTCTAAAGCATCATGTGTTTGAATCTGCTTTGAACTTTACTATTTAACCTGGGGAGATCTGGCACAGTGTGACACTTACAGTTACTTACGGGACTTATGGTTATATAATTCTAAAAATACGTCTGGACTATAATCATATTTTATAGAGGCAATATACTCTATTTTACACATGTGCACAAGTTTGTACAATTCAACTGAAAGTGGCGTTATGAAACGTTACAACCTCCAGGCAGGTTAATCTTTACACTGCTGAAAATCTGAGTATAATGTTAAAGCAATACAATGTATGATCTGTGCATGAAAATACAGACACACTGCGTGTCAAGTATTAATTTTCCATATGGACAAATAACACATATGCTATTGCGACCCTTTATGGACAACACGCACAGTTGTAGCCAGAGTATCAGTATGACATGGAAAAGCCTTTTAAATAAAAAAAACAAACAAACAAAAGGTTAAATTTTAAAGTATGACAAACACGCAAGTATGAGCAATACATTTTTTAGTTTTATTATAGATTTCTGTGAAAACTTATTCAATCCGGCACAAAAACGTGTGGGATAATGTCTCAGAATAATGTGGTCAGCAATGTATCCCTGATCAACGCTTTGTAACTAGCTAAAAAGTGTGTGTTTGCTTTAACCCTGCGTTACTTGTGCCCCGTGCTCCCAGATGCAAGGAGTAGCCTACCCACTGCAGCATCCTAAAATACGTGAGGGATGTACTCAGCTTTGAGTACATCCCTCCTGTCCGTTTTGTGCATCTTCTGTTAATGACCACAAGGAAGCGCTGGTGAGCTGAGAGAGCAGTGGTGCTCCATTTTGAACAGCTGTGCACTGAGGATGTCTGTCTCGGCACCATTCGTCACCTTCTGATTGGTAGCAGTCGAAGTGCAGTCAAGGAGGACTCGGCAGTGTTTTTGACGCACTCTGATGGTGTATGAGTGAGTGAGTGAGTGACTGTTCCCTATTACCTGTCTGTGTGTGCAGACTGTAGACATTTTTCAGTTATGCGTTTGTGCAACATAAGCTTAAGTGACTCAATATCCTCAATATGAAGCACTATAAATGTGTCCATGTTTGTTGTCAGATGAATGTAAGATTGAGAAAGTGGTAATAGAACTGTGTGTTAGAAACGTATGGACCTAAATCACATATGATTCTTTAAACTATGACAGAAATTCCAAACCAATCAACTGAGTGGTAGCGCCCCTGCTCACACCCCTATTATTGAAATGAAAGAAGCATTCGAAATGTTCTGCTAATGGTCTTCTGTTCCTCTACAGTTTCTCTGACACAGCAGTTGTTTCTTAATGTCGAGAATACTTCCTTGCAGTTGGTTGCTACTGAGGCAAAGCTGAGAACCTTTCTAGCTGTTGAGATAAATGAATTCTGCTGAGATGCCACTGTCGTGTTTAAGATCTGCTTAAAAAACTTTTGTATGTATAAGGATTGTGGGTATTTCTTTAACCTTTAATGCACTTGGTAGAATTTTGGAGGATCCCTAATGTTTGAACAGACTGAGCAGCCATGGCACTTGCTGGTTCGATCCCCGACAAGTAGACCATGGTTGAAGTGCCCTTGAGCAAGGCATCACTGCTCTCACTGCTCCCTGGGTGCTGCTATAGCAGGCAGCCAGCTGCTCAGGGTTAGTGTTTGCTTTACTTGAATTCACAATTGGTTCAAATGCAGAGACCTAATTTCCCTCAGGGGATAAAAAGAGTACTGATGATGATGATGATGATGACGATGATGATTATGATTATTATTATTATTATTATTATTGTTACTGTTATTTTGACTTTGGCGGCTCTCATTGACTACCGAGCAGCCGTGAAACCAAACTTCCCTCAGGGAATCAAAAGAGGATAGATGATGATGATGATGATTTATTATTTTTATTGTTATTTATCTTGGCGGCTTTCAGTGACGTAGCAAGCAGCTGTGAAACCTAGTCAAGCATCCTTCCTTGACTTTGAGAACCAGCCATCCAGTGTCCAGGCTCCTGTAAGATAATATGGTCGTCTCTATTTTGAGTGCATTGACACAGGTTTAGTTGTTCACTGCTCTTTTGCCCTTACCTCTCAGCAAACTTATCCACTTAGCTGGGGCAACAAAGCCCTCTCCTACAGCCATCACGCTGCCACTGCCTGGCCTCCAGCCCCGCCTTTAGGTCACTGGAGAGTCCTAGTACCTAGGATACCCACCGAATTATCCCCTGAGTCTGATGTCAGTGCATTTTTATGCACCAGAAGTGTTCCTTATGCAGGGGTAGTGATAAAGTAGATTCATGTCTCAGTCAGTGGCATCAAATGAAAGTCTTGAGTTGGGATATTGGCGCCAAAATGAAGAGATCTGTGAGATGATAAGCTGGTAAATGGGTAAAATTCACTCTTGTGTTCCTTTGCGACAGGTTTGGCTTGAAAGAAAAAAAAAACATGACTACATTGGCACACTTGTAATCCTCCTCTTGTCCTTGGAAATAAACCATCCTCTGTTTTGTTAACATTGACATCAGCTTGTTGATATGGATGGTCTCATAGATTGAATATGGCAGGGAATGTGTGGGCATCACATCTGTCTTATTTTAGCTTTCAATCCAAATAACTCTGGGGCATTTCTGTCTCTGTGTTTATGTGATGTTCAAATGCAAGGCATCTCTCCCACGCATTTGTGTTGAATAGGACAGCGGTGTATGAATGGCTACCTTACGTTTACACAGGGCACGCGTACATACACACACACACACACACACACACAGCAGAAACAAAAAAAAAAACCCCGCTGGATGGAAAGTGCCTCTACCTCTTAGGCCTGTGTGACTTTGAACACTGTCTCCATGGCAACCCCTGCAGCTCTGAGTTGTCCTTTATAACTCTTCACTGTGGTAGAGGGGGGGATCGATCAGTCACCGCATGCTCTATAGGGCTGCCTTTTATGATAAATGCTCTTCCCTACTGGCGTCTGAGCTTGCAGCGGATACTTTGTCCCAGAGCCAGCTCTGTTGCATGCACGTACACTCTATAAAAGAACGAATCGCCCGCCACAATGGCATTCGATATGGTTACCCTGCACTTGCCCTCGCACCAAGAATATGCCACGCCGGGGAGCGGAAGGTGATCAATCTCTAAAATGGGCCGGCTCCCGGTGGCAGTCTCTGCTGTGGGGCTGTGTTCTCGCCCCCCAACACACACAGACACACACACACGCAGACACACACACACACGCGCCCTACAACCCCACAACCTCTCGCCTGTTTGTCTGTCTACACTCTTGATGTTCTAGACTCTGCCTGTGGTAGGCCTCAATATGGAGAGACAGTCGCATCAATGCACTTTGTTAGCAGTTCTCAAATTTAAACAGCCCAGGTTACTTTACTTTTCTTGCCTTCCTGAGAATAAGGGAGTGTGAGAGAGGGGAAATTAAGAAAAAGCAGTAGAAAAAAGGAGGAGAGAAATACAGGACATGAAGGATAGGGATTTAGACTTGGAGGATTACTGATGTGTCACATTGAGTGAGAAGAGTCGGGAGCACGTCTCCACCAATCCGGGGGCAGCTTGCCTATTTCCCTCTTGGCCTCTGACCAATGAGGTGTGCTGTTCTCTCAGCTAATTAGAATGATACATTGCTGTGTGCACGGACGACTGTGTGTTTGCATACTGACGCTAGAATAAGACGGCAGGGAGCAGAGGCAGACGCCATGGAGGACATGTCAGCCGTGCAGCAGGGGATGTCTGGACCGGCTCATCACACTGGACAACAGTCTTGGCAGCCTTGCATGCCTAGATAGGACTTAAATTGTGTGTATGTGTGTGTGTTTAATAAGTTATAGCTTTTAAACTCCAGGCTGTGTTGAAAAATGAGGGGTGCTCATTGAAACTCTACAAGACAGGCAAGTACTTATGCTAGATTTAGATATCCTAGAGAGTCATGCCTCACTCAACCCATTCTCTCTCCCCTTGTTAGCATCAAGACCCCTCACCCTGCCTCCCCTTATCATCACAGGTCTTCTAACTTCTTCAGTAGTACAGTTATGCTTCATGTAACAAGACCACCAGGACGTCCTAGCTCTCAGTGTTAGCATGTCTGTTGTACCGTCTCTCTCACAGTATAACTTTTGAAGGCTAAATGTGGGCCAGTGTTGCCTACAAGGACAAAACGAGGTAGAATACACAAGAAGGTGGGGCATGGGGATGGCTGGTGTCCTCAGGACACGGACCAGAAAGCCTATTTGTCAGAGAGTTAATCCCTGATTCAGTGGGTCTCAAGTGTGTTGCGCAAAACCCTTCTGGGAATTTCCTAAAGGAGTCCACAGTATCTAACTTCATTCCCACCCCCCCAGTCCTGACTATAGTTATACTCTGTCCAAATAGCCCTCATCCCCTGTTTTACAGTGCGGTGGCCTCTGTCGAACTACAAGCAAGCAGCTCTAGGGTTTAGCACTGGCTGGTAAAAGCACAACGTCTTGTACCACGGCTTTTAACCCCCTTTACTTAATCCATGCTAAGCCCTGGTGCTAGGCTGGCAGGTTGTGTGCAGACAGCGGCATGAGTGTCATGCCATGGGCTGGTATGGGGAATTCATGAGGGTTCATCTGGAGGGACTTGACACACTTGTCGGATAACGTCTGTGACAGAAACTCATCACAGTTCTAGGTTGTGCTAGACACTGTCGCCCTAATGACTCAGTCCCTGCAGTACAAGCCTGGGCCTACTTGCTGAGCTTCGTTTAGTTCGGTTAGCATTTTTTTGTACTCGAAGGGTAGTGTTTTAAATTGTGTGTGATTTGTAAAAGTGTGTAAGATACACTTTTTCATGGAAGTTCAAAATGACTTGCACCAATTAAAGGATCCCCTTAGTAACAACATAGCTAGAACCTGTTTTTGCAGTGTTTGGTAATAAACTATTACCAAGATTATCTCTGACAAACCAACCCTATGCTACTATGCTACACAGTTGCACACAAGCAAAAAATATTTGTTTTTCATCAGCTCCGCCAGCACTTGAACAGATTACCCATTCAAGAAATTACTGGTTTGGCTGATAATATGGATGTGCTCAATCATATGATTGGTTGTGGAGAAGTTTAGTCATAACAGATTCAGATTCCTTGAATCTCCAAGAATTGGCCAAGTCAAACTACCTTAAGATGCCTACTGCGTCTGCCAGTCTGTTTAAACAAACACACACAGACATGGACTCTGCACAGTGTCAATCACTTATTGATTGAAAACATGTGCCACACACACCAATCACTCAGACATTTGATGTTTCCTTTCTTAAGCCTCGTTGTAGCTCTTTTCACAGTAGCTCTACTGCTTTATGCTATCACAATAGATTCCTGTGAAGATAAATATGCTTTCTGTAAAGCTAATTCAAATCCAGTGCTTAGTCCAAATCATTCAAAAGTAGTTTGGCCCAAGTCCCAGTGAGTGTAGCATCCATTAGTTAGCGTGACTGTTGCACGGCCGTCTAACACAAGGGGGCTGTATTAGCTGTGAAGAAGACTGAATTGGCAATTAAGCAAGTGCTGTTTAACAACTGTCGGGCTGTGAGTAAGTAAGTCTCACACCCACTCATTTACCCCGCCAACACGCGCGCACACACACAGTTTTTTTTTTGCTTGTTAGAAAAGCATTAGAGACGTCTGAGCACAAACATGTTTGACAAATGTTCTTACGAGATTACTTTTTGGGGGGAGGGGGGGTGTTTTGTTTTTGTTTTTGTTTTTCTTCCTCCTCCATGTGATGAGATGAGTTTGTCTGAACCAGAGACTTGCATAAACCCTTTCAGTGTAAACATGTTTGAGTTCTTACAAGCCTTTTTTTCCCCACCACCACCTCCTCAATGCGGCAAAATGAAGAGAACGTATGAGTGGGGAGCACAGCTGCATGAGGCAGGGACTGAGAGCCTGACAAAAGGGGTTGAAGAGAGAGAGTGAAAGAGAGAGAGAGATTGCTAAAACAGAAGAGAGGAGAAAAATCGAGAAAAGGGCTTGATGGTAAGTGAGATGGAGCGAGACTGGTTGATTTGGTGATCGGAGGGCTTAAGTGTTTGTGTGTTTTTTTGTGAGGTTTTTCAGAAGCGCGAGGCGGTTCTTCAGAAATGAACAGGCTTTTAGCGCACCGGGAGTCACGGCAGGGGATGCTTGTGTAAGACCAAGACGACGACAACGGTGGCCAACAGCATGAGCAGATTAACCCTGTGTTGCCCCTCTGCCACTGACTGACCCTAGTGCTCTCTCTCACACATACACGACACAATAACGTAACGTTAACAGACATAGAGACATACAGTCGCACCACCCACACTTGCTGATAGGTGGTTAGTTAAAAGCAAGGAGATTATCCTGGAAAAACGAAGAACAAAGTGACTTTTTAAAGTCTTCCTTGAATAAAATATTATTGGGAACTGGTGCGTTTCAGGGGATTAGGGAGTGTGCTCTTTCTTATGTCATAAATACAGTAATCAGTCCAGACATTTTAACCATAAACACTTTTGTATCAGTCAGATAATGACTTTTAAAGTACATCATCAAATGTCTATCCATAAGGAACTTGTTGATATCGACCATTCTTAGTAAGTTCTATTTGCTAGCTCATATCTCAATTGTTAGGCTACCACTTGTTGAAAAAGTGAGTGTGGGCCAGGATGAGAAAAACATCTCTCTCTTTTGTTGTGCTTATCAAGCTAATTTTGGAGTTGATATGTGTTTTAGGTGCCTCATCATCCACTGTGAATCCTATGTCACTTTGCCTGCTTGCCAGCTTTGGAGTGATGGGCTCCAGACCAGTGGAGAGTTAGGACTCAGGTGGAGGCTCTGGTCCTGTCTGAGTTTAGTCTCGGTGGCGCCACAATCACATGCCAGTCAGATCACAATGCCCAAACTGCCAGGGCCTGGTCAGAGAGAAATAGAATAGAAATAGAGAGCCTTTATTGTCATTATACATAGTATAATGAGATTTAAAGCAACTCCTTAAGAGAGAGAGAGAAAGAAAGAAGGAAGTACTTTTTTCATTGTGGAGGTCTAATCTATCCAAAAGGCAAATAGCCTGGTCCAGACTGCCTAGTAGGCTGTGTCTGTGTATAGCAAGCAGGAGGAGTGGCACGGTTATCTTGGAAGGACTGGAGGTAGGCTGAATTTAGAATCTGAAGTGAAGAATCTAGGCTAGTGTGTGGAAAATAAGACTTAATCTTGCAAAGTGCCCCGTACCTTGAGCACGAGGGAGGCCTGTTCATCTTGCTTCTGCTCCTAATAGATGAAAATAGCATGAAATTACTTTTATGACAGAAGATATGAACAAAGCATGGAACAGAACACTTCGGGATTAGTACCCTATGGGCAATGTAATTCAGGCTAGTGAATTAATATCCTTCATCTGCAGCATACAATTCAAAGCACAGGATCAGTGACTGCAAGCACTGTACTCTCTGCTGTACTGCACTTGTGAGGTCCCCCTCGTCAATAGCTGGAGACTCCAGCACATGCTCAAACCCAGATTCACAGACTCCCCTGACCTGCACGGTCACTCAAACTCACGTCCACGCTCTCCACCTGTGGCTGAGAACTGCAGAAAGCATCATGGTGTCCTTTCATGGTGTAGCCTCATTAGTGGTTGTTTCACCGCAAACTCACTGGGAATGTGGGCCACTTAACCCCTCTGCACAGTCTCAATCACATAAAAAAGCATTTCGACCTTTTTTTTATTAAGAAACTTCAACCTATTTTTTTATTAAGAAACTTCAACTCCATCAAGAAACAATGGGTCTTTATGTACCTATCATAATGAATAAAGATCTTATGAAGTGCTTCATTCTGAATATAGACCATCTGTTCAGCTTAATTTGCAAGCAGCTTATTGGCCTCCAGTTTATAGTGCTTTGAAAGTGTAGTGTGCAATGGCAATAACAAGGGGGCTATTTTTAATTTAATGGATCTCCCATTGCCAGGTGTAAAGAGGTCTTTTAATTTGAAGTGTTTCGTAGTTGAACTTTCTTTCGATACTCAGCATGGGTTAATGAGCAACAGCCACTAAATTATACATGAGTCTGAGCGCCTTGATTAGACATTAGACCACCATTACATGGAGGCCAAAGAACTCTGCCGATGGTTCTGATGAGAACCTGTTTTCTCAGATTCTTATCTCACCTGCGTTTCTTGTGAAGGGTTGCCAATGAACCTGACATGACTGTTATCACCAGCCTGCAGAATATTTGTTAACAGATAGAAATAATTTTTCCATTTGCATTTTTGTGTGTGCCTTTGTGGAGTTAAGCGATAAAATATTTACCGTATGCCTTGCAAACAGAGATCCGATTGGCTAGGTGCACGGAAAGCATAGACTCGACGTTTGGAGGACAAACACTCGTAAAACATAGTCGTTCTCAGCTTCAATAGCAGGTCTTCCAGGTCCCGGCTCTTTTTCCAGAGCCCTACAGAGACGGGGAGAATGTGTAAACAGATGTGATTAACGCCACCGCCATGCTAACTGCTCCCTGTCAATACAGACTAGATAATAAAGGTTCATTACTGGCGGCACTCTGGCAATCCCTTTGCCTCTGCAAGGAGATTTTCTCTGGGTCGCAGTGTTGCGTCACTCAGTGGTTTGTGTATCCAAGTCAACTCTATCTCAACTGCTAGAATTTAGGTGAGAGCAAAAGCCCATTGTTTTGAGTCCCAGACGATTTATAGCCCATTTATAAAGCGCCCTGCATCTGTACTATAACACATAATGAAGAAGTGAAGGGAACCACTGATGGAGGGGAGTGTAGTGCCATAGTGGATGGCCTAGCGCTACAGCCGCCTCCTCCAACTCACTGCTCCATGAGTAGGACAGCTTGCACCAACTATAGAGTGAACCCTCGGGGGGTTTTTCGGTGTGTCCAAAATGAGAGCTAATTGCGTAACAATGGCTTTCGTCAGAAGCTTGGTAGAAGATAAACAGAAGGGTAAACAGACACTCGGTTGGTTATGCTTCTCCCGAAGACTTGGTGGCTCTCAGGAAAAGGGGAAAAGAGAAACAAAAAAGTGCTGTGAGTCTTACATTTACATTTATGCATTTAGCAGGCGCTTTTATCCAAATCGACTTACATTTTGTCAACTATCAATTGTTCAGGGCCAGTCTCCCCTAGAGCAACTTAGGGTTAAGTGCCTTAGGGTTAAAAGCCAGGTTCCTTATCCGCTACGCTACCACCCCCTTTATTGAGAAGTTGTTTGCAAGACAACAAGGGTACACTTTGCTGCCACCAGTGTGTGGTGTATGTGGGTTATATATTTTTATATACATTCTGCTGACATTATTAGGTTTGGTCGGTGGATGGGGAGTAATCTGTTGTTTACTTGTTTATTTATTTTTGGGTTTCATCGTCCAGAGTGCTGTGTAAGCTGCTCATTTTCCTGGTGACTTTGGGAGAGAATGTTCCTCCATCTCCCAGATGTGCTACATCAGACTAGAGCAATTAAATTATTGTTTGGCGCAACATTTTCAGTTGGTTTGGGAGCACCTGAGCACAGAGGAGCGTGCTCATGCTTGGTGCTTTTTGCAAAGCTAGTAGGATTGTAGATAGCCTGTGTGAATGTGTGTGTGTTGTTTGGGGTCTGAATTCTACCCCTGAACGCAACTCTGACATAGGCTATTGCTTGGATGGGGATGTCAGCCAAAAAAATGTAAGTTAATGTGGTGAGAGTCGGTAATGGGTCAGTAGAATGTGTGTAGATCACCTCAGCCTGTGTTTTTGTACTCTCTGCCCTTAGAGTGTTATTAGAGAGCTTCCTTGTTTGACTAGGAGGTGTGTGTGTGTGTGTTTGACTGGGAGGTGTGTGTGTGTGTGTGTGTGTGTGTGTGTGTGTGTATGTAAGAGCTCTAAGGGTGAGGCATACTGGATTACATGGGGTTCATTTAGAACTTGTAAAACGGTGGGTGGAGAGATGGAGGATAGAGGGAGTGTGTGCAGGAAAGAGAGAGAGAGAGAGAGGGAGAGAGAGAGAGGAGTGCTAAAAGACTCACTCTCTTATAACAGAGAGGGAAAAGGAGATGGACAGGGAGGAATCAGAGGGGAGAAGTCAGCTGAGGCACTGAATGCAGTCACAGTTCAAAGCAAGAGAGTACACCAGAGACAGAGAGAGAGAGAGGGAGGGAGTGAGAGAGAGATCGAACACAGAGGGGAAGGCTACAAGAAGGCATCAGCATGCAGAGAAATAGGGAGTGCAGATAGATCACAGAGTGGAAGAGTAGAGGTTTAGAAGCGACTGAAACAGAGAGAGAGAGATAGAGAGAGAGGGCGGTGAACACTTGAAAAGGAGAACATCGTACCTCTCTGCAAGCAGAAGTCTAATGCTAATCCCGGCGTGTGTGTGTGTCTGACACACACGTACTCCAGCGACAAGAGGAGTTGACAGGGAGGTAGGGCTGATTTGTTTGTGTGTGTGTGTGTGTGTGTGGTGTGTGTGTGTGAGAGAGAGAGAGAGAGAGAGAGAGTGAGTGAGTATGTGTGAATGGGAAACCAGAGAGAAAGCAGCAAGTGAGTGGGTGTGTGATTGCAAGGGCTCATCTTATATGTGTGTGTGTGTGTGTGTTTGTGCTTGTGTGTGTCTCGAGAGGGGAAGTCTGTGGTTTCTGACAGCGCTAGCACACTCGTTGGCGTCTCGCTCTTGCGGCAAGCGTGGAAAAGAGAAAGTGTGTGTGTGTGTTTGCGTGTATGTGTGAGAGACTAGTCAGCGACGCTCCTTGAGCTTGTCGCTGCCTTCTGCCCTACCCACCTCACCCCTACTCCTCCATCCTCACCCTCGACCAGGGCACGGTGCCCGAGCTGACCCTCGCCCGGCTCCACGGCCGCCAACCAGTCTCCGTCCCTCCCCCGGAGCGCCCGCGGCGCCCGGCTCTCTCTGCCCGCGGCCGCCATGATGAGGGAGGAGGGCATCCTGTGCCGCCGGCGCTTCTCCGCCTGCGTGCCCGCGCCACGGCCGCAGCACCCAGACGGACGGAAGCTCATCCGCAACGCCTCCTTCGGGGGCTACAACGAGCTCTCGCCTATCAGCCTGCCAGGTGCGTCTCTGATCTCACCCACTACCACCACCACCACCACCACCGCCGCCATGACAACCTCGACCCTCAACCCCCCTAATTTCTGTCTCCTCAGTCTGACTTGGGGTATTGTAAAGGGGGCCAGCGCCAGTAGTGGGGACCCCCCTCCACTCCCCCAAAACTACTACTGCTCTGGACCTCTGAGTTAGCCGTGCTGTAACAATGCCTGTGAGACTATTAAGTCTGTTGTCTAATTATTTAGTGGGTTGTCTGCCTTTGTAGTAATGTTCTAGAAACTTCCTTAGCCTCTAGCTTCACAGTCTCTACAATCAACTCTGAGTTGAGTTCAGTGAATGAGATGAGGGAGCCTCATGGGATGTCATGCACTCAGGATTAAATGTTTTTTTTTTATTATTGTTATTATTATTATATTTTACTGCCTTAATGAAATGTCAGTCGAGAGTTTCATTTTCCTCCATCCGGGTGGATTTTGCTTGGTTCAGAATGGGAAGGTTGTGCTGTAGTATTGTACGCCATGAATGTGTGTGTGTGTGTGTGTGTGTGTGTGTGTGTGTGTGTGTGTGTGTGTGTCTATGCCTATGTGTCTCTGTGCCTATGTGCCTATGTAACTGCAATCTGGTGTATTGGGCTCTCTACAGTCAGAGCTGAGTCATCAGCATTTTACCTGTCTGCTTTGTCCTCTACTCTTCACTTCTCTTTTCTTCTCTTCTCTCCATTCACATGCATCCCTTCTGTCTCTCCATTCCCACTGCGCCACAGAGGCCCACACCACTTACCTATCGTCACACTTGTGGCACTCAGTCAGTTTGGTCACAGTGTGGTACAAGCGTATATATATATTTTTTTAACCACATTGCAGTGGCTAATGGCAAACTGCTGTGGTGACAAGAAGCTCTTGCTGGTGGTGAACACGTCATGACTCACCTCAGGGCTGTGCCATGGTTTGCAATATTAATTGTGATGGCTCTAAATTTAGCTCAATGTTCCTGGTAAGGTTCCTGTGTGTGAGTGTGTGTGTGAATGTGTAAGCGCCACCTTTAGTGTCGTGAAGAGCCGTGCTCTTTTCCTGCCAATCCTGCAGTAAAACAAGTGAAGAGTCTTTGCTTTGTATGTTGACTCCAACATTGTTTTTTTTTTTTTCCTCGTTTGAATTTGTTCTTCTCAGTCTCTCTGGTTTTATTTTACCACTCTCTCCAACACCTCTACTGTTGCTTTGTCACCTTCTCGTGATCTTTCTCTCTCTCTCCTCCCCTCCTTCTCTTTCTCTCTCTCTCTCTGTTGATCTGCTTATTGAGTTTCACACACTTCACTCAGGTGATTGCTTGGGCCATGGCTTTGTTTAAATGGCAGCCTAAAGGGCATTGGCTGTGTCCTGTGTTTCACATCTGTCCCTGATCAGTTGGCGTCCTTTGCAGGATTAGCTAGTTCAGAGTCTGTACTAGTACAGGGGGTGGAGGGGGATATTAACCTGGGCAGTGGTGCTTCAGGAAGCATGCAAAGGCAACAATGCCTCGTCACCTCAGCCATTAGCTGGTTGTAGTATCTTGTCTTTTTTGTGTGCATTTGTGCCCACACACACACACACACACACACACACTGTGTGTACAACTGTGATGGGGCTATAATTATGAGGGTGGGTCTGGGTTGATTGTTTGTTTATTGATTTATTCAGGACTGCGTATTTGTGTGGGCAACATAATGGGTGCTTCATTTAAGTTTAACACGATACCACGGTGTAGATCTCTCCTTGGAATCTAAACAGAATGGTTTCATTGCTCCTTTTTCTCTCTCTCTCTTTCTCTCTTCCCCCATGAGTTTTCCTCTTTTCTCTCTCTTTCTTTTCTCTGTGTTCCTCTCTCTCTCTCTATGTCTTCTTATCTCTCTCTGTCTGTCTATGCATGGCAGTGCATGAGTGTCAGTCTGACGGTCAGCCTGATCTGTGTAATTCCATTCTGTAATGGTACTCTGCTTGAGCCAAGGGCACTGCAGGCTTATGGAGGCAAGGAGAGGCAGAGCTGTGCTCTTTCGTTACCTCTCCTCCATGGAGAAACATGTCTCCATATTTGTCCTCTGTTTTGTTTTATGCCTCACCATGCCTGTGCTGTTGGAGGTGAGACTGTGTGGGTGGGTGTGGGTGTGGGCGTGCGCCTGCATGTTTTTGACTGTGTGTGGGTGTGCATTCGTGTCACATCCTGTCACAGAGGGTGACGGACACATGCTGTGATGACCCCCTCATAAAGACTGGTGACAGTGTTGTTGTCAGCCCCAGACAGGGCAGGGCTGTGTTTGACGGCTTTATTTTTGGGGACCATGGGACCATGGCTCATCCACCTCTGCTGTTTCCCCGTCAACGTCGACTCGGGATTCACGGAGTGGTGCCATTCCGAAATTGGCGTCCATCAACACTGCCTGAAAGACACACAAACACACACACACACACAGTTTGTGCTGCCACTGCCCCGACAGGCATGGAGATTTATCTTTCGCTCTGCAGGGCAACTCTTCTTTTTGCTCTTTCTTCCTTTTGAATCATTATTCATCATTTCATCTGTCTATCCCTGTCTGGCTACCCGTCTCTCTTTCACTCTGTCTGTCAGTATGTCCGTTTGTCCACTCGTTCTTTCCCATCTCACCACCCTTATTTTCACTGCGCCATTAGAAAGCGGAGCTGCTCACGCCACGTGTCATCGGTCGAGCCCTGTTACTGAAACACCACCCTCTGCTGAACCCTGGCCGCGCAAAAAACGAGAGAGAGAGAGAGAAACAGAGAGATGGAGAGGAGTGAGATGGGAAACAGAGTGATAGTCGGAGGAGAAAGAGCTGTGAGCCGTGAAAGCACGCCGCTCTTGTCTGCCGTTCAATCGATACATCCTCCTCATTATCGTTTGCCGCTTTGGCTTCTCTCATTGTAATGGAAGAAGAGTCGCTTGTCCTCCTGAAATAAATAGCCCTCATTACGCCATGTAAGTTTTTCTCTGTTTCCCCCTTTCGTTGGCCATGATCACCGCGTCTTGTTCACCTCACCCTTTAGAAGCTGATAATGGAGTTTTACACAAGACAGCCTTCCAAATCCCCTTCATTTATATACAGTAACGCTCACAGCTTTAGGATCTCACACGTAAGCAAAGTAGCACGTCATCAGGCCCTGTGTGAACATCAGACGCCTTCCTCTGAATCACAAATTTATTTGTGTGTGTCTGGCTTGTTAAAGCTACGACTTTTGGTTGCCGATTGGCAGTCTAACTGCCAAAAATCCTTAGGAGCGTTTTTGTAAGCATACAAAAAGATCTGTTTAGTGATGAAAGAGTAGAGGAGTGGTGTCCAACTTGGAAACATGATTTCTGCTTATCTTTGCACAGAAGCTTTTTAATGAGCTTTTGCTCACTGTGCGTCTGTCTGGCGTTACACTGGCTCCTTGAAAAATAAAAAATAAAAATATTTCCTTTTTTTTCCGTTTTAGATATTAACCCATCTGCCTTATCCTCTTTTAATATAACAAAGTGATACAGCGGGGGTGTAATTAAAAAAACGAAACCAACATGAAGGTCTTTTCCAAAAAAATAAAAGGGTAAATGTTTTCCAAAAAGGCCACATCATTACCTTGACGAGAACAGGATATTACACACTCACTCTCTTTCTCTTTTACAATGGATGTACAAGTGCAAGATGTTCATCATCTCCCTGTCTGTGTGTGCCTGTGTGCGTCTGTGTTCGTGCCTCGGCTAAGCCTCTCTCTGCAATTTAATCTCGTTGATCACCAGACTTTGCTCAGCTCTCTGCCTCTCCTGGGCTGATGTAACCTCTGGGACAGCTACCCACCTTACACTCCCATTACACACCAAACCCCCCCCCCCAATCCGGGAATAGAAGGATGCTGGATGAAGGATGAGGGGTGCTGGGTACAAGCTGTCTACAGCAGTACCGACTGGTCTCTACTTTAGTCAGCTGACTCAATTGGCTTTGACTGATAAATAGCAGTCTGAAATGGAGATCTTGTTTGGCCTCAACATGTCAGTGATGAGTTGTATGAGTTTGCTAAATGCATTTGGTTGTCATTAGCAGTGGATAGGGCTAGATGGTTGGAATGTTCCGGCGCTAATCTTTGCAGTGAATCACACTGTTTTGTATTCAGGAGTACATTTTGCATTTCCATTTATGCATGAAGCAGACGCTTTTATCCAAAGCGCCTTACAATTTGTCAACTATCAATTGTTCAGGGCCGGTCTCCTCTAGAGCAACTTAGGGTTAATTGCCTTGCTCAATGGCACAGCGGTGGCAGCCGGGATTCAAACCCATGCCACCATACACACTACTATGTTCTGTGTATTGTATTGCATTGAGTTTGTTGATTTCCAAATAAGGCTGGAAATACATTTTTAATGCCACCGTTGTGCCCCTGAGCAAGGCACTTAACCCTAAGTTGCTCTAGGGGAGACTGGCCCTGAACAATTGATAGTTGACAAAAATGTAAGTCGCTTTGGATAAAAGCGTCTGCTAAAATGCATAAATGTAAACGTAAATTTAAGTTGTCTACTCAGAAAACTCCTCTTCCAGAACCAACTTTGTTATGAGATTTTTAATACTGTAGCTTAATCCTCCATTGCTATTGTGCTTTAGCCACGTCATATGCTCTCTGAATCATTCTGTGTCAATGATATTATAGTGGGATTTGCAGAAAAATCGATTTTCACAAATTGGATTTTGTCAGGTTAGTTTCCAGAGGTGCGTTTTGCCACCTCCGCTGACAGTGAAACTTTTGGGGACCAAGAGCTTTGTTTTGGAAATGAGCTTTGTTGAGTGGATGGAGTTGTCCTCATCTTTAATCTGCCTCCCCTGCAAGACTAATATGATTATGATTATGAATATGATGGAACAAGAGTGCTGTGGAGATGGTTCAGTGATTGAGCCATCTGCACTCTGCTTCAAACCCAAAGAGCATGAACTTGTACCGCTGGCTCGCTCGTTCGCTCGCACACAATAGGGATCTGGATCTCTTAACAAGAGATTGATTAGTAGGAGGCCCTCATCTCACTCTTATACTCCTCTCCCTTCTCTCTTTCTCTCATTCTCTTTCTCTCTGTCTCACTCGCCCTCTCCTCCACCCACATCACACCACCCTTGAGTCTCATCAGCCATCATTGGGGAGATGGGCAGTTGTATTAGACTGACCTCGGGTCAGAGAGTGGGATGAGAACGGGTGAGGATGTGTAGAGAATGATAAAGGCCATGGCTGATTAGGGGTCAGTTTGAGAGGATGTGTTGAAAGAGATGGCAAATGGTGAGTGAGCTGATGAGAGGCTAGTGTGTGTCTCTTCTCAGTCTCTGAAAAGGGTCCTCTGGACTACTCAGTTTCTCCCCTCCAGCACTTATTTGTCACGTGTGTGTGTGTGTCTGTGTCTGTGTGTTTGGAGGCTGGAGGGCCATTCAGATTGCAGAAGAGCTCCCACAAAAAACAAAGGGTGTGCATAATGCAAGTGCTTGGTTTACCTAAGACCTGACCCAGCTGTTGATTGGAGTGTGTCTGTGCAAATGTGTCATTGCCATTTCAGTTTTTTATTCATTTTTTTCATAGGCGTGAGGTTGATGCATCAAACGTAAATGCAAAAACTACATGCACACAAAAGGCACGCTGATGGTGATGATGATGATGATGGTTATTATTATGATTATTATTATTATTATTTAGTAGTCCACAGGATATTAAACTTATGTACCAGCCAGACCATCTCAAAATATATATTTTTAAGTTGTATCCTAGAGAAGCAGTGGCACTTTAGAACACTGTCTCTTGCTTGTGCCCCTCAAAGCAAATGCTTCATGTGAATTGCTGTGTACCCAGCGCATTCTGAAGGCAGGGCTCATTTATCATTTGGGCTGAGAAGAACGGGCTGCCCGCCTGGCTCTCGACAATTAAGGATATCAGCGCTCGAAAACTGACTCAGTGTTTTTCCCCAAAACGCCACAAAAAAAGCATTTAAATGCACACAATGAATATGGGGGTGGACGGAGACTGCCTTTCTTCACCCAAATGGTACAAGATGTATGAGACTTGCAGTAAGTCTTTTAAAGCAAGATTGCTTTAACAACACCTTTAAAAGTAAGTTTTTGTTTTCTTTGGGAAAATGCAGGATTTGAGGGACCAGGGTAGAGGCATTTCTATTTTCCAGACTGCTCTTGTGCAAGTGAGGCGACATTTATTCGGTCTCCGCTGGATGCTAACAGAGATTGTTTTCCATTGCGTAGGACAGGCCTGATGCTATCTTTTAATGTACTCTGCCAATGGACTTGCCATAGCCCGCCAAGGGACTATTATCGAGCTAGCCTTGAGGCGCTCATTGTGAAACTGACTGTTAGAGGAGCTGTATTGTCGCAGTGATGTCACCTTCATGCTCACCTCTGCTAGGTGCTTTTATAGGTTGCCTGAGCACTTTTATTTTTTTTACTCCACTTTGTTCACTCCACACACCTGTACCCATAAAGAGAGCTGCATTATACAAAGCACACACACGCACACACAAGCCATTCTTGATTTCTGCTTGTGCAGTTAAACTAGCTGCACGTGGCGAGCTCAGCCCTCGTGAGAAAAGAAGCACTTCATGGTGCAGAAGCCCTCTCTGAAATATTGAACACCCTCTCTCAAATTTTGCCTCAGTCCACTCACACAAAGCCCACAACACAACACGAGACCACACAACACAGCACAAGACAACACCGAGCAACACGAATCCCATCTGAACATCAGTGCTCAGCTTTCCTCTCCTCACCTCATATATCCTCTGAGCCCCACACCTCATTAGCTGTAAGCTATGGAGGCTGATGGCCGTGTGACAAACGCCCCCTGGGGAGGGATGTGATTGCCATCCCAGACAGTGTGGGCAAGGTGTGTGTGTGTGTGTGTGTGTGTGTGCGTGTGTGTGCTTGCGCATGTACCTGTGTCAAGGTACTCAAGGGTTTTGGATAATTGGACCAGGAGTCTGAGTCACAAACAGCTGCCCCATCAGAAAAAAAACTGCTTTTCACCATCCCTCTCAACTCTATCTATCTCTCTTTCTCTTTCTCTCTCACCCTCACCCACCCCTTCCCTTCTCTGACGCTTTTTCTCGACACCCGTCTCTCTGGTTGTGTTGTTTTCTCACTCAGCAGGCTCTGCTGCCTGGATCGTTTCGTCCCCCAACCCCCCAACCCGCCACTGCAGGGGAAGCCATGAAATATTCACTCGTAGGAGTCTGTAACCTTCTCAGGAAAATGGCGACTCAGCCCCAACAGCAGCCCACAGTTGCATGTCATGCCATGTTCTGGTTGCAGTCCAGTCTTATCCACACCTCTAATTTCTGTAGGAGTCTGGGCTCCTCAGCTCGGACCTGTGTTATGCTCTGCACTGGTGGGTCGTGCCATATTAGTAAATGTGGCTCCATTGATGTCTTTGCAGGGTTCGACCGGGGGAAGGATGAAGGGCCTCTGAAAGAGGACAGTCAATCCATATCCAAGAGCAAGGTGAGAGTGGCGGTGGCTCGGCCTGTGCCTGTGTCTGTGCCTCTGGAGGTCAGCTGTCATCGACAAGGACTTATCGATCACTAATTACGTCTGTAGTCCACAGCCGGAGATGGATAAACTCCTAATGTGAAAGCTTCACTGACAGGATATGACCTATGTATAGACTAGAGCTGTGAAATGTAGAGAGGCAAAAAAAGAAGAATAGTGCATGATTTAGCCAGAGAGAGAGAGAGAGAGAGACAGGTGGGATAAAGTATGAGCATAATTTAACTTTTGGGTGAGAGTCTAATTAAGGTCTTATCAAACAAATGTAAAAATAAAAAACTTCTCAAATGACCACTACCCTGTAGACAATGAGAAAAGGATAACAACACAGCTGACCGTACCTGTTATTACTATGTCAAAGGTAATGAATATGGAATATAAACACCCACACATCACTAGTGCTGTTTTGCAAGTCAAATGTAGTTAAATATATCTTATTAACAAAAACTGAATGTCATTTGATCGTATGTTTTGTCTACTCCTGAGATCTGTGCCAAAGTGACAGTTATGCAGTGGGGTGTCAATAGCAGAATACTAAATGCATAAATTGAAATGGCTTTGTCCCTAAAAGCTTGCCAGTATGTTTTGGCGGCTGTGTACTTGCCAAAGGAATTCGCCAGTCTCTGAATCTGCCAGATAGCAGCTCATTTGGCATGCATTAATCATCTGCAGTAATGAGACAAAGTCAAATTTAATTATTTTCTTCTGGCTTTGCCGAATTCAGATGAAGAACATGACTGCAGGAGGATGGGTTTGTGGGAGCGTGCTAGTATTTAAAAGTCTCAAATACACACACACACACACGCTTGCGTGCACGCATGCACACGCACGTTCTGCCCGGGCAGCGCAGGGGTCAGTAGATGTTACTTGTCGTCGTGGTGATGCCCTTTTTCTTGGCATCGTGCTGATGGTGATAAATGGGCTGGGTGTGGGGAGAGGAGGACGATGGGGTAAAGTGGGGGGGAAGCACAGCAGTGATGCTATTTATTTTTACCCCTACTGACGACTCCATGAGCTCATCCTCCCCACCAGTAGCGCAGGATGGGGTAGTGTGATGAGCGAGGAAATGAACACACACACACACACACACACACCATAGAGACATCACCCACTGCTCATATTTATAGAAGCCCGCTGCCTGCACTGTCATCACCGGGCCTCCTCTGAACTTGATGATCTGTTTGGCAGAGCCCCGATCTCATTATAGACTCTCCTGGAGCCACCGAGCCACGTCCAGAAGCCTTGACATCTGTTTCATTTACATGTTCCTTTTAGTCATTCAGCACTGAACTGTAATGAGGCTTTGTGTGCAAGACATGCATTAACTAGTCCCTTAAGAATTAAATTCAGAGTAGCGCCTTAAAAAAATTGCCTTTAAAATTGATTGTTTTCAAAATGGTTCTTTACAGGCTTTGCTAAATAGCTAATAGCTGAATTACAACAAGCTTTTGTTTACTTAAAATATCAGTTTATATGGCGTCATTGGTGTTATTGTTTATGATAAAATGTTGTTGCCGTTTTCTCCTTTTTCCGGTGTACCTCCTGCAGTCTGAATCGAAACTCTACAATGGGTCGGACAAAGATGTATCGGCATCGGGCAACAAGCTCACCAAGAAAGAATCTCTCAAGGTGAGTTCCTTAAGCTCAGGGACAAAAAAAAAAACAACTACTCAAGCAGCCTGAATCCAGAAGATTCTTTTGTTCTTAAAAAGAGCACGTGGCCACACTGCACCTGTGTTTACCTGCGACATGCCCGCCAGGGCAAGGGCAACCTGATAAAGTTTTGAAAGTCCTTATGCAACCCTCGGACATCAATTATGTAGACCGACTGCAGCTGTCCTCCAAACAGTGCAGCACCTTGAAGAGGGCGAAAACACTGAGAGTTTTTTCGTGTCTGTGTGTTTATGTGTGTTTGTTTGAGCAGCCTGGGTTTACCTTTTCAGTTCCGTTGGCCTCACAGACGGCAGATGTCTGCTAAATCCCCCCTCAGACACAGAGCTCCCGTTGTTGTACGCATAAAGCTTAGCGATTGAGCCCTTTCATTGTTATTGAAGCAACCTGATCAGCACAGCCTTCCAGCAGCTTGCGTCACGCCACCACCATGGTCCCCTAACACACGGCTATTTTAAGACTGATTCTGGGTTACCAGTGTGCATCAGACATCTCAGGCTTAGATTTGGTGCAGTCAGCATTACTGTTGAACATATTAAAAAGGCCTTTAGTTGCGTTTATTCAAACTATGATTGTGTGTGTGTGTGTGTGTGTGTGTGTCTGTGTGTGAGTGGGAGGAGGAGGGGACGAGTGGGAGGTTTGTTTACTGGCATGATAATGTTATGTTGAGAAAGACTGTGTTTATAGAGAAGGAAACTCAGAATAGTGAGGGTGTATTTTTTTTCTTCCTTTTGAAGACTTCAGATTTGTAGTACCTCTCCATTTGCCTTGCTATCCCCACAGTGTCTCCCCTCACTTCTCCCTCACAGCTCACCCTGAGGCTGTATTTCAGTTGAAGGCTGCTATTCTTGCCCAGCTCTGCATGTGGGTGTGACCATCACACACACACACACACACACACACGCATACACATATACAGCTGCCTGTCTGGTTATTAGTGGTAATGATATGCACTCTCACGCATCCAATATTGTTTGGCCAGGCATGGCTGCATCAGTATTCACACAGGTCCGCTACAATCAAACAGAATACCACATCCATACAGGAATCCATTCTCCTATGCAATGAGAAAGCTAGTGTTCCAGAGAGACAGACTCTATTACACACACACACACACACACACACACACACACACAAACCTCCTACCCTATCTCTGTACCCCACAAAGGCAACACTTGCATCAAGATTGTGCGATCGCAAAACTTTCATCTGCGCAAAGCTAATGAACTGTTCAATTGATTGAGGTCAATTACATTGTAACTGTTGGACTGTTGAGGTTAAAGACCCAGTCAGATGTTTTGGAGTGGAGTAGAGAGGCTGACGATGACCAGTGACTCTAAAAGGCAAAAACAGGCTGAGATTGCTTAGCATAGCACCGAAACAATGCTAAGGTTGAGGTTTTGTGTATCGCCCCCCGCAGGTTCAGAAGAAGAACTACCGGGAGGAGAAGAAGCGTGCCACCAAGGAGCTCCTCAGCACCATCACAGACCCCTCCGTCATCGTCATGGCTGACTGGCTCAAGGTGCCTTTCACACTACACCCCCCCCCCCCCCCCTCTCTCTATCTACATATCTGTCTATCTATCGCTCTATTTACCAGTCAGTCTACAGTATCAATCTACAGTATCTATCTGTCTGTGATCTTCCGTGTGTGTTTATAACCTAAGCGACTACTTTAGAGTGTGTGTATGATATCTCGTGAATCCTTATTGTGTGTCTCGGCCGTGCGGCAGATCCGTGGCACCCTGAAGAGCTGGACCAAGCTGTGGTGTGTGCTGAAGCCAGGGGTGCTGCTCATCTACAAGACTCACAAGAACGGCCAGTGGGTGGGCACGGTGCTGCTCAACGCCTGCGAGCTCATCGAGAGGCCCTCCAAGAAGGACGGCTTCTGCTTCAAGCTCTTCCACCCCCTCGAGCAGTCCATCTGGGCCGTCAAGGTACTGACGTCAGGCCCCCTTTTAGCGCTCCTTAGAGAGGCCTTCATTACTCCTGAGGGAGTTTGAAGAGCTTACTCCAAAATAACCTGGCTATTAACTTCTGTGTTAAATGTGAAGTGTGTGAGAAGAGGAGCTTGATGGGGTCTGATGGGGTTATTTTCTCTTGCTCCCTCTCCTTCTCTTTGTGTGTGTGTGTGTGTGTGTGTGTGTGTGTGTGTGTGTGTGTTTGTTTGTGATGCAGGGACCAAAAGGTGAAGCGGTGGGCTCCATCACTCAGCCACTGCCCAGCAGTCACCTCATATTCCGTGCTGCCTCAGAGTCCGATGGTGAGAGAAGAAAAAAACATGTTTTAAATTCACACAGGCTGCCAAGAGATGATTTTATCATTCCTTTATGATCCATCTCTCTTCCACTTGCCCTTCTATTCTGTTTTGAAAGTCAAAAAAAACAAAACAAACAAACAAAAAACACTTTCTATCAACCCAGTATTCATAAAGCATTATAAACCCATTCATAAAGGGTTATACACTTGACATTAGTGTTCATGACAGTGTTTATATATTCTCATGACTGTACTTATAAGTATTTTTACAGTGTTGTCGTGTAAGCCATTGCAACTCAGTGTCACAAAGCATTATACAGCTTTCATTTCTTAATTGTCCTTTTGTATGTCCAATTCCTCATGCCAAATAATGAATGAATGCATACTGCATAATGCATACTCTAACTGAAGTGAGATGTGAGATGAACACATAAATACTTAAATCAAAAGGCACCATTATAGACAGTAAATAAAGTTGTATGGGTAACACTTTCTGTGCACCCTGTATTCATAAAGCATTATAGATGCATTCATAAAGGGTTTTAATGCCTTTATAAATACATTATGCTTAATTATAGTAGTACTTTTTAGTAACTTTTTATACATTCTCATGACTACTCACAAGGAATTATAATGTTGTATATATAATATATATAATATAATAATATAATATATATATAATGTCAAGTCTTTACAACTTGAAGTGTCACAAGGCATTGTATGCTTCTTGGCCTTTTGATACTTTAAAAGCACACCACTTTACTTAGTGTCTCTAATGGTGCCTTATTTCATGAGTAATTATGAGTTCATCTCATTTTATTTAGAGTATGTACGAGTGCTTGTAACTCATTATTTGGCATGAGCAATCAGTCATATGAAAGGAAGGCTTTGTGACACTTCAGGTTGTAAAAGCCTGTATGTTAGCATCATAATGTCTCATGAGTAAAGTCATAAGAATGTGTTATGAACACTAATGTCATAAGTTATAAAGTGTTATAAATGCATTATAACCCTTTATGAATGCATTTATAATGTTTTAAGAATACTCGGCTCAAGCATGCATAATTGCATAATTCATGTACATAGATTTATATACTTCTGATCTACATGTTGGTGTAATTGTGTGTGTGTGTGTGTGTGTGTGTGTGTGTCTGTCTGTCTGTCTGTCTGTCTGTCTGTGTAGGTCGATGTTGGATGGATGCTCTGGAACTTGCTCTGAAGTGCTCCAGTCTTCTGAAGCGCACAATGATCCGTGAGGGCAAGGAAGAGATGGGCACCACAACAGAGCACTCACATATCAACTTCTACAGCCTGCTGCGCGCACACAACATGCAGGGCTTCCAGTGAGTACACACACGCACACACACACACACACACGGTCATACGCATACAAGACTAAATACACACACAGAGGCAAACAGTGTGTAAATGTAACCATTTCATGGAATTTGGAAGTATCAAAAGCCTACAAATATACACACACCACACACACACTTTCTGTCAGTTTCTTCAAACAGCTAGTTTTTTCTTTGTCATTTGGTCTGTTTGCTTTTAATCGGCTCCTCATATCATCTGGTCCTCTGTCCTTCCTCCTCCCATCTCTCCAGGTTCAACGACAGCGACCATTTCAAGGACCCGGACCTGTACTCGGACAAGTCAGACCGGGAGAACGAACAGGAGCACGAGGAGTCGGACAACGAGGCGCTGGAGAAGAGCGAGGAGAGCGACAGCGACACATCAGAGCGCCAGGACGACTCGTACGTGGACACGGACCCCAATGAGGCACTGCGCGAGACCCCCTACTTGGAGCAGAGCCAAGAGGAACTGGGGGAGGTGGGTCCACATGCCAGTAATCAGCTTTCTGATTGCTGGAAGCAGGCAGTAGTGAGCACACTGATTGGCTAGAGCATCGTAGAGGAAGAAACTAGCATTAGCTTATGCATGTGCTGAAGCATACGTAATGTCGGCCAGAAATGCAGTGTGTTCAAGCTAAGGTATCAGTATAGCAGTAAAGCAGTAAGTTCCAGGTTCTGTTCCTCTTGGAGGAGATCGGTCAAGGTCATGTGCTTCTCTTGGATGGAAGTCTCTGGTATAGCTCACGGGATGTGATATGAAGCGTGGTTGACACTGAAAATGAGCAGGGTATGGTAAAAAGAGATTAGCGTTAGTTCATGACGTTATTATCAGAAATAATTTCTGTGTGTGTGTATCTGTGTGTGTTTTTTTTACTTTTTGATGGAGTGGTGACTCATCCTCAGCTTTGGCGCCTCCATGTGGGATCTCTCTGTGCGTGTGTGTGTGTGCGTGTGTGTGCGCGCACGCGCGCTCTCTGACGTGTGCCTTTATCTCACCTCAGTCGTAAAAGCTTTTATCACCCGCATCACTGCCTGTCTTGAGACCCGTCCTGAGAGACTCTCTCCCCCTCTATCTCTTTCTTTCTCTCTCTCTCTCTCTCTCTCCATCTGCCTCTCTCTCCCTCTGTCTCTCTCTTTCCATCTGGCTCCTGAAGAATGGCGTGGTGACAGCTCGTGGAGACTTTTACACCATTTGTCACAGCCAATTGGCTCTAGAGTGCCGGGACAGCCAGCTTTTTGATTTGCTTCCAAAGTGGCCTGCAAATCAAATGGAGTCTCCGGCACCAGTCTACGCGACACGGTGACCGGAAACACATGCTAGGGAGCGAAAAAGTCACCATATTATTGGAACGTTATAGACTCCCCTTCCAATCGCTTACAGATGGTCTGAAAGGAAAGAATGTTTTCTCTTCTGAATTCAGACTTCTGAAAGGTGATGGATGAAATTGAGGGTAGAATAGGATTATGGCACTTAAGAGCTGAAAGCCCCTCGCCCCCCCCCTTCTCTGCTCCTTCTGCTGAGTGACCCTCTCTGTCATACGGAACCGGCCAGGTGGATCACTGGGTTCTACTTACAGCTTACAGGTTTGGCAAAGAATACAATGGGCAACAAGATGAAGGTGGAGGCATACTGAGTTGGACTGAGCTCATTTGGTGATGAATAGATATATCGTGTGTGTGTGTGTGTGTGTGTGTGTGTGTGTGTGTGTGTGTGTGTGTGTGTGTGTGAGAGCAATAGAAAGAGGGAAGGTGAGGGATAGAGGGAAAGAGAGACAGAGACAGAGAAATGGAGAGAAACTGAGATACTGCTGGTCTGGTGGTTAGAGTGCTAGAGGCTGATTCAGGGTAATTCAGGGTTAACCTGTGTGTGTGTGTGTGTGTGTGTGTGTCTGCGTCTGTCTGTGTTCCTCCCATAGGCGGGTGAGGCATCTCAGACCGAGACGGTGTCGGAGGAGAACAAGTCCCTGATCTGGACCCTGCTGAAGCAGGTGCGGCCGGGCATGGATCTGTCCAAGGTGGTGCTGCCCACCTTCATCCTGGAGCCACGCTCCTTCCTGGACAAGCTCTCTGACTACTACTACCACGCAGACTTCCTCTCCGAGTATGTCACACACCACACACTGCCTGGCAGGTGGTCCAGTGCAGCTGAATCAAACTAGTATTGCACACTGGATGTTCAAACAGTAGTTTTGAAATGTACCATGTCATAAGCATGTATATACGGACATACACAAACACACACATTGGGTCGTGGGTCGTGTCTTGTGCCTAAACGCACACACACACACATATATAAATACATTAATATAGTACATGTACACACAAACTGTATGTGTATACATGTAGAAGTCTTTTTCAAAGTTCAGTATGAGTATTAATGCAAGCAAGTAACAAAAGTAACATAGTATGTAGCATGTGGACTGCAGGCATGATGGGTTGCCTCTTTGTGTGCTTGTGCGTGTGTGTGTGGTGTGTGTGTGTGTGTGTGTCTGTGTGTGTTCATCAGGGCGGCGGTGGAGGAGAACGCTTACAACAGAATGAAGAAGATGGTGAAGTGGTACATCTCCGGCTTCTACAAAAAACCAAAGGTAACCGCCATTTGTGCCGTGCAGTCGCTCCGACTGTTAGGCTCCAGGCTGCTAGTTGGTGTCCAACTCTAGAGGCCTCTGTGGGCCTCCTATGGAGTCTCTCCAGTGTGTGTTTGCGGAGAACACTCCCTCTGTGCTAATGGACCGTTCCTTCCTTTCCTCTCCTCTTGGTGCTCAGGGCCTGAAGAAGCCGTATAACCCCATCATCGGGGAGACCTTCCGCTGCATGTGGCTCCACCCTAAGACCTCCAGCAAAACCTTCTACATCGCTGAACAGGTCAGTTTTCTTTGTTTGCATTAGGCCACCTTTAGCTGATACTCTCTGTGTGTGTGTGTGTGTGTGTGTGCGTGCGTGCGTGCGTGCGTGGTGCGTGCGTGCGTGCGTGCGTGCGTGTGTGTGTATCTGTATCTGTACGTTTTTATGTGCGTGCGTGCCTGTGCGTGTATGTGTGTGTGTGTGTGTGTGTGTGTGTGCGTGCATGTTTGTGTGCGTGTGTGTGTGTGTCTTGGCCCCGACCCACCACCAGTGCTCTTCCTCCCACAGGTGTCCCATCATCCTCCAGTGTCGGCCTTCTATGTGAGCAACAGGAAGGATGGTTTCTGTCTCAGCGGCAGCATCTTAGCCAAGTCAAAGTTCTATGGTAAGACCTGCCATTACTGAGCACTACTGCCCTGTGTGTGTTACTAGAGATCAACAAACCCCAAGATTACTAAGCAGTAAAATGTTCTGATGTCTCATTCCTGCCCGACTGTGTCTATAGGGAACTCTCTGTCTGCGATCCTGGATGGAGAGGCAAGACTGACGTTTCTTAACAGAGGCGAGGACTACGTCATGAACATGCCCTATGCCCACTGTAAAGGTGTGTGTGTGTGTGCTTTTTGTTTATTGTTTACAATACGAGAAACAAGAAAATCACGTCCTTTTTTGACATGGTTTGTTTCAAGCTTTTAGGTTCTCTGTTAAACTCATGTCCTCTTTCTTGCTCTCTCTCTCTTTCTCTCTCTCTCTCTCTCTGACCCCCTCTTTCCCCAGGTATCCTGTATGGCACCATGACTCTGGAGTTGGGCGGACAGATCACCATCACCTGTGAGAAGACTGGCTACAGTGCCCAGCTTGAGTTCAAACTCAAGGTGTGTGTGAGTGTGTATGTGTGTATGTGACTGAATGTGTGTGTGACCGTATGTATGTGTGACTTCGAGTAAGAAAGGAAAAAGAGGTAGAAAGAGGGAGAGAGAGAAAGAGAGATGGTGTGTGTGTGGCTGCTGGATGTTTCAGGATGTTGTTTTCATGGCCATGACTGGTATATGAGCTCTAATGTACCTGAGACATTTCCCAAGTCTCGGGAGGGTCATTCCCACTGACTTTTCTAAAGGCCACTTTAAAAGGCACGTCACCTCTGTGACAGCATTTCCTCTGATGCCTGCCCTCGAAACTGTCAGACCAACTCCACACAGTGAACACACACACACACACACACACACACTCTAACTCCTGAGAATCGAACACACACCTGTGCCCACGGCACTAATTCGATAGGGGAGTGGGTAGTGTAATTACTCCTGCATGTGGAACAGAATTGTGCCTTGAGTGTTCAAAAACACACACACATACATGGCCATTACTGCTGAGTGTGTGACAGAAGTGTGTGTTTCTTTCAGCCATTCCTGGGCAGCAGTGACAGCGTTAACCAGATCTCTGGGAAGATCAAGCTGGGCAAGGAGGTGCTGGCCACTCTGGAGGGACACTGGGTAAGAGCTCGGTGTTTCTGCCTTCACACACTCCTAGAGCTCAGGCACTCAGAGCCAGGCTCTAGGCATCACTGAGGCTAATGGTTCAGTCCACAGAGAGCACATTGATAGTCATTTTCAGGTTGCATCAGTGGAATAGGAGACCAAGTCAGATGATGGTTAGGAAAATCAGAAACAGAGTTTTATTTACAGTGATGCACATCAAGGAAGAGGCAGCATGCTTTACATAAAGATCCACCAGCCGCTCTAACTAGAGGAGAAATACATGTGCACTTCAAGTCTTTCAGATCCAAGCTTCTTGTAAATGACTGAATTTTCATGTAAATACAACCTTACCTTCTGCTATTTGAAAAAAAAAAATGTTTTCACCATAATTTGCCACTTCAGATTGATTGAGGATTTGAGTTATGCATACATACTACGTGCAGTGAAACAGATTGAATGTCGGCAACGAGTCGAGTCATCAACGACGTACACAGCTCCGAGCGTACACATGAATTAGGCCCTGGCAGACAGCTTGGTAGGGGTTTTAAAGCTAGCAAGACCTCCAGCTCGGCTGAACAGGGTCCTACATGTAGATGGTGCTGTTATGCGTGGTCTCTGACAGGAAACGCTGAGAGCGGGACAACAGACTGCACAGCTCCAGCTTCAGGCTTGTTCCCCGGGACTGCGCTTATGCGTGCCAGCATTCACTGCCATAAAACCACTACAGCCTGCCTTTATGAATGAGTCGCAGAGGTGGGGAGACAGGCAGAGAGATGGCGGGAGTTGTGCAGGATAATTATATCATAAAGACCAGGCGGCAGTGACTAATAGACGCGGAGGAAAGAAAAAGGGAGGGAGGGAGACCGAGACGAGGAGAGGGAAAGAGAGAGAGGCTGATATTATGCTACACCTGTCCTCGTTGAAGTGGTATCATCATCCATCACAGCGCTTCTTCGTGGCCCTCTGCCCTCTCGCACTAAACGCAGCCGCACCCTCCGTTTTCCTCGGCAGCCACGGCACACCGCCGCTGGCATAGCAATAAGCCCATCTCGCTCATGGGGACGTAAACCGTGTCCACACTGGCGACTAGTGCCAGCGATGCCATCTTTACCGTTTCATTGTACGTTAGCTATTCTCCTCTCGCCTTCTTTTCGCAGAGGGCATTAATGCTTTTCTCTGAGCTTAGCATGCTAGTCAAGAGGAAATGGAGAGTACAATTGAACATTTTCAAGTTGGGACGCTCTAAAGCATCCGAAGGGACGCCGGAAGTGGAGCGCCGCCGCAAGCGTAGGGGAAACGATTTACATGGAAATGAAGTAGCACCTCGATGACGATGCACCGGTTTGCACGTCATTCTCAACGGCGTTTTTGAAGCAGCTCAGGAGTGTTCTGACACAGCAGGGAGACGACATTTCAGCAGACCTACTGGTGTGATACAGGACAAAAAAAAAAAAAACTCATGCATTTTGATTGCAAGGTTACTTTGTCAGTGTCTACGAGGAAATGAATTATTCAACGTGGAACTGAGTTCAAATGTAGTAGATGTACAAGAGATGGGTGCAAAGATGGCGTTTTCACTGAGAAATGTGAATAGTTTACCATTGCTTTTAATATCTGTTTGGTGTGTGTCTCTGTGTGTGTGTGTGTGCATGCGTGCATTCTCGCCCCTACAGGACAGCGAGATCTTCATCAACGATAAGAAAACGGGGGTGATGGAGACCTTCTGGAATCCTACCCAAGATTTGCGGCAGAGTCGTCTGACACGCTGCACCGTCACTCCTGAAGAGCAGGGCGAGTTTGAGTCCGAGAGGTCAGTCGCTTAACCAGGACTAAAGTCTTATTTCAGGCCTAAACTCCACATAAGGATCCTAGACTAGACCAGACCTGGTGCTTGTTTGAGATGGCTGGCTGTCTGGCGTCAAGCAATACATTCTGTGGGCCAATGAGGGTTTTTCATTGGGCCTAAGTCTGTGATTTTAACTTTCAGCAAGGGCTTCTTACCCAACAGTCCTCCTCACCTCCTCTTGTGTCCCATTGTGTCGTCGTCACAGGTTGTGGCAGCACGTGACGCGCGCCATCAACAACAAGGACCAGACAGAGGCCACCAACGAGAAGTTCATCCTCGAGGAGGCTCAGAGGAAGTCGGCGCGTGAGCGCAAGGCCAAGTGCGAGGAGTGGATCCCTGGCCTGTTTGAGCAGGACTCCATCACCGGAGAGTGGCACTACCGCTATGCAGAGTAAGTAGACAATTCAGTACGATTAAGGGAAGCAACGCAGCAACTGGGGCCCGTACTACTAAGCAAGGTTACTGGTTAACCCGGGTAGCTTTGAGAGTTACTACTGATCTCCAAAAGAACCTTCCAGTTAGCATCAGTTGTTTCTGAAGTGACATGTTGTTTTTAGATCAGCGGTTATTCCAGAAGTTACCCAGTTTAGCCAGTAACCTGGCTTTATAGTATACCTCCCTGGTCTGCATGCATCTTTGTATCAAACCATCTGATCCACAGACTCCAATGGCCTTGCTTTTGATTCTCTTATGATGTCATTTGCTAGATGATGGTTAGTTTTGTCATGTTAAGTTTTTGATTTCAACATTTTCTTAGAGTAACTTGCATTCATCAGTGCTAGGGATGATTTACATCCCGGAGGACAAGCTAAGTAAACATTTGAAATCGTTTGTGTCAAGTCAAGAAAATATGTGACATCTAGTGGCAAGATCAAGCATTGCATGCAGAAACACATTGACTGTAAAGACAATGCACCAGTACACTGAATGCGTTATATCAGTTTATGAATACAAATGGCGTCTTAAAGTAGAGTTGTTCCAGTTTAATCCAGGCTCATTTAATATTATAATATCATTATAAGACCTTTAAGTAAAAATCATCTCCAAAATTCAGCCCAGACACATTGACAGATAAGCACAAGACTGTCCATAGACCACATCTTGCCAAAGAGCTCAGTAACTTTCCACTGGATCCAGGGGTAGCTAACCGGAGGCCAGTGTGGAATGCAGACCATGAGCCAGGCTCTACTGCACTGTCCAACATTAGGGCCTGACCTCACTGATACTCCTGTATCTGCACTCCCATTGCAGTCAACTCTCCACAGTTTTATAGACTTTCATAGCAGGCACAGAGAGAGGGAGCTGGTCTTGAAGTTAAGATTTATCAGACATACAGCTGAATATGGAGGTGTGCTGTCAAAATGACAAAGGAGGCATTTTCGCTTAAGCCAAGAAGTTTCTGGTTGCTAGGTGACTGCAAAACATGTTCTTGTCAGTTCATTTTTTTATTGTGACATTACCTGACATGACGTGCCTCAACAACAGGCTTGGATAAAAAAAAGAAGAAGAAGAAGAAGAAGATGACGTTTAAAGCCAGGCTTGATTATCACAACACGAATGATTCCAGTCATCTCATTCTCTATACTGGAGAGATTTATGGCAAATTGCTATGATAAGTCGCTGTAAAAATTTAGACTTTAGCTCTCTTCACTTCTTATCTAGATTTATTCTTCCATTTTACTGCTGATGCATGTCTAGTCTGTTCCAAGACACCTCTGTGAAAATGAGGTTGAAATGGGACTTTTAATTGCAGCCATTCTGTTCATTGTGATCTTGAAATGGTGGCAGAGGTTTATTTGGAATATGAGCAGACTTAATCCTTATCAAAACATCTAATCTGCCCTGGGAGTGTATTATTCATCATGGGAAGGCATGTAGAACAGTGACACCTGGTGGACAGACAAAGTACTGTCATAAAGGAAAATTCAATGGATGTGGATGAAATGCCAAGTCATGTTGCTAGAGTGTTAGCTGATTTAATGTGACTGTCTTTGAATGACTGCAGGTATGCTGTTACTGACTCTGTCTTTGTCCTCATTCAGTACACGGCCGTGGGATCCACTGAACGATCTGATTCAGTTTGAGAAAGACGGCTTGATCCAGACTAAAGTGCGCCACCGCACCCCTATGGTACGTTCTGGCAGTGTTATTAGTCTCAGTAACCAGGGGTCGCGGAGGGACAATTGCAAGTGCCAGCAGGTAGGTTAGAACCCAACCCACCCCACCCCACTCCACTCCACTCCACTCCCACCCACTCATCCACCTACTCATCCATCCATTCATCCATTCATCCATCCTTCCATCCTCCGACCTCCACATCTGCTCATCCTTCCACCCCACCTCCATTTCCCTTTCTCCACTCTGCTGCAACCTCCTCCCAGCTCCACGCCCACCCTCATCCTCATCCTCTTCCTTACCCCATCTCCCACCATCACTCACCGCCTTCGCTTCTGTTTCACTGGCCATCGTGGCCTCGCCTGGCTGCCTGCACCTTGCCTCCCCCCTTCCAAAAGAATACAAAAAAAGGCTAAATGATCAACTAGAAAATATTCAGAGTTCAGAAAACACCAAAGTTACCAAAATAATCATTTCAAAAAGGCCAAGTAAACCAAACGCCTGGAACGCCTGGCACCTGCTCGGCCAATCCCCTTTCACCAGGCCCGGCCGCCATCTTGTCTCACCGCCCACTCTCTGTTTGCTGTTGTTTATTGAACTATTTATTTGCTTGTTTGTTTTGTTTGGAGCTTGGATTGTTTGTTTTTCATCAGTCTGCTGTAATTTTCTCTTTGTTGTTGTCCTTGTTGATTGTGATGTTTGTGTTGACCTTGTGGTTACTTACTTTGTTATTGTTAAAAGTTTGGAGTTTTATCCATCTTTGTCCTCTGTTTGTTTGTTTGTTTGCTTGTTTCGTTTGTTTTTCAGTACCTTTGTTTACTTATTATTGTTTACTTATTATTATTTGATTTGCTCAGCTTAAGTGCTTGCCACATGTGCCACACTTGCATGCTTCACTGCAGTGCAGTATTAACCATAGCCAAAGCATGTGATTGATGATAGATAAGGCATGCGGTTGTATTGGAACTGTGTTTTTCCACTTTGAATGTTTCTCCTGTGTAGACACTGCTGAGCATGTTGCATGTGCACTAAATGTGTACTTTCATATTTTTGACATACAAACACCCTGACTTAAGATACTTAAGCTATAGAGATGAAGGCTGTCATCCTGGTTTTGAGCTCAAGAGAAAAACAAATATATAACCCTCTCTTTTGAGCTACTGATGCACAACTTAATTTTGGCTCGATCCACGTCACCGTGTTAGTGTTACCAATTACAATGCCAGGTGACAGCCAAACACTGTCAAGAGCAATTTACTGAATTTGAAACAAAACATGCACTGGTTGAGAACTGCATATGGCTCCTTAGACTCAAGCTATGAGCTTGTGTGTATAAGATACATACATAATGTACATACATACATACATAATATACATGTATCATTTTTATACATACACCTTGCAGCAACACACACAGTGTCCAAGTTTATTCTGAAGTTGTAAACTTGGGTATCTTAAGTCAGATACACTTGATACTCATGAATATTGTTCATATTGTTGGCATCTGTGGTCTGTGTGTTTATGTTTGGGATTGTGTATTTGTGTGTGAGTGTGTGTCTGTCCACTTGTGTGTGTGCGTTCACTATCCTGCCTTTGGGCTAGGTGTGTGTGTGTGTGTGTGGTGTGTGTGTGTGTTTGCTTGCTGTTATCTCACTTCTGGATTGAGTGTGAGTGTGTGTCTGTGCGTGTGTGTGTGTGTGCGTGTGCGTGCGTGCCCTTAACTGAGGTGTGAACTTGTTACCGTCCTGCAGGTGACGGGGCCCAAGCGGAAACTCAAGCAGGCTGATAAGCCCAAGAGTCCAGAGAGTGGCTGTTCCTCCCCAGAGCCTGATAGACAGGATTCATCTGGCAGTGACAGTAAGAAACACACACCACACACACACACACACACACACACACACCACACACACACACACACATTGTGTTGCTTCAGATCTTTCAGACATTACACACTTTCTGATGTATAGCACATGCATACATATTTATTCTTAGTCAACTTTGTAATGTACGTATTGCATACACACACACACATCCATTCAACTTGTATAATGTATGATTTCTTCTATAGGACACAAAAGTAAGCACAACAGCCGGTTAAGGAAAAAAGGAACAGACCTCAGTGAACTTCAAAGTGCCATTGAATCCATTAAACAGACGCAAGAGGATATCAACAGGTACACAAATCCAACCGCAGAGGGTTATGGATCTCTGATGCAATGGCTTGAGTTGTTTATCAATGAAAAGATGTCATGATGTTTTCTTAACCTCTCTGAGTTACATCACTGACAGTTTGTGTGTTTTTGTGCCTGTGTTTGTTTCCATGGCAACAACAGGAGTGTGAGCGCGTTGCGTAGCCGGGCGGCGGGCCACGGGGCGTCGGAGGGTGGCTTTCTCCATCAGCGCGACTACCTTGTGATCTTCTTTCTCATCCTGCTCCAGGTCTTCATCAACTTCATCTTCAAGTAACAGCGGCAATGGACACCTCCATCTCTACCTTACACACACACACACACACACACACACACACACACACACACACACACACCACACTCCACTGTACATACACACAGAGCTGTGGCCACACAGGCTTTCGCCCCTGACCCTGTGCACACATTCACTCATGCTCTCACTTAAGATAGACTGCTACCAGGAGCAATGAACGATGGATGGAGAGAGAGGAGAGAAGAACGAATAGTGTCTTACCTGGAAAACTTCTTTCCCTCTCTTCCCTTTCTCTTTTTATTTTATTCTCCCTCTCTCCTCCTTCACCTCCTCTGTCTGTCTTTTCCTGGCCAATGTGGAGTGCACAATCCTTATAACTCCTCGCACCTGCAGAGGGGTTGATGTGAGGTCAGGAAAAAAAAATACACAAACTTATTATTATTTATTAATTTTTTAAAATAAATAAGTTAATAAACATACTGTCATCGACATGGGAAAACTCCATGCCTTTTCCAAAAGTTGCTCCCTGTGGATGACACCCTTGGCATCCAGAAGACATCTGACCTCTCCGCTCCTGCCAGAACTGAACAGGGCTGGACTACACTGTGGCTGGTTGGATATCTTTTTATTTTCTTTTATTCAGTTTCCCACCTCTGGAACTTCAGTTCCGTTTTTGTTATGGTTCTTATCACAGTATCCACAGGATCATCTGTTAAACACCTGGATGATTTCTCTCGCCCTGGGTTCTTTAGTGTTTTTTAAAGACTTTGCTGTTTTATTGGTTTGTTCGTTTTTTTTCAAAGGTAACATTTTTAACATTTGATTTGTTTTTATGTATGGTTTAGCGTCATGGAGAAATGAGGGGAGTTGAAGTGGTCCAACTTCTTTGATGTCTCTAAACTGCATTTAAAGAAGAAAAAAAAAAAGATAATTGAAGTGATTTAAAAAAGGATTTTTTGTTAATGGGAATTAAACAGCAAAAACAACAACAAAAAAAAACAAAAGAGAATATCTTTTGGGAACAGTTTCATTGTGAATTTTATTATCTCTTTGAATATCATTATAATGCTTTGGCATTTATTTTATCAGTCCGTCGCTCTGAAAAGTGGGAAATAGTCATGACATCTCTGCTGTATGATAAGCCTGTACAGAATGGAAACCTTTGCATTACACACTTGCCCATGCCGTTTGAAACCTTTAGTCCTCCTAGATAGTAGACCACTAGGGAAATGAAAAAGAAGTGACTTTAATTTTGTAGTAGATGTTATTTTCTTCCTGGGAAGATGACTAGATGTAAAGTGGAGAACCAAATACAGTATGTATACTATAGAGTAATAAGAACTGTTGACTTCCTGTAAATAGTGTACTTGACTTCTTGAGGTCTTTTTTGTAGCAGGTGTGTCATGTTTTTAATGTTTTTGTTTAGTTTTTGTTTCAGATTTCTGTCAGTCTCTGTCCTTCATTATCCACGTGTCTTTGCTCAGTGGGCCTCTGTGTGTGTGTGTGTGTGTGTGTGTGTGTGTGGGTTTGGGTGTGGACATGGGCATGTACACATGTTTGTGTGTTTGTGTGGGTTTGTACATATGTGAGCGAGTGTACACGTAGTCGCCTATTTGTCTGCTTACTGCTTACTCTCACAATGAAGCCAGACGATTTGAATGTGGTCATTATCACTTTAACGACACATAACCAGATAACAGTAAACATCTGTGCCTTTTTAGCTGAGGTCCAAGAGCTTTGGGTGATGGGGTTAGGTATTAAATGGGGGAGTGGATTAGGAAAGAAGGAGAGCTTTTATTTTCTTCCATAATATGACTGGACGTGCCATAACAAGCCTTAGATAAGGGGCCCACTTGGCGACTGTGGCTCTCTGTCTGTCAATGACAAGTCTGTAGTGCTGCCCTGTGTGTGTGTGTGTGTGTGTATGTGAGTGTGTGTGAGTGTGTGTCGATGTATTTCTGGAGCTGACTCCTGCCACTGGTGCCCTGGAGTTCTCTCGCTCTCATGCTCTATCTATCTATCTATCTTTCTTTCTTTCTTTCTCTCTTTCTTTCTCTTGTCCTCTACTCCACTGTGGCACCAAACTAAGGGAACAACTGTGTTGGCTTTGTCTTTCTCATTTGATGTAAAAAGAGCATTTTATTTTTACTTTCTTTTCTATGTCACACATTTTTGCTTTTAGGAGTTAGTGCAACGCCTATTTTTCCAGCACCGATTTATACACACAAAGTAATTATCTTCTTGTTCTGTGTCATTCATTGTCACGAAGGAGACTATAAGGATACGGAGAGACATCTTTCCCCACACATCCGTATTTATGGGTAATAATAACCTGGGATGTGTTGTTGTCATATGTAACATATCACCAAATTAAACAGTGACATCCTTTACAACCTCCGCCTGCCTGGTCATTTACAGGGTTTCTTGTTTGTTATATGTTTTGTATGTGTGTGTCTCTCCTGTTTTCTTAGAATGGGTAATAATTTAAAGGAGAAATCTGGTGTGAATTAATCCAATGCCCTGTTTTTCCAGGTGACCGAGTGTTACTGGTAGGAAAAGTAACGAGAAAAATAACGTCCGGAGCACAGAAACTAATGTTCAGGTTCATTTTCCTATACTGACAGCTGCTGTTAACTGAATGGGGCATGGTGCTGTGCTGTCAGTATGCTATTCTGTTAGTGTTGTATCAAATTTTCTGTTTTTTTCCTACAGACAGTACTTGATCACCTTGAACAGGGCTATTGATTGTTTTATACCGGATTTCTCCTTTAAGTTATGAGCAAAGTCTAACTGTGTTCACACCAAGAGCTGAAGTCTCATTAAAACAAATTTTATAACTTGGCAAAATATATTTGCTCATTTGAATCCATGAGCAAGATCCTTCATAATCTTGGCGGTTAAGCTCATTGCTCCTCCCACGACACTCGATTTATTTCATGCATAAGATCTTTCTCACTGACTTCACCCATCATTTAAATTAGAGCCCCATGACTTCAATTGGCCTTGCAAAAGCCTGCTTGTTCAAAATGACATGAACAGAGTGAGTCTGTCAAAGGAAGAATTAATAGGCTATGGAATTTCAGAGGAAAGAAGTATGAAACCATACAACACATTGACAGTTTAATGCGCAATTATGGAATCTAGTTGCTGAATAAACCTGTCAATATAAACGCGAGATTTACTAACTACCGTACAGGCTTGACCTAACTCACTTTTAATGTCAGTCATGTGACATTAAAGGGTCATTTGAGCCTGTGTGCTCGAATGGTGGACGCGTCTTCATTCCATCAAACTCAGCGGTTTATTAGGAGCGATAAGCGGTGGAGAATTACCATGTGCTGCGTTAGAAATGGTTTCCTTATTTGTGGTGTTTCATGTCTTTAAATACTTCGCTTGAGATTTCTCGTTAACCGTGGCTGATTTCAATTGTGCCCGAAGGCGAGGAAACTCAGTAGAACTTGCTAGAAGGAGAGAATAAAATGGTCATCCCCATGCAGTGTGTTTTTACCTCTGTCCAGTAGATGGCGCTCAATTTCCATTATATCGCAAGAGAAGCATGTGCAGCCTCAGTGGCACTGATATACCTGACCTGAATTGAAAAATAAGATACAATATAGGCAGAGGTTTTGAAAGGACAAAATATTTACAAATATACTATGGCAGGCAATCTGTGAACACAGTAAGTGTTAAGGTAGCCTATGTTATAGCTTAGAAATATGAGCTAGGTGGTAAAGCTGAATCCAGCTTCTCATTCTCAATACAAATTATTTGTGTGTGCGTGCGTTGTGTGTGTGTCTGTTCAGGACACTTTTTATCACTTTGCTGTATTAACAAGCAAACTGCTGCAGGCAGACAGTGATGACTAATTCATAGGCCCTGTGAATAAATTGGCTGTGTCAATGGGATGGCGAGAGACAGATACAGAGACAATGAATTGACGCGTGGAGAAGAAAAGGGCCAAGCCTTATCGTATGACGCAGCTTGCATTTCAAAATCAGCGCTTTTGTCTCTTTGCCTTCCAACCCCACACCTTGGAGCTACTTAATCTGGCTCTAAACCCCTCCTCCACACACACACACACAGACACAGACACAGACACACACACTTCATCATCAACACTGTTCATTTGCACTTTCATTAGGTTTCATTTTTTTAGGTGTCAGCAACATCAGTGCTAATGCCTTACCACACAGCTCTTAACAAAGGCAAGACTGAGAGACTAATCTCACACACAATAAGTAGGCCTATGTACTGTATCTAGTCTAGTTCAGCAAACTCACAATAGCAGTAATTAACCTTGCAGCAAAATAAAACAATATTGAAACTGAAGCCAGTTGCAAAGTTTCAGTTGCAAAGTAGAAACAGCTGTGATGAATTAATATGTCATCAATCATCAATTGAGTATGAGTGTGATGATAACGAAGTAATTCACAGCTGCTTAATTGATCCCTTAAGCTTCCTCTGGTGACCCATGTGCCACCAGTGATGTGTACAGTATGCCAGCCTCACACTTTGGCTGGCAGGGCGGATAGCTACACGGCAGCATGGAGCTTTCAGGGAGCAAGGCCGGTGAATTATGCAGTAATTGTATTCATCAGAGGGAGAGCCGTCTGATAAAAGCTGATGTGAAGGGCCCTTAAAGGGACAAACAGCCATAGCTTTTGCTCCGCAAACAAATCCAGGTGTGTGTGTGTTTGTGTGTGTATGTGTGTATGTGTCTACATTTGTGTGTGTTTGGGCAGGAGGTTGGAGATGGGGGTTGTGGACTGCTTTTAAATTTCTCCCTGTTCCTGATAGGCAAACAGTAGCATTTCATTTTATTTGAAATGAAATCCTTGTAAAGGATCTGAGTGATCTCTCCCACTCTCTAATTTGAATTATAACTTCCCCCCTTAAGTGGGTAACTTTAATGAATTTGATGAAAGTCTGGCAACAAAAAGTGGGGGAAAAAAGCCCCACTGGTCTTATGTGACCCAGCTGTTGGCCATGTCAGATGGTCCAGATGTGGTCATGACAGATGTGGGTTACCATCGCTTCGTTCTGGGCCTCACCCACTGTCCCACCCACTGTGTCCTAAAATGTCCACTGGATAGGTGCCGAATGTTCCCTCATTCAAAATGGATGTGAGTTGATGTTTTATTCTCCTTTTTTCTTTGTCTTTCTCTTTTTTTTCCCTTTGGGATCACGTGTGGACAGCTGACAGGGGAATCTGTGCTGATCCTAACCCTCTTGCCTCAGATGTTTCCCCCAGATGCCTGTCGTCGCCTCGCTGGCTGCCATGCAAGAAAGTGAAGTGGGCTGGTCTGAGATCAGCTGTCAGGCTCTGCTGGGCTTCAGAATGGAAGAGAGAGAGAGAGGGAGGGGGGAGGATGGGGGTGACCTACTGGAAACTGATGGAGGAAGATGAGCAAGAGGAGCAGGAGGAGGAGAGGTTGAACAGCTGGAGTGAGTCCTTATTTCTTAATCCTCCTCCATCCCAATGCACTGTGGGATAGCACAGCGTCCCAGGGCCCTGTGGCACGTCCCACCTGTCAGTGGGGATTGCATCATCCACCTTTGCACACACACACACATACACGCACACACTCACACATATACACATGCATTCACACACACAAATGTAAACTACATGCACATAGGATCTTAAACTTCTCCATGCATTCCCCACTTGTTAAGAGCTTCATAATACTCAGCCATAGTGTTTGAGTTTGACAGACAAAACCTTTTGTCTGTGCTGAAAATAGCCCTGGTGTGCTGCTCCCTTCAGCTTCAAAGCTATCATTGTTACAGCATTGATTGACTCGTGAGCAGCATACCTGCACCATTGGCAATGTACTGAAAATGTTCCCAGCGATGGAACGCCCTCCTCACTCTCCTCACCGCCCTGGAGGTTGTTGCTGTGCCACTGGTATTGGGAACAATCTCAGAGGGAAGTCTCATCCCCTTTTGCAGATTCTGCTTTATTTCCTCAACTAGCTTCTATAAGATTCGAGCTGAATCCCTGACATCTTGTAGCGTAGTATATTCTCTAAACTAGGTCTTTTTTTGTCTGCCTGGTATCAAATGGATGCACAGAATGAAGATCCAAAGGGTGCTTACATGGTTTTGTGTAACGGTAGGTCTCTCAGAAACGGAGGTTACCCAGAATTAGTGTGATTAAGTGCTGCTCTCAGCAAGATTCTCCTATGTCAGCCTTCTCAGTGAAGGGCGGCTAGGTTTTGTGTGTATGTGTGTGTGTGTGTCCCTAGCGAGGCAGTGGTACCCCTCCCCTCTGCGTTAAAAATGCAGGTGGTGACCCACCATCACTCACAAATCAGACCTACCCACCTACTTGTGCATTTAGAATTAGCCCACAAACCCTCGAGGACGCACACTTTCTCATGCAGGTAACATCCCCCCCTCCCCCCCATCACAAGTACCTTCTGTCACAGGACAACTGTCCTCCCAGCAGGAAGCGGCTCTTTCCCTCTGCATGTATGTGTGTGATCTGGCCTCTTCACCATCTCAGCCCTGAGAATTAGCACACACTATAAAATCCACTGTCTATATTCTCTTTTTGATTCCTCCATTGTGTGCCATATGTTAGACAGCTTCCCCCAGTGGGGCGACAAAGCGAGCTGTGGCACTCCCTTCCTCCCTCCTGCTTTTAAAATGCAGGTGATCCACTTCTTTTCGCTCCTTCCCACCTACATTATTAGAGCATACAACATGGTAGGATCACTCTCTGTCCTTTCCACCACATCTAGTGTGGCATGCATCTGCCATTCTCTCTCTGCCTTTGTTATGCAGATTATCTATCCCATGCCTTACACTTATGAGACCTGCTCAACATCTGCATTGAGATTTAGAATGCTTTTCTACACCACAGCGTCTCTATCTCTTGCTCTCTCTCTCTACATATATATATGGGCGATTCCACGGAAAACTGTCATTGGCAACAAATTGGTATTTGCAAATGATTATGAGGGATGCAAATGATTATGTAAAAGGTTTTTCATGTAAGGTCTACAACCAAGATAACTGAATGCTCAAATTTCATGTAATCATCATTCACATCAGACCATACCATGGCACTGTGTTGGTATTACGGATGTTACAGTTTAATTGCCCATCCACAGCACTGTAGCTGTATCTTTATGTGGGGATTCTGTGGTATAAACCTTTGTAACAGTTTCCAAATATAGTCCCCACCTCAGGTCGTGTAAGTAGATTATTAATGGTCAGCTGTGTATTCCAGCGTAACTCCTTTGGACTCAGGTAAGATATTATAGCTCTCTGGTCGCTTTCCTGTGAAAGATACCTGGCCTCTTTCTTTCTTTCGTTACCCACACTGACAGGCATGACTGTGAAAGGCACTGATAAATCTGGGGGATTCAGTGGCGGAGCAGATAATTGGCTACCTGCGCCTTTGATCGCCACAGAGGCTGAGCTCACACACACACACACATACACACTCACACTCACAAAAAGCACATCCTCTTTTCACACTCGGTGAACTCTGTGGAGTTCTCTTCTCCTGAGAATGCATAATGGCAATGCATCAGTGAACATGCTGCCTGTGTTTCACACTAACCAGTCAAGCGCTACGCTACGTGCTACATGCTAATGCAGCCCACTGGATAACCGTTTCCTTTGAATACCTGAGGGACGTTGGCAGTTGGGAGGCGGTGGTGGAGGTGGTGGTGGTGAGATTTGCATATGGCAGGATTTCCTTGTCCTTGTTGGCAGATGTTGCGGCCATATTTGGCACACTTTTGCCTGACAGAGAGAGAGTGTCACTGTTGCTAAGCTACCCTATCCCCGACAAGACTTTAGGATGCTACAGTTTGTCTGGGGGGGGAAGTGTGTGTGGGGGGTGGGGTATTTATTTATTTATTTTGAGAGGGTGGCAACTGGAGCAGTGACAGTGAGAATCTGTGTCTTGTGTGTGTGTGTCCACCTGAGAAAGAGCAGGCGTTTTTTTTTTCTTTCTTTCTTTCTATTTGCTGGTACTCTGTGCTAAGGTAAAGAGAAAAGCCTCCTTCACATTCTGCACTGCAAACAGGGATCCCCTCCCTTGCTGTTCTTGAGTGTACAGATAGAGTGAACGAGAAGGGGAGTAGATAGAGAGAGAGAGAGAGAGAGAGAGAGAGAGAAAGGAAGGGAAGGGAAGGAGGAGCAAGCGAATGAGAGAAGGAGGGAGCAATGGAGGCAGAAAGAGAGAGAAAGGAGGGAGAAGGATGGGTGGAGAGGGCGATGACACGGATAGAAAGATCTAGAGCAAAAGAGCATACTTAGGGATGGAAGGGAGAGGAGCACCCTCATTTTTAAAGCACTCATTATGCAATACCCAATACCCCTCCTTTCTTGCACAATGCTTATGCAGTCATACAGACATACACACACACACACACACACACACACAGGCACACGGTATGCCCTTATAATGCGGCACACAAGGCAGTTCTCTTTATCACGAGGCAGGGGTATACACTGGTCACAAAAGCCTCCACCCAAAAACAGACAGCTGTCTCTGTCTGTACATTCGTCACTAGCACAAGGGGCATCACAGACCACAGTGCCTACATCTCCCTTTCTCTCTCTCTCTCTCTCTCTCTCTCTCTCTCTCTCTCCCCCCAATCCCCAATCCTGGCCCATCCTTTTTTTTTCCTGCCATGACCTAAACCCTGTTGCTTGCACCCCTGCCCTGACCTCCCCATGCCATGCCTTTAAACTCAAACAGAGGGGTGCAGGAATGGCCTTAAGCCACATAAAAGCACTGGAGGGCAAGGTGCGGTGTGGTGTGGTGTAGTGTGATGTGGTGTGGAGTGGTGTGGTTGTAGAGTTGGAGAGATGCGGGCGCAAGCGGGCAGCGGGTGGATGCGGGCGTGGATGTGTGTGTGTGTGTGTGTTGTGTGTGTGTTGTGTGTGTGTGGACGCTGCTGCCTCAGCACTGTTTTTGTTCCCTCTGGAATGGCCGGCACATAAAAGAATTGCTGCAGAGCGGCTCCCATTCAGCCGGGGGATTAGCGGCGCATTACTGTCCTTCTGCCCTCTGTCTGATGCACTCACACACACACACACACACACACACACACACACACACACACACACACACACACATACTTACATATGCACATGTGCATAGACACAAACACACGTGCTCACACACATAGACTTGACATGTAGCACATATTGTTCATGAACACACACAAACACATAACTGAATGCATACATCGACTTATATATCACACATACTCTGATACAGCTTTGTGCCCATAACACAGACGCATGTTCACAAATACAGAAAGACACATACACACACATATATATGCACTTTCATATCCCATACATACTGTAACCTTGCTCAGATGTACTCACACATACGCAATCATTGTGCTCTTGAGCTGCATATGTGTGCACAGGTTTGTGTCTCTCTCTCTCCGTCTCTCTCTCTTTTACACATACATACGCATGCACACACACAAATACAAAAAGGGATGTTCCCCAGAACTAGTGCACAGGCACACAGCCATAAACAATTCCATGTTGTTTGTGTGTCTGGGTTGTTTTTTTTTGGTCCGTTTTACAGTGGACTTCACCCTGTCGCCTCTCCCGCTTGGAAGGGAGGGGGGGGTGATATTTTTGGATGATTCTATTTATAGTTGTGCAGTGTATGACCGAGGGGGGAAACCCCACTGCTGGCTGTCCTGTAGCGCCAACCAGCCTCCTCCAAGTCCCCGCCAGTGGCAGCCCCCTGCTCTCCCACTCCCTCCCTCCCTCCCTCCTCTTTTCTCCTCTCCTCTCTTCTCCTCTCCTCTTCACTCCTTACTCTTCTCCTTTCCATCTCACTCTTCTCCTCTCTACTCCTGTATCCTCTTCTTTTCTCGTCTCTACTTTTGTCCTTTCCTCGTTTTTCCTCTCCATCTCTCTCCTCTCCGCCTCCCTCCCGTCCCCCCCGCCAACTGGCCCCAGATCAGTCACACAGCAGCGTGTGCCATCCACCTCCACCAGCTTTGGCTGAAGCCACAGTCATGCTGCAGCTGCAATGGAAACTCAGCCCATAAGAAGAAAAATAAATGACGCAGAAATGGTCACACTCAGATGTACAATAGACTGTAGAGTGTAAGAGTTTACGTTTATAAATTCAGCCCCCACCAAATGACGGTGTGCCTGTTCACTGTGCTTTAAATTACGGCAGACAGACAGGCGTTCTTAACTTCAGAATCGAACGGAATGAATCATATCACAAATTTGGGCATGTGTGTGTGTCATACGAGTCGCTCATTTGTCAAGATGTCCTATTTTCAGATGATAATTTCATGTCATAATGGAGTGTGAGGATGACTCACTGTTCATAAGTACCACATAGCTTTACTGACTGAGGAAGAGTGCGAGGAGTAAGATCTAATTTTGATGGGCTTCGGATGCAGCTGCCCTCGTAGCCTGGTGTGCTTTAAGGCACGGACGAGCGTCACAATGTGTGTGTGTGTGTGTGTGTGTGTGTGTGTGCGTCTGTGTGTGTGTGTATTTGTGTGTGTATGCGTGTGTGGTAGCAGAGACACGGGCGGTGGAGTGAGTGATGGGTCTTATCTGCTGGTCTGGGTGAGGTTCCTCTTGCCATGTGCACAACCTACACACTTCACACACACACACACACACACACACACACACACACACACACACACACACACACACACACACACACACATACACCTTGCCTCTGAGGAAATGAGACGTGGAGCTGGCAGTCTCACTATTGGTAGCTTCATGTTTTCTTCTCCTTGTCCTTGGAAATGATGTGCTGATGTGGGGATTTGTGTGTATGTGTGTTTATGTGTGTGTGTCTGTGTGTGTTGAGGTATGTCTGACTGGCTGTCTGTAGTTTGTGTATATCACCTGGGAACATCAGTGTTTTTTTCATCCATGTTTTGTCATTGTATGTGTGTGTGTATGTGTGCAACCTGTTCTGTAAAGTCTTCTTGCAAATTTGTCTGATATAATGTAGATGAATACGAATATGTGGTTTAATGTTTGTGTGTGTGTGAGTGAAAGAGGGAGAGAGAGAGAGAAAGAAAGGATGAAAGTGTGTATGTGTGGGTGAGAGAGAGCGAGAGAGAGAAAGTGAGAGAGAGAGAGAGCACTCTCCTTTCACAGCAAACATTGACCATAGCCACCCTCGGTCTGTGGGCAGGCATCATCAGAGTGTCAGTAAATAAAGCTGCCTCTCTGGGGGACTTTACGCACACACACACACACACACACATACACACACGCACATACACACACACAGCAGGAACTAGTAGGTGTTTGCTGCACCTCGTTGTGTGTGTCAGGACAGAGAAGAGGCGACAACGGTTCTGTCGCTGGCCCAAAAATAGTCTGTTTAAAGTGGTGTGATAGACAGTTTAGGCTCTGCTTGAAAGACCACTCAGACCTACTCTTCATTTGTAGTCATTTTGAGCTGGTACATCGCCACCCATTCTGTGTAGCGTCTAATACAGTTGTGCCATACAACCTATTTAAATCTAGTGCGTGTTTTTATGTCAGTGGAAGCCTAGAAAAAAAGGAATTGAGAGTGATTCACAGGCTTGCCTTTGTCACGTATCATCTGACCACAACCAGTACACACAGAGTGTGGTACAGTTAGCATCTGACAGCTGTTACACTGTTGGGAAAATGTTTGACTACAGTTTGCATGTTGTCTGAAATGACACTTTGACACTTTTTTACATAGGTTTGAAACAGTGCTGTAGTCTAGTTTGCCGTAGTGGGTATTCTGCTGTAGGTACACTGCCTGTGGCTGTAATGGTTATAGTGTCATGTACTATTACAGTGTTGTCAGTATTGCAGGCTGTGTTTTACTGGATATATGTAAACCCAAAATCCTTTTAAGTGGTTATACGGAGTATACCTGTGTATCACGTAGACTACAGCCCTGGTTTGAAATTTGAAATTTGAAATTTACTGGTAATGGCGGGAATCAGCCGACCATTTAGGCTGTCACATGTACATAGTCCCACTGGTGGAAGCAACCTACAGTAAATGCCATGTCTGTGATTCACAAGAAGCACAAATATGCTACACTGACATATAAATATCTGTACAATACACAAAGTCACTTTTACAAGGGCGTCAGTTAAATGACTGAAATCAGGCATAATACAGATGTACAGGCGCAGGCTGCAATTGTGCAGGACGATAGTGAAGTGCAGACAGACAAGTGCTCAGAATGATGATTACAGAACGCCCCCTTGACCTTGGATGACCTCCAAGAGACGGGGGAGGAGGGACGCCAGACGGTGGGGGAAATGAGGCAAGTGCCTTCCTGTCTGATACCATGGTGACGCGTCAGTTTATTTTCGATGAGGCAGCCAGAGAGCGTTGATGGCACCCCTCTCAGTGCCGGCTATAATGATTACAGTAATATCTTCAGTCATGGCTGTGTTTGTGTGTGTGTTTTGTGTGTGTGTGTGTGTGTGTGTGTGTGTGTGTGTGTGTGTGTCTGTCTGTATATTGCCTTCAGCAAAACATGGTAAATAGAACTTGAAAGTATCATTTATGTTATTATTAACAGTATCATGAGGTTCAGTAGAACCAGTTTTATAAGCCATGTACTTATGTTGTCTGACCACAGACTGAGAATTTGCTGAATCCAGTGAAACATCATTGCTTTGTTGTCTTCCTGTAGCATTTTGTTGTTTCTGTAGCATTTTGCTCTATATCATTGAATGTTTTTGTTCAGTTCAGTGTTTTGATGGCTGTTGCCATCTCTCTGTCTCTCTGTCAGCAGGGATCTGTGGAGCTGGAGGCTGGCCCCAGAGGTTATTGAGGAGCATGTTGTTGATGAACCTGATGACCTCAGGGAAATTAAGTCCTGTACAGTCCCTCGCTTGCATTGATTTTTTTCAGCCCGGGCTATGTTGTGTGGGACAGCGTTTGTGTTCGTATTAGACCTGCCGTGATCTTTCCTCCTGTCTCAATGCTCTATCGTCTCTCTTTTTTCATCCTTTCTTTCTATCTTGTCTTTTATTAACTTTTATTTCTTGTCAGCCCATTTCTTTTTCTCCTTTTGATTCAGCCCCATATTTTCCTTTCCTTTCTCTAAACTTTCATCCTTATGTCCTTTAATATCGTCCCTGACCCTAAAATCACATCGCCAACTCCCACACAGCACCTCTGGGAATTTGGTGAGTTATTGTACACACTGAAGTTCAGTGACTGAACTATTTACATCCAACCTCATAAGTAGGTTCAGGGGGGACGTTTGTGTGTTTGTGTGTGTGTACGTGTGTGTGTGTGTATGTATGTGTGTCTGGGATTGTGAATGGTGATGATAATGCAAGTTACTCTATTATACATGCTATATACCATGCCGGTACTCTTTCAAACTCGTACACCGGCTCCATTGCACTGCTAGAACAGTGCATGTTATCACAAACCTGGACGCTGTCTCTACTTTATGCCCCATAATGCATTGGTGCACTTTATTGACACCCTTCAATAAACTATTATCCAGGCTAGCGCCACCTAGTGCTTCCGCTCAATTTCTTTTGGCTCCACCACTGCGTCAGGGAGCCGGGAGCCAGGTAAACTTCAGTTTGCACTGTCTCTGAGCTGGGACGCAGTCAATCAAAATGGTCATCTTGGCATGTCATTCACTCTTCAAGTCTGTGAGTGGGGGTGCCTTTGGTTATATGTCATTCTGCTGCATTTCTGTGTATGCTAGATGTTTCTGTGTGTGCACACTCCTCAAATGTGACACATGCTGACACTGAAGGAACCATGCCAGCAAAAATGTGTGTTTTATTTCTGCACCTGGATGGCCCACACACGCACAGGCACACACACACACACACACACACATACATATTCTCAGAAACAGTTGACTGCCTGCTTATATACTGTCTCTGCCTCCCATTATTCCAACATTTGTACTTTATGAAGTGAAAGTGTCTGTTGTTTATGAATCAGCCTCATTCCCACGCCAGTAACTCTGAAAGAGAGTGACTCAGGGATGGAAAAGACTAGTTTGAGTGTGTGCGCACGTGTGTGTGTGTCTGTGTGTGTGGGCTTGTTTTTGTATGTGTGTGTATTTGAAGGAGTGTTTGAACTTTTGTACTTGTGTGTGAGTGCGTGCCTGTGCCGGTGTATTTCATATTATGTTTAAGCATTGTGTGAGAGCAGTGTGTGAATGCATTGTGAAATGTGTGTATATGTGTGTGTGTGTGTGTGTATTACTGTGAATATGTATGTTTCTAGGTGTTTCTGTATGTCTAGTGTGTGAGTGGGTGCTTATCCCATCTCTGCACTGCATGTTGACCAGAGTGCTCTTGAGTCGCTGGGACCCTCATACCTCCAGCATCCACTACCACCTCCGATTACTGTGCTCAACATGCACTCTTGTGAATGGCTGGTGGCTGCCAGCCTGTGTGATGGCTCTTCGACCTTCATCTCCAAGATCATCTCCATAAACAATACCCAACCCCCCTCTATCCATCTTGTAGTTAGATTTTGTTTTTGTCTATCCATTAAAGCTAATTTATGCCGCATTAGCTAAGATCACCCTCTCACAGAGTCAAGGTTGAGGCAGTCTAATTGAATATCAGCCTGGCATAGTTTGCTGATAGATCTTTATCTCTTAATCGGATGATCATTAACTCAGGAAATGGGGGGATCGCACTGTCTTGGAGGCCAGGGTAACACGTAACTATGGCCACAGGAGGGGTGGGTGTTGACAGTGGTTGGAGTGTTGCTTAGCGGCGGTCGTGGCTTCTGTGTCTGTGGTGCTATCGGGCAAGGGGTGACAATGGCCACTGAACCAGCCGATGTGGCAGTTTTCTTTTAGGAAGAGGATTAGTGTGACAGGTCTGTCTGCTGCCAGGGCTAGGGGTCCTGAACAAAAGGGGTGGGGGGGTTGGTGGTCGGGCATGGAGGCTGTCAAAGCAACATGGCCAACCAGTCACAAAGGCAGAAAGAGTCACCGAGCTTCGCCAGTCTCTGTTTAGCTGCACACAAATACATTAAAATGTAGGACTACTTGATCTATCCAGACAATGCTGCTAAATGTCCTTGATAACAAGTCCTTCATTGTAAATAAATCCTGCTGGACTCACACACTCACACACAGAAGTGGTCCTTGCTGACGAGTAAAAATGATGGTTGATAGGCGTGTGGGGCTGATATGCATGTTTAACGGTGTGTTGATGAGGTAGGCAGTTCATTAGCTATTATCAATTTGTAATTATGGTAAGAGTAATGTATTCAGCTCACTGCATAACTTATGGAATCCACAGGGTCCCCGACGTTTTGTATGAATAATTCATTGCCAGCCAAATTAAATTAAAAGTTTGTGTTATAAGAGGTAGTGAGAGGAAAAGCTACACTAAATGTGTTTGCATAAGTGTGTGTGTGTGTGCACATGCATATGTATGTGCTTGTGTGTATGCTTGAGTGTAGAATGTGCATGGGAAATATGCCATGTGTGTGTGTGTGTGTGTGTGTGTGTGTGTGTGTGTGTGTGTGTGTGTGTGTGTGTGTGTGTGTGTGTGTGTGTGTGTGTGTGTTTGTGTGTTTGTGCGCGCGTGCTTGCTTGTGACGGTTTCTTTCATGTCCAATGCTTGGTGCTATTTCCAGCTTGAACAGTGCGTTGTATGTGAAATCACAGAGAGCTTTTTGCATTCACGTTCATATTTTGGGAAGGCCACTCATCAACAGCTCAGCCTTCAAAACCTCCTCTCTGCTCTGATATCTGTGTTCCACAGAGACACTTAAAATAAACACAAATAAAATATGAGTCTAAATATCGTGACCACTCACCGATGAAGTGAATAGGATTGATTTAGCTTTGTAGTTCATCAATATTTGGAAGATGTTAGGTAAACATTACCTCTTTTATTGCCGTATGTGAATATGGGTAAAGTCATCCACAGGCACGACATTGGCAATCCTGGCTGGTGCAAACTAACAGACCAACCAGAAGTTGCAGATCGGTTTTATGAGAGGAACATTTCACACAACACAGTGAGTAGCCAGAGACCAGTCACACTGGTAATACCAACGTCTGTCTAATGTCACAAACACCCACAGCCATATGAGTGTCATAGCTAGACCTTGTTTCTTTTACATCACATGGAAACTCTGAATAATCTAGATGCCAATCCAGTTAAATCCACCTTCACGAAAGTGCAACAATGTTTTTAATTGTTAGTTATAAAGCAAAGTAAACATGGACGTGGACTCACAATGTGGGCTTGGGGAACTGTACATGGATCACCCAATTGTCAGTCAGGTGACATAACCACTGCTCCACCACACCCACAAATTACCAGTTTCTGGTCATTTCAATCAAACTGAGGTTAGGTTTATTTTATTAAGTAAATACACTGTAAATAAAAACAACCCAACAGAGTTTGACAGATTCTAGCTTCATTTCTGTCTGTCAAATACAAATACATTTTTGGAAATTCATCGAAAAACTCAAACTAGTTTTGCATTCAACCTTATTCTGTATAGGGAAGGTGAAATACTGACATTGTTGAAAGGGAGTACGAATGGACATTAAACATCACTGCAGACCATGGATACCCCTTTAGTTAGGCTATTCCCACATGAGGAAGACCTCTTTCAATAGGGTAAATTGTTACATTACACACATTGTTCAGGAATGGTTCAAGGAACATGACTAACAGTTCAGTGCCCTTATATATCAGTAATCAATTTAACGAAGCATCTGTATGATGTGATGGGCCAGTTGGGAGGTCTGATCAACTTACGAGGTGTACTGTAAGTGTCATAGTACAATCAGGCCCCTTCAGGTCTTCTAGAGTTCATACCTTTGTACTATGTAAGACCAACAGCACAGCGCTCATGTTTGGATTAAATGCTTAATTGGCTTATTTAAAACAGTATAAGTTCCCAAATGTAGACTGCTAAAAAAACTGTATTGACCACAATAGTCTATTACAGTAACTGCATCCATGTAATAACCACAGTTTATTACAGTCAAATACTTAGAATTAACCAAGATCAGACATGAGTCAGTGAGGGAACAGAATCAGGAAAAGCAATACATGTACAACCTTCCCCTTATGTATTAACCTTATAGATGAAGATCTTCTGCAAAATCAGTATATCAACCTTGGTTAATAATGGAGAAATTATGGTAGGCCCATATACATACAATGAATAGCCTACAGTGATCATGTTTGATTCAAGTGTATCGCTGTCACTCTGTGGTGTGGTTATTACTATTAGAAACAGTATAAAACTAAGGCCAATGTTGACAGGCGTGTGTTAAAAATACAAGTGTCAGCTCCACTTCCTGTAAAGTCTGTGCCAGTTCTGGTGAAAAATGATCTCTCACACTGAGCTCTCTCTCTCACTCCACTGGCTGCATGGCAAGGAGCCAGCAGAGAGGTCAACAAGGTCACAACCACAGCATCCATACCCAACACAGGCTGCATTACAGTAGCCTGCGGCCACTAAACGGCTGTCAAAATGAATCATTTACACAACTGTATTTAAAGCTATTGTACCAGCAAACTGATTTTAATTAGTGAAAGATGAGGTTATACAGCCTGACACCATCAGCTACATCACAGAAATTCATCACCTAACAATAGCATCTGTGCTGTTTGTGGTCTGCAAGGTCGGGTGATGCCAAGTCTGTCATTCTAAAAGGTCATACGGTCTGTGAAGATTCTCATTCATCCAGGTCATGGTAGTCAAGGTGTTCAGTTACATGCAACTGGACTTCTTTTGGGAGCTTGAAGATATTTCACTTTTCTTTTGCCTTTTGGATGAAAGGTGAAATGTCTTCAAGCTCCCAAAAGAAGTCCAGTTGCATGTAACTGAACACCTTTACTATTTTAATAGGTCATATCTCAGGATAGTGAGTAGAGTTGTGGAATCCCCATATTTTGGACATGTCTTGAATCCACTGCTTCCAAAACTGGGGCACTCTGTATCTCTCAGGTGCTGTCTAATGCCTCCCAGCATAGCTCCCTCCTAACCAGGGCTTTCCTCTCCTATGGGCTACTGAGTGATCTATACAGGATGGCTGGAGCAGGGGAGAGAGAGCTGGCCTGGGTGTAGGAAGAAGAGTAGTCAAGGCGAGGGTGGTGAGCCGGCAAAAGAGGGACAGGGATGGAGATCAGATGGAAGAGGAGACAATAGGAAAGTGCTCCATGAATTAGTCAGTGGAGCTGAAGGGGTCAAAACTGCATCCTCTCATGTGTACGCTGTGTGTGCGTGTGTGTGACGGAGAGAGAGAGGGAGCAAGAGAAAGACAGACAGAAAGAGCATGATTGCATATATTCCCGTGCGTGGCTGCCTGCATTTGAACCTATATACTTATATTTGATAGACGTGTGGGTGTCATGTTTGAAAATAACTGACTCATCATTTGTCAGTATTGAGATGAAAAAGAAACTCTGAGTCACCTCAAATCCAAATATCAAGACCTTGAAATAAATTTAAAAAACAAACAAAACAATAAAAACAGAAAAGGTCACATTTGCAATGCTAATCTCAATCTTGAACTTGCCATACGCCACCAGCCTCAAAAAACATGTCTCAGTGCAAACTGGAAGTCAGCTGCAGTTGGTGAGCACTGGATCCTGCTTCTCCCTGTGCCCTGTGTTCTGAGACAGCCACAGCACACAGAAACATGAATCCACGCCATGTCTGCCAGCAGCGCCACTCAATAGAGAGAGAAAGGAGTTCGGAGAAATGAGCTGGGGAGGGATGGGTGAAGAGAAGACAGAGCGAGAGAGAGAGAGAGAAAAAGAGGTGAAGAGGAAAGAGGAAGAGAAAAGAGAAAATGGTGAAACTGCAGAGGGGAGAGAGAGGAGAAGAGAAGAGACGAAAAGAGAAGAGAAGAGAAGGGTCGTCCCCCTTTACATTAAGACATCCCATTCTCTTTCTGGAGGGGAAATCCTCTTCCTCTCGTCCTCGCTCCATGAAGTCTCTCTCTCGACCCCCATTTATCTCTCTCACTTATGCCCGTCTCACTTTCAATCTTGAACCGAACCTCTCCCTCGCCACCCCCCTCCCCCCTCTTTCTCTCATTCCCTGATTCTTCTTGCTATACCCTCTGCCTCTCTCAGTCTGTTAGTCTCTTCATTGTGTTTGTGTTAATCTCTGTCGCTCTCTTGGTTTATCTCTCTTAGGTTGTTCATCTGCCCTGCTCTCTTAGCCAGAAGGCAGAGAGGCAGTGTTGCCATGGGAATACCTGTGTGTAATACCCGTGTGCTACACATCCAGATGTTCTAAGATTATCCCACAGCTTCCTCAAGGAGGGGGGGAATCCTCTGAGAGAAATTCTTACTGTTATATAATTATCATGTTATATTTTTTACACATATAAATATATGGCACATACATTTGCACACATATACACATGCACACTTACAAAAAGACAGACAGAAGCATATATCTATACTATATATATACAAACACATATAGAAATTCTCTCTCTCTTCATGTCTCACTCACTCTCTCTCTCTCACACACAAACACACACACACACACACATATATTCGCTCACACTACCTGCAGGTAATGCATACATACGTTTCCCAAAACACACACACACACACACTCAGAACAAATTTACATGCATGCTCTACAATTCCAGCCATCCTAATTCCTGCCTTCCCTCTTCCCCGTGCCTTATATAATGCGAGTGTAGCCTTTGTGCCTCAGTAAGGTAGTTAAGTATTTATAATGCGCCTTCAACATGCAGGCGAAGGTGGGTCTCTCCACTGCCATAGCACTCCGATTTTTCTGCCATCTCCCACTCTGCGCCAAGTCCTTATTTTCCTCACTGTTGTCTTTCCCTCCTCCATCTCACCCCCTCTTCTAACATCCTGCTTCTTTTACTTATACTCTCTCTCTCTCTCTCTTTCTCTCTCTTTCTCTCTCTCACACATTCTCTGAGATGTGATGGTGTGGGCAAACATAGGGTGCCCAGATGTCTCTACCCAGTGTGCTGGCACAGAAAAACAGAAAGCGAAAGCCCTGAGCAGGGTGCCACGCCACAGCCATCGAGTGCCTGAGCAGTTAGTGGAAATGTTGCTGAAGGAGGACTAAAGCAGCTGCCGAATACAGAATAGCGTACATATGTACAGACCTATGTACAAATCCGGAGTATATGCCCTGTACTTATTTATTGTGGTATGGTTTTGATGTCCAGGCAGTGTGATGTATGACAACACAGCTTCATAAGAAATGTTAGAGACACACTCAAAGGAATACTGTACAGATTTGTTAGAGACTGAATTATCTTTAATTTAATTTTATTTTATTTGTTTAATAAGGCTTTCTGCATTTATGGGAGCTGGTGATAATTTATGTTATGATTATATAAGCATATTATAGCTTACTTAAAAAGGCTAACAAGCTCTCAAAAATAGTTGAAATAGCTATTTGCTTGTTTTGTTGTTGACTGGATGCTATTACCAACTACACACCACTTCCAGCACGAGGTAATAAGAGGTTACAGTGTGTGATGTGAGATGATGATCAACTTTGGCTTTGTATGACTCCTAGCCTCCTGTCCCTGTTACTATACTATTCATTTCCATGCATTGTGTATGGCCCACTCAAACACAAACTCCTTAGTAAAATTCTGAGGGTTAAACATGCTATTTTCTTAATTTCCCCAAGGCCTGTGGGAGGTGTTGAGGGACAGCTCCGCCTGCCCCAAATCCACAGTGTCAGGAGACCAGTGGGTCACGCCGCCATCCCAGGATTTCCTCTGAAGGACAAAAACAATGATGGCAACATTCACAAGGTTACAGAGGAGGCTGTGTCTGGAAAAGACCCTTGCTTACAGTTAAGCAACACCATAGTAGAATTTATATTTTTGTCCCTTGGTGTCAGTATTCAATGTCATTTAGTACAAAGATGTTAGTCAAAAAATTGGCAGTTTTAACAGTGTGCAATATAAAACATTTCAGTCTTGCTCCACTGGCAAAGTCATTAATTTCTGTATAAGAAGCCAGTGTGCCATCAGAATGAGTTTGAAGTCCAGGGTGTAGAGGGTGTGTGTTTCGTTCGTGTCTACTGTCTCTACCCAGCTGTTTCAACTTTGTGTAGAGCCTTGATTACTTCCTGCAGTAGCATGACTTTAATGAAGTGTGTAGAAAGCTATTCATTTTCTATTCACTGAGGTTGTATAAGTGGCTTTATGATATGTGCTTCATGTTTTATGGATGGATTGGGATGTTCTGCATCTAACATTAGTATTACTCTGGAGTCTGGGCTGAAGGTCAAATAGGTGAGTGAGAGGTGCATAGTTATATTTCACTACCTAAGTAGATTTGTGTGTGTGTGTGTGTGTGTGTGTGTGTTTGTGTGTGTGATTTAGTGTGTGAGAGTGTCTTCCTGCACATGCGTGTGTGTGTGCACGTGTGTGCGCACGCGTGTGTGTTTTCATGTGTAAGAGTGCCTCCGTTTGTGTATGTGTGTGTGTGTGTGTGTATGGTATGATGGCAACATGTGTGCATGTGCGTGTGTCACTCCTCCAGGAATGCTGAGTCAAAGTGTCCCTCTAAAGGGTTAAGGCTGGAGTGGTGAGTCCTTTGCATTAATATTTAAATCTTGTGGGCATCTATATGTCATCTCCTCTTACAGTCAGTGGCAAACCAGCTAAAGTGGAGCTGAAGCCAGCAGCTGCTGATAAAAGCTAAAGACAAACAATGAGAGAGGACTGAGTGAGATGCACTCTCTCTCTCTCTCTCTCTCTCTCTGTCTCTCTCTCTCTTTCTCTTTTCCCATTGTATAAAGGTGCGGCTTGTCACCAAAGACTAAAATATTTATTCAAGCGCTTACTTTTGTTCCCTGTGTCAGCATCTGAAACAGCTATTTTTTAACTTCATAAACAAGCCTTCATCCAAGTGATCAGTGAAGTGTCCTAAATGGAATCTCTCTGAAGTTAAAAGCCATTATAATAATCCTGATGCTCTAGTCCCCTACTGCAACACTGCATATTCACCTCATATCACACTGGTGTTGATGGTGTTGATGTTTTTTTCCAGGGGTGAAAGAACTACAGCATTCACACTGTATTTGCTTTTTTACATATGTTTTTATATATTTCTTAGAGTGGTGCCAGGTACTTCTCAGAGGATCTCAAATTAGCTCATTGTTACCACGAAGTAGGGTTCCTAATGTCTGTTAAGCTGGTGCAGGTATGTATAGATGAGTTCAATTAGTGATTTCTCCCTCAGCAACAAGAGCCTGTTTGGAATTCATTCTGTGATAGAAAGTTCTGGGCAAAAAAACACTAATAAACAAAGCACCTGAAGCAAGACTGACTCAGATGCCTTCAGCAGCTCAAAGAGCCTACCTACAATTCCATTTGCATGACTATGCCATTAATGGGCTCAATTAAGAGCCTTGGTGCCACTGTGCCAAAGCGATTTCTCATTCGATTAGTTTGCAGAGCATTCTCTCACTGTGTGGCAGAGGCACTTTATATCTGTCTCAGGCTCAGATCACAAACATGTCCTCTAGTGGCATTTCATTTGTTATAAATGGCTTATGATCAACATTGGCAAGTACCAGAACCTTCTACATGGATGTTGCTTCTATGGAGAGGAATCTGGGTTGGTTTTCTGTCATTAATACTTTCCGCTCATCCTGTGCTGTACTGTGTGCCTACAAGGTACGAGTTCTTCACCAATTCAAAGCTATAATTACATCCCTCCTCACACGTTATACTTATTAGCAACACATCATACGCTTGAATACATCAGATGACAACCTTGGCTGCTGCTGTCAGAAGCACTGTCGCTTGATTTATCTTGAGCACCCGGGATGCAGATTACTCTCACCCTCCCAAATACACACATGCCTTTATCAAGAGCAGCTCCTAAGGATTTTTATGTTGCTCACAAATAATTACAAGCAGGTCAGTGGACCACTCTGTCCCTGGTGAAAAGTTCAGTCATGAACCTGTTGGTGATGTCAACTAGGCCTACATTGTTACACTATCATCATCATATACAATTATTCCCTAGTGATGTTATTTTTTTTAATATTTTGTAATACTGTCAGGTTTAACATACCACATGCTTTGATGTCTTGTGAAAAACATCTCCTCTGCCCCATCAAAGAAGATGGCCTCTATCAAAGGATGTTTCCACACCACCGCTCCCCATTAGTTTTGGGGATGTGGTGAGGTGTTCAAACAATAAACAATCCCCTATCCAGGGGTTCAGAGGTCAACCATGGGGTCACAAAGATCAGGCCAGAGGTCATTATCTTTGACTGAATAATCTCTCCTCAAAACATGTGTGAAGAGTCGTGTGCTTAAAATGACACAGCACCTATCATCATCATCAGTGTTTTGTGCAAGACTGCCATGCTGTAGTGATTCTCCAGCTGATTGTGGGGTTGTTGTTATTATGCTAAGGAGAGGCATCCTCTATGCGGCTGTTTAATATTCTGTGCAATGTTTATGTTCTTTGCTCTCGAGTCCATTTGTTAAATAATGCAGCATGTGGGAACATCTTTAATTTTCAAGCTGAACAGATTTGTGTATCAGGGACGGTGTCACTGTGTTTGGAACAAAGCAAGTCTATTTATATTCTCAAAACTTGATAGCAAGTGTGAATTACGTTATGCTGAAAGGAAGGATATGGTGTGAATATGTAGCAGATATGTGAGCAGTACCAAATCATTTCACTCATACTGTGGAGAATCTAAAATGAGAATTAAACTGTCATCTGTAAAAAATTTTTTTATTTTTACAATATCCATTCAAACTTTCGCCACCTCTAAACATTGAAGAAAAGACATCTTCATTCAATATGGATGCTTCCAGAGCATCTGAAAACATCCTTACATTTCTAGATCATTCAGAGACAATTGATTCTTTGACTAACTGATCTTTCTTTCACTCTGCCTAGCACTGTTGCTTTGTGGAAAATGCAGCCATGTTCCAACCCTCAGTGGAATGCATTGTGAACAAAGCCTTCAACCAGAGGGCTTCTGAGAATGCATACTTGATCAGTTGTATGTGATCATTCCATTAGTTTGGGTTCTTTTCACAGCCAGGTCTTTGGAAATAACATGACTTCACTGCATGGGCAAACTAAGTAGCCTATTCTTCTGACTGAACTGGTGAAAATATTGGAGGGTCTCGTATCACATCCTCAAACCCACCTTAAAATTTGAGCACCACTTCTGTTGCAAAGTGTGGAAACATGTTTATTTTAGAATAGTGTCTTTTCTTGACACCAGTGGGAATAACTGGTAGCCTGTCTCCCTTTGGAACTTTCTCATCCAGAAAACACTTAATGGGATGATCTCTAAGCATTCACAATAGCCATAAACAAATATTTATTTTCCCTATACGATAATGACATTGTGCAGCCTATTGGAAGAATTCTCTGATGATCTATGGATTGTTTTATTTATTGCAAATAACAGCAGACACACATAGCTTTAAAAAGAAACATGAAAGTAGAGGATGTGAGTTAACACTTAATGGAATGCTGTCATGTCAAAGTAATGAGCAACAACAACACTGATAAACACTTATCAGGAAATGGGGTGGCATTTGTTTCAGCGGCTGGAGACGAAAATACTAGAGGGAAAAGGGAGACAAATTAATGTTTAAGTGCAACTTAGAGACAGGCAAGATTTAATTAGCTCACAAATTTGCCCTACATGCAGTTACAGATGGTGGCCTACACATAACACTGAATCCAACCATAAGCACTGTCAAGGTGGGGGTAAGTCTGTTTCAAGTCACTTTGAGACAGCCTAGGCCTATCCAAACAGGCTAGTGTCATTGGGGGAAACTGTTTACAGCAATGGTGGTGGTTCCGTTTTAATTCCCTCGGCTTTAAACAATGGCCCATGATATATTATCACAATAGGTCTCAGCCTAAACTGTTAGTCTACCTGCCCAGGATGCACTAACAAAATATCTATACATTGAGCCTGTTCTAACCGACCGTACAGAAACCAGACACATTCCCCATATTTCAGCCCCTCCCATTGTACAGCGTTGTCCTGGTGACTGGCGGGTTACGTGATGACGCTAGATGTATATGAGCGCACGCGGCGGGATCTCTCTCCTTTTTACCGCCATCAGATCTGAGTCCTTTTCTCTCTCAGGCTGCCTCATTGCGCACCACATCACAGCCGAGTCGCCAGCGAAAGGTAAGGGTTCACTTGGGAAGCTTCTCTGACGACTTATAATATGAGATCCGAGCGCTGACATTTTCTTTTTACTGTCAACTGTCATCGAAGATTTGTCAAGCGAATCGTTGGCGAAAAGAATAGATACCTCGCCTGCCAGTGTTAAATCAGACAGCAGCCATTGAGACGGGAGTACCTCCATGATGTGTTAACGTTACATGATGATGAAAATGGCTGTAATTCTTTGTCCCAGTTGAGAATTTTTTTCACGGAACTGTGTAGCATAACGTAATGTCCATATGGATTTGTGTGAATGTGGTAATGGTTAACGCAGGTATTTACGTCAACGCAAACTTGACCTTATTTCTTGAGTAGACTAATGGGAGGGGAACTAACGTTAACGTTATGGGAGGGAGAGGTGGCGGGCGCAAGTTTTAGTTAGCGTAGCGATAGCCTGTCTGGGCATATGACATGGAAGTATTCATAGATACTTGTAATGTCATTAATGCAAAAAATCTGACTCCAACCAGTCACTGAATAGCATTTGTTATTATGGTTGTCGTTGCAACTGTTTCTCGTCATTGATTGTCGTTATTTGTCTGGCGTTGTCGATTACCAAGTTGCTAGGCAGAGATGTTTCTTCAGTGGCAGCTTGGGCTGATTTCATTTAGCTACTTGGCAGACTAGCGTTAGCTACTTAGCTAGCAAGCAAGATTTGCTATCCTCATTCAGAGCCGTTTAGTTAGCCACGCACGCATGTAGCAATGAAGCTAATGCATTTAAGTTGCTGCTTTCAAAGTTATCATGTAAGATATTTACTGTTGCTCAGATGTTTTTTTTGCTTGGTGCGCATGGTTGCGTGTCAAGAGCGATAAAGTGCGCGTCATGTGGGGAAACGAGGATTAATTTGGCCTGTGCCTGGAGTACAGTGGTCAACCTGGGTTTAACTAGCTGGACTGGCACTTTTTGAACGATGAAGATTAGCCAGTTACGCACACTTGTCAGTCTCACTTGTGCGTCTCACTTGTGCCTGCTTGGCCTTTGTCATGGTAGCCGGCTAGCAGATGCCAGCTAGCTATCCAGTCAGCCAACTTCTCGGTTAGCTAGCTAGTCAATAAGAGCAACACGTGGTGTTGGGGCCGGGAAGCAAGATGCGTCCGAGTTACTTTTTCCAACCAACGTTAGGCCGCCGCTTATTTTTGATCCAAATTGTTTACGCTTGTCATCTTGTTTTTTTATCATCTGATGTCCTATCATGCGAGGTTACCTAACAGGACTTGTTTGATTTCCCAAAGTGGAAACCTGGTAATGGCTTGGAATGTTTAGTATGACCTAAAGCATCTCGGTAATGGCAGGCACGCATCTGTTGGAGTCCCGTGTGTGTGAATGGGGCCTTACTTTACTGGGCTGCGATGTAACCAGGACACCCTTGTCCCTGGACATCACTGAGTTAACTTTTGGTAGAAATGTAGGTGAACTGTAAAATATCTCATTTGTTGTTTTAGGGAAATTATTATATCGTTTTGGATATACTGGATATCTTATTAGTCACACTCATGCACACCTGCTAGATTGTGGTTCCTGATATGAAGTTGCTAAACTTCTGTGCAGTGTTGTCAGTTTGAATTTGACCTTTTCTCTCCTCACACCTTCGCTAACTGCAGATCTCAGAAGCATCTGTGCATAAGTTGTGGTTGTCCCTGAAGAGGCAGAGGGGTTTTTTGTGTTTTGTGGCATCATCTGACAATCTCTCTGTCAAAATGATCTTTTGGGCTCTTTGGTCTGCCTTGTTAAAGTGTACAGGTGAGATGCCCTGCCCAGAAGGCTGTGTTCTCCCAGGCTTAGACCACCTAGTCAGCTTAGGCTGGTGAGGGCAGTCTGTTGTGAGAACTGTTGGCAGCTCTCCAGCACTGTGCTTCCTGTGGTGTGTTCCAGAGGAACCACATCAGCACCAGCTCCTTGGGATATTGCAGATTTGATGTGCAGAGCGGTCAATAAGCTACATTGTCCACAAATTAAAAAACATGTTTTTGCTCTACCTTACTAGGCAGTCCCCATTGCTTTATCATATTTGTGGGGGGGGCAAGCTTTGTTCTCTTGTCCATTTAGAATAGTCGGTCACATGGAGACTTTTGTTTGGAAAGTTGGCCAGGTAGTGATGCAATTTATTTACCACCAGTATTGGGAGTAAACAATAGGTCTATAATTGAATTTATGTAGAGGTGGTATTTAGTCTATTTTGGCATGTTTACAATTGAAAGGAAAATGAAATGAGTACTCTAGTTCTGTAATTAAGATATTATGTGACTGTACTCCAACTCTTGGTTTCGTGCCATGTAGAAATGGTGCCTTACCCACTCGTTGGTGGTGGTGTTTCTTCAGTTAGGTTTTTGGAAGTCATGGTTCATGCTCTTTGTAAAAACTAGTGCAGTGGTTTTCAAACTTTTAACTGCTGTGTAGCCTCAAGACACTCAATGTCCTAGTTGGGTTGAGTACTCCCTGCACCACAAACAGCTTGCTGTAACAATTTTATTCTTCCGTTTATTTTTCCATAAACAAAATATAAACACATATCACTTAGTACATCATAACATAAAGGTAATTGTATTATGTTGGGGATTGGTGAATGTAAGATATCTTCCCTCATATGGTCTGAGAGCTGAGAACCTATTTAGATTTATTTTGTGTACTCCCTTAGAATTTATCTAAGTACCTTCCAGGGATCCAGTTTGACAACCACAGTACTAGTGTCATAATTGCTCTATGGAAGAGCAAGATGCCGAAACATCCACTGTTGGAAAAGTGGTTATTTTGGACATGCAAGCCATTGCGATCATCCAGGGGGGCGTCACTGTGTAAGCAGGTGGCAGGTGCACCCAGCTGCCTCAGTGGAGCAAACCGGCCAACAGCCTTCATGTTGGACATCAGCCCCCCACCCTCTGCACCTCACTCCTCCATTCATTGCATGCCAAACTTGCATCGTCATGCACCCAGTCCAGTCAGAGCACCCCTCCCCCAAACACACACACACACACACCAAGACTGGCACGTGAAGCCTGCCGCAGCCACGCGGCACACTTGGATGTCCAGAGTGACTCACTCTCAGCCCTCGTGTGACATCAGCCTGAAATGTTCCCTCAGCCAAGAAATCCTGACTGACTGCTGTCACTCTCGCGATACTGTGAAATAAAAGTCCAGAAAACTGACTAAATGTAAAAGTGTGTGTGTGGTAATGGACTGAAGCTTGGCAAAGGGAAGCGAAAGGACAGCAGATGGAAGTGCTACTGACCAACCACTTGCTCGATTGGGCTGATGTGATTGGGCGTGATGGTGGGCAGCTGGCCGGTGGGTCCCGACGTGTCGGCCTGTCTCTGCAGGATGAGCTGAGGGTGGGTGAGGCGAGTGAGTGGGAAGGAGCAGTCAGTGCCTGTGGTAACAGGGATTGGTAGGGGACCCATGACGCTGTGAAATGCTCCAGCTTTTTGTTCACTCCTGCTTGATAGACTGAGGAGCCCCCCAGTGGATAAGCTGCTATGAGGTTATCAGGGATGTGTGTGGGTGAAAGAGAGCACACACACACTTTATTGTCTACAGTTGCAGCAGGAGTGATGATTGTAGAAGCTTGGCAAAGGTTTAAAGCACAAATTCCATCTTTGCTGTCCTCGGGGGATCTCAGCAGTGAAAGTTGTATTGGTGCACACATTGTTGTGCACACAATGTTGTGACTACCTGGTACTAATGTAATGTCATCATAAAAATGACTCTTCCTTTTTTAGCTGTAGCATTTAGCAGAGATGGTTACAGCACGCCAAAGCTTTTGGAAGCTGTGGATGCTCTGATGCTCTAGTGTCAGCCCTGGTGGTGTGCTCTTCAGTGTCTGCACCCCCTTCCCCTCCCCCCCCCAAAAATGGAGAGAGACACCCCCGGTCGGATTAGTTTGGAGCCGTATTGCTGTAAGCAACCAGGCAAAATGAGATTTTAAGCGGTTCAGTGGCAAGGCCTGGCTGAGAAGGCTCTTAATGGGTATTTGTAACCCAAACAGCTGCACACTAAATGTGTGTGTGCTTGCGTGTTTGCGGGTGAGTGTGTGAGCGTGCAAAACTGTTGACCTATATATGATCCTTATTTATACAACACAACCCGTCAAACACTCCCCCCCCCCCCCCCCCCGCAAACTGCGGAATGGGATGAATGATAAGAGCGAGAAATATGAACAGTATTGTCTGTGTGTGTGTGAGCATACTGTTTTATCTTATTTTGAGGATTAAGTTGTCGTCTTCTTTCCCCTTCTTTTTCTCTGTCTATCTCTTTCTCTGCCAGAAATAAACCAGTCAAGCAACAACATGGCAGACATTGACAAGTAAGTGCCTCTGGTTTTTTGAACCTTTCACCAGCACACAGGATCACACTAATCCACACAAACTCTCTCTCGTATGTACACACACACACACACACACACACACACACACACACACACACTTGCTTTCAGATCGTTACTCAACAGCAGTGCTGAATACTATCCAGCCTCCACCTTGTAAGACCAGTGGTCTGATCCTCTATGGTCAAATGGATCTTGTTTAACTACAACGTAACCTCAGTTCTCCCATGAGCCTCCTTGGCCTTGGGCTGTTGAGAGTTCAGAATGTTGACGCATTGCTTAAGATTCTAGAATCATTCTGGCACAGTGTCTAATCAGGGTGCTTAGGGTATGATTAAGTATAAGTTAAAGGTCTTTTAGTACTAGACTTTAGACTCTAGACAAGCTTTGATGTTCCTCTACATATTGTCACCCAGTCACTTGAATGCACTCAGTCTCCTGGTTGGCTAGCCTACTGGTGACCATGTCCCTATTCGAGCTGTAAAATTTGAACCTTGATTAGCAGTCATAGCTGCTTGCTAACTTGGCAGGTGTTAACAGCTCATCTTCCTCTTCATGCCATGGATAAACTTGGAGAGGGTGTTGGTTGTCAACAGGGGTAACTGATCCCCCTTAGCGACCGTCTCCCAGCTGTAGGGTCCTTCACTGTGCCTGCGTATTTACTTTTTGGCTTCCCAGCCAATGTAGCTAGTAGCTGGGGAAAAAATATAATACCGACCAGGCATATTTTTTCCTGGACAAAATGTAACAATGTCTTTCATATCATGAGGACCACATTATAAAAGAATCAGGCAAGTGAAAGGCGATGTTTTGTTGAGAGCAATCAATCATTAAGTTATTCTGTTCTGTGGTATTGAATTTAACATAAAGCTATACCAAGAGGCTGTAGCTGTAGGCTGTAGGAAGTGCTATTTGGTTCATTTTTCCACTCTCCTCTTCTCTCCCTGTCTCTCCTTTTTAGAAAGGCCCCTCTGCCTCACCCAACTTTTTAGAATGAACTATTTCTCCTGTCTGCCACTTTTTTAATGACAGTCCTTTGCAAAAACAAAAACTGCACTACTGCATGTCAGAACTTTGGCAGTTCACATGCAAGGTATGCAATTCATCACGCCATTGTACTCCATATCAGGCAAAAGCAGTTTACTTCAGAATGAACATGGCTGTTATATGCCTGTCCCATAACCCCAGTTAATGTTTAACGGCCAAACATACTGGGTCATTTTCATGAAAAAGGTAGCTAATCTATTTAGGTAAGATAACGTCAGGTTGGAAATATTTGGAAATTAAAATGCTGTTGTGCTTTCGTTTTCAGTCAGATTGCAGACATACGGTAGCTGACGGCATGATTTTAATATAATTCTACCATGCCTTTGCGCTATCAGGTATCGTCTTAAGTTGAATTTAAAACTCAAAATATAGCTAATTGGAGAAACCGAAAGCAAAAAGGCATGTGTAGTGCATGTGATTGAGAGATTTCTCTGTGCGAGTCTCAGACTTAGGCTAATGGGTGAGAAGTTGAAGTCCTGTCACTCACAACATGTTACAGTGCAGAAGGACACACTCGGTATTCGCTTCACAGCTTACCTTGAACAATAGAGAGATCTGCTCTTCTTCCTTGAGGACATCATCAGCTGCACTCCCTCTTTCGCGCAGAATGTGATGGTGTATGTTCACTTAATGAACAGTAGCTGTATTTCACATGCCAAAGTGGCAGATTAGCTGTCATAATTCACTCGCCAAAACAAAAATCTACATGCCATTTGCACTTGGCAGGTGCTGTTTATTAACCCTGTGGGTGGGCAGGCAGGCGTTTTCTTTCTGGCCTATGTGGCCATATCCAGCACAGGATATCATGGCACTTGTTTTCTGTTAGTGAGTTTGGATGCCATGACTCTCGCGCGTGTGCACACACACTTGCACATTGCTGAATTGCAAATCTTGAGTCATATATTATCCAAACACATTTTTTGACCAGCTTTGTCTCATGACTTTCCACTGGCCTTGCACAGGTGTTTCTGCCAGACATCATTGAGTATATACAGACACACACACTCTCCTGTCCTTCCCTTTGCCATCTTCCTGGAGCAAGAGTACAGTCTCTCAGTCATTCACGTTACACATACTAGCAACTTTTGTCATTATGCTTCCACAGCGATGCATGCACACACACACACTCACACACGCACACCTGTGCCGTCTCTAAAGCTTGGCATGAGTCCTGCTCTTTGAGGTTTACTGGAATCCCCTCTTCTCAGGAACCCCCTCCCCTCTCAGAACCACAATTAAGCCTTTGTTTTGGTGCAAGTTTTGTGCAGCTCCTACCATTCTCAGCGTGAAGGTATCTGCATTGTGTTCAGAAGAGGTTATTGAAGGATATTGATCATTGACTGTAATAAATACAAGCAGTGAGGGCTTTGCGATGCTATGGCTTTGGCTTGTGAAGGCTTTGTTGTAGGTTTGTCTGTGAAATACTTTTGTGTATGTGTGCGTGAACTATGCTTCTCTCCTTGTCTGTAGCAAAGACCAAGCTGAAATGGACCCCGCAGATATGGAGGACGTAGAGGAAGTCGAGGAGGAGGAGACTGGAGAAGACAGCAAAGGTAGAGATCACTGCACTTGCTATAGTCTTTGAGCCAGAGCCCTAAATGTGGCTCTTTGGTACCACTCAAGGTCAAGAAGTCTCTTACTTTTGTCACCCTAGAGTTAGAAAATGTGAGCGCCTTGTATCCAGGGTAGCTTTTTTTTTGTTTTAGCAGCCTGTTTATATCCATTATAAACCTAAGGAGGATTTTATTACAGGTGAATAGGGTAAAAAAAATAACTAATAGATATTCCCACAAAATTTACTTACTTACTACTCATTATTTACATTAAGGCAACATTTTTTTGTTTTGCAAGTTTTTGAAATGTCATTTGTAAACCTACCCTTTAACATTCAATGTCATATTCAGCATAGCCAGACATTTCACAAAAGGTTTGTTTGGTAGAGGGGTAGAGGTGCACCGTAGCCCCCCCTAGCCAATGGCCTAAAATGTAAGCCTATGCAAAATGTAAGCATCTTCATGTAAGTATTTCAGAAAATTAGCAATCCAAAAATGTATTATCTTAATGGGAATAATCAGCTGTAGAAGATTTGAGGGATTATGTATTAGTTACAATTTTTATCCTATTCACCCATAATATATCTCTCCATAGGCTTATAATGGGCATACAGAAGGTGATCGCAAACAAAAAGCTTTCCTCAATGCAATCATTATCATTTATTTTCTAACTTTAGGGTGGTACACCATTTCAAAAATCACTGTGGGCCAAACTGTCCTCAGATGATACTGACCAACCCTCTGGCTCAAGGGCTCTGAGGCTAGCACTATCCTCTGTGTGTGTGTATCTGTGTGTGTGTCTCTCTGTGTGTGTCCTTTTGCTTGTTCTGATTCAATTTCATTAAACTGTTTTCTGAAATCTAGGTAATATTGGGCGCGGCTCTTCCAAACAAACAAAGATCTAAATGATTAGATGAATAATGCCTGCCTGGCTAGCATGAGTTAGAGGGATTAATCCTAATAAAACCTGTTGCATTTCATAAGCAACCTCTTACCTGCTCTTGCCCATGTTCTTTAAAATGCCTGTGTCCCTTTAGGCTGTTGCCTTTGAATGCCATGTCAGTTTCCACTAGCCCTGCTAGACTTGAGCTTGCCATTGATCTGATGTGTGGCCTGTGTGTGTGTGTTAGATTTGAATGTGACCTTTTAATCAGGAGGAAATGGTGACTGCTGGGAGGCCAGGTAGCTGGTGCCTTAGTGATTACTTCTCTGAGTCACCTCTCATTGGTCCCCTCGCAGTGGAGCCCAAGCTGATTTGTCAGCAGCCTCAAGCATATTATTGTTTTGTGGGACACAATGAGATGTAATGGCCTGACGGGCATGACTGGACGTCATTTTTAATCTTGGCATTGAATTATAGCGACCAGCTAACTAGAGCACTGTGCTAAATCCTCTAGCTCATAGGTTTCTTTTTTCTTTCTGTGGTTATCCATGCTTTTTGTAAGCCGCTTTCAGACAAACTGAAACTCTGATATCTACCAAGAAGCAAATACTAGGCTGCATGTCTGTACGAAAAAACGTGGGTATTTTTTACCCGTACATGACACTACCTATCCCCTAGTATCATGTCTGGGCACTAAAAGTTTGCACGTTTGAAACGCCGCGGTTAATATCCGTGTAATGTCTTCAGAAGCCCACCGCAGCTAGCTAGCCTTGCTAATATTATGCTAACGCCAGTATCCACATTCTACAGTAAAGCCTCGTCTTTGTCTGGAGTTGAGGAGTTGCTTCTAAAATTTTAATCTAGAGACATCAAAGATATAATTTGCCATGGCGGGCTGTATGAATAACCACTTACCTGAACCAGTACCTACCTGAAATGCCATGATGAGTCCAGGAGTTAGACTAACTTGGCTAACTGAATGGTTTCATTTTGGATGAATCATGCTAGCAGCTTAATCAGTGAAAATGGCTTGTTTGGGCTTGGCATGAGATGACGATCAGTGGGAACTGTGGGGATGAGATGGCGCTCACACTGTGTAAGTAAATAAAACATTGTTACGTCTACATAAAGTATCATAAGGCTTAGGCTATTAATTCTATACAGCTCTCCTGAGTTCCCGCTGCTGGCTACCCCCCCGCTACTCTTCTGTCTGAGACTGAGCTTTGGGCCATGTCTGAATCGTCTGTGTCGTGTAATATCCATGCGTAAACATCCGGTAAATTACTGGAAATTATGTCTGAAAATGGCTGTAGTCAGATGCTGACAAATCTTTAACGCATGTACATTTAGTTTTGTGACATTTGATCCTCCAACGTAATGCATTTCACATATGATCTCTCTATCCATGTTGTGCCATCTCATCCATGACGTTGCTTCTCTCTATAACCTATGTTAAACCATGCATTCCTGCATTCACTTGGACTCAATCCGGCAACTTGCAGCACCTTTGAGTCAAATACACTAGCAAGCGAGCTTGCATGTGAGGGTGCCAGTGTCTCCCATCAGCATATGCCTTAAGGCATCAGGAGGTTTGGCGGGGGGGTTAACTGAGATGTATACTGCACAATTATATATCGGCTGACTGCTGTTACACCCAGCTAATTTTCCAGAGGAAAATCTAGGAAAAACTCCTTTTTTGTTCATTTTTAGGGCCCAACACATCATGGCCGCTCTCTGCTGGCCTGCTGGGCTGCTGCTGAGCGTTGACCTCCATATCCTAGTTACTAGGCTTCCTCTGCTGCCCTATGTCCTGCTTGTGTTACTGGAATGTGTATTCATGACTGAGATGATATGTCTTACAGAAAGTGTGTGTGTGTGTGTTTATTTGCAGCACGCCAGCTCACAGTGCAGATGATGCAGAACCCACAGATCCTGGCGGCGCTGCAAGAGCGACTGGATGGACTGGTGGGGTCACCATCTGGCTACATGGAGAGGTGAGGACACACACACGTGAACATGCATGGGCACCTTTATGTGTTTCTCACATTGCTCATGGATCTTACCCGTCCCATTCTGAAAAGGCACCCCCCCCCACACCGTTATAATCTTGAAGTGACTGATCACAATCTCAGTAATGAAAAAAGATTTGATCTTTGATCTGGCTGTTTATATGCACGTAACTCATCCATATCAAGAAAATAAATATGACTTCCTTTCTATGAACTTGGCTTAAAAAAAACAACACAACTCTGAACTGAAATGAAATGAAGGGGGGAGGGTGATTCTAAAATCATCTTCCTGTTTCGTTATGTCACTTAGCCATTCATTATGGCAGTGTGTGTTTACACTGTCTGTGAAGGAAATGGAAATGCAAACATGTAGTTTTGGAATTAATGAGCCTGGAATGGCATGTCATTTTGGTTTGGTTAATTAAATGGAGTGTGTCATCCTAATAAATCTCGTCTTCAGTCATTCCACCCTGCTGCCAATTTGAAGCCCAAGACATTTGTGTCACTCTTGTGTGTTCATAGTTTATGAACTTGAGATAGAGAAACTGCATTGTTTTGCTAATTGGCAAAAGTAAGATTTTAGCAGCTGCCATTGATTCAGCCCTCTCCAGTTCGTTTAGGTCTTATTACTTGCCGGACTGGTTTTGATAGCACTCTTTAATGCAGTGACTTTCGATTTTATGTTATTTATTTATTCTTTGCTTCATCCCAGGAAAGTGAATCTCTTCCTCTGAATCACAGAAGATGTGCATGATATGTTATGGGCATAAAAATGGTGGCATATTCAAGACTGTTCCCTTATCCACTCTTTATGGCGCTCACTTTTTTTGCTTTTAAGTGTTAGCATCGGGGGTAAATCCACATAAAAGTGCTCTTGGCAGCTGTTCTGCGTTGTGGGCTTTTAAACACGAGCATCACGCTGACCGTCTAAGAGTTATGTAGTCTGTTGCTTTTGGTGTGTGTGTGTGTGTGTGTGTGTGTGTACGTGTGTGTGTGTACGTGTGTGTGTGTGTGTGTGTGTGTGTGTGTGTGTGTGTACGCACACACACACACACATGTAACTCATCCATATCAAGAAAATAAATATGACTTCCTTTCTATGAAGTTGGCTTAAAAAAAAAACAACACAACTCTGACATATATATATATTTTTTTTATTATATATATATATATATATACACACACACACACACACTCACTCACTCACTGTTTATTTTTTTAAGCTTTTAATGTCCTGGTGCTGAGAGTGATCACCCTCCCATTCTTGTACTTCCCCTAAGTAGTGCTGGCACAGTGTTCTCTTGGCCTTTCAGGTGGGGATTGTATTTGAGCTGACCTGTCTCTTTGGCTCTCATCTAGACCAATATATTCCACTGTCATCGAAACCTGACACTTGTGCGGGCGGAGAAGGCTGGCAAGGACCTGCTTGGCAGATAGATGACAAGCCAGATGAAGAGACCAATTGGAATAGTCGAAGCAAAACGCATTGCAGACGATAACTCTTATTTTAATGTAATGTGCATATTCTGGCATTATAGGCCATTGATATGAGCCCAGCAAGTTTCCTATGTCTACTGTGTCCTCGTTCTTTTCTCCTCCCATTGCAGTTCTCGATAACCTCAAACTTTAAATGATTTCCGGCGCATCAGCCAAAGGACTGGGGCCAGAGGAAGTTTGAGATGTACCCAGAATGATGACATAACTGCAGACTTGGGTCTGGGTCTGAACTGATAGAAATGGAGGGAGGTTGTCTTTGCGGTTCCTCCTTCAAGTGGTCTTGAGCTACATGACGAGGACTCAGCCTTTGTGGTTCACACAAGGGGCTAATGATTCCCCCACTGCACGCGCCGGCACGTAAGCAGCTTACCTGAGCTAGATGAGGGACGGAGGCCAGCTTAAACTGGCTTCATTGGCACAGTCCCTCTCTAGAGGCCTGCTGGATAAGACTGACACCGTTGTCATGCTGAGTGCTGTTGGTGTCCAGAGAGAAGACGGTAGTGGGGAAGTGGTTTTGGTTCTTGTTTTTTGGCTATAGTCATCTCAAAGATAAGAGAATGTGTGCACGCGTTTGTGTGTGTGTGTGTGCGCGCGCACAAGCATGCTCACACACGTTTTGGGAGTATGGAGCTAGGCTTGTGTGGCCTGCACTCCTTTTAAAAGGGGATTGGGGTCATTTTTTTTTTTTTTTTTCTCCCAAATAGGCCTCCAGTGTTGCTACTAGGGGTTATAAATATTCCATTTCTGCCTCTTAATCCTCTTTGTGGCCAAGGTTGGCTGTTTGATTTGATGACTTGTTTGACAAAGACGCTAACATTTTCTCACTGCCAAGGGTTTCAGTGTTTTCCTAGATTTGCGCATTTTACACCATATATCATACATATTTATTGTGTTTTTTTTGTTAGATTATAATCTGGATTAAGATACATTAACCAAATGAAAAATCTGAATGAACAGTATGCTTTACAGCAGATGGCACCAAGCTCTACCAGTATAAAATTCCAGATCAAACTAAGTAAATACAAAGGCTTAAGGTGTGATGCCCAGAGAAGACGCAGAGCAGTATAGTTGTTGCTGTGCTTTTCCCACTTGCTTATTAGTACTTCAGTCAAAAATCCAAATTGTTTGAAGGTGTTTGTGAACATGAAAAGCAATTGGCTGGATCCTTGTCCTCTTCAACCTAAAACCCTGAAGCTTGAGAGAATTAACTAGCATGAATTGAATCTTATGAGTTAATTGTGTGACGGTATTTGTTTTCTTACTAGTTTACCGAAGGTTGTGAAGAGGCGTGTGAACGCCCTGAAGAACCTGCAGGTGAAGTGCGCCCACATTGAGGCCAAGTTCTACGAGGAGGTGCACGAGCTGGAGAGAAAATATGCTGCTCTTTACCAGCCCCTCTTTGACAAGGTGAGCAGCATGATGACCTGGTCTCTGTGTATGTGACGATCCCTAAACTGAAAGTCGTGGTGTTCAAGGAAGACCAAAAAAGTACCTCCACTTAGCATTGAAGCGGTGTTCCGCAATGTATTGTAAAAACACCTGCTCCCTGTCATCCATGGCATCATAATTGGAAATGGGTGAAAAGTTATTTGGAAGCTCAAACCAGTTGGCTATTGTAGTGTAAATTTCAGGGACATGCATGTACTTCCTTTCTTAAGTGGTTAGTTCAGTTCATTTTTCCAAACCTTTGAATTCAATGACCACTAAACTAATGTGCACCCTTAGCAGGTGAACACATTTACTATACACTTTTTGTTGCTCGTCTTTAATTTGTGAGCTTCTGCTGATTGTACTGTGTTCTTTCAAGACAAGGATGGACTAAAACTGTAAGCTTACTGTAGGTATCATTCAATCAATGTCAGGAACCACTGATGCATTAGCTGTAAAGGCTGGATCCATCTGAATATGTCAAATGCAAGTATCTCAAAGTTGTGTTGTGAATCTGAGTCCAGTTACTGAGGTCGAGCTAGGACTTGAATGGAAGCAAATGACGATCTCGAGCCTAACTGTTGTCATAGAGAAATTATGCACCTCTTCCTCCTGTGCTACGTTTGCTCAAGATAAACCTTGCAGTTATGGCAGACACTGACATCAAAGAACAGCTCAACTAGCAAGTATTCATAGCATATGCAGCCCTAAATGTTGTGTTGAGCACAGCTTCTAGCAGAAAGACGGCATTCCTGTAATGCTATGTAGATGCTTGTGTCAGCCAGTTTCAGTACACCTTACATACATTTGGCAATGCATTTGGGTACATTGTGGTACTACGATATCTATTCTGTAGCATAATCATGATGCAGTAAGGCTATTTTAGGTAGGGTGTGTAGAGGGTAGGGCGAAATTTTATTTTAGTGCACACATGAGCTGTGAAAATTGCCATCGAAGGCCACAAGATGGCATTAGACCTTGATATCGTTAGTGGCAATGAAAATTGGAAGCCAAGAGGCTAGAACGATTTTAAGATGGCTGCAGACACACAGATGTGGGATTGATAGTGGCATTCATTGCCTTAGTGGCCAGTCTCATCCCTAGTTTTAGTCATGGGTCAAAACGGGTCCTTGTTTGTATTTTTACCTTGGGCTATTACCTCTGCCAAAGAGGTTATGTTTTTGCCGGCATTTGTCTGCATGTCTGTACAAAATAACTAACAAAGTATTGCACAGATTTGGATGACAGTTTTGGACAACATGGGTATTAGGACAAGAACAGATGATTAAATTGTAGTGCCTTGGTGGAGGTCTGTGCTCTCTGAATGCTTTTCTAGTTTTACTTTGTCTTTTGCATAGGCAGATAAGTCATGTTCTGTGTGCGTGTGTGTCTGTCTGTGTGTGTGTGTTTGTCTCAACAGCGTAGTGAAATCATCAAGGCCGCATACGAACCCACAGATGAGGAGTGTGAGTGGAAGGCAGATGACGAGGAAGAGCTGAGCGTAAGTAAGCAGGTACAGGCGACTCAATACCTGCATGTTCTCCTCTTGCACTAAATGCCATCCTTTTCTATTCTTCCCCCTTCCCATATTTAGACCTCACGCCACCCTCTCGCTCCCTTGGCTGTTTCTGGCCATCCTAGTCAGCTGCTTGATGAGATGAAATGGGATATATGTTAAAACCTTGCTCCCCCTTACAATCCTGTTAAAACCTTGCATGCCGTACATTTTAAAAGTCTTGCTGTTTATTTGTAGGTTCTCTGAAAGCAACACAACGCAGTCATTTTACCCAAAAAATATCAAGATCACTTATAATAGGTGATGGGCTCTCCCAACAGTGCTTATATTGTCCTGGACAGGGGCATGACCTTTTTTTGGTCACAGGTTCAGAGCCCAGTATTGGTGTCCAGTATGATGAAAATTGACCAAAAAATTGAATTCCTACATTGTGTTGCTCTATGTGAACAGATGCTTTTAAAATTTTTATTATTATTTTTTGAAATTTAATTCAAGCCTTTTCTTTCTTTTTGTGCCTCTTCCTGGTGCTCATCACTTCCTGGAAAACAAAAATATATTACCAAGCCATTTTGCTTTTGTTTGTTTGTTTTTTAATTGAATCTGAATGTAATTCTTCTCCGCATCAGGATGAGATGAAGGAAAAGGCTAAAGTGGAGGAAGAGAAGAAGGATGAGGAGAAGGAGGACCCCAAAGGCATCCCCGAGTTCTGGTTGACTGTCTTCAAGAACGTGGATCTGCTTAGCGACATGTTGCAGGTGGGTGTGTAGTCGAACACGCACGAGCACAGTTAATGCATGCACAACCCATCCTTTAACACTAGCGCAGCATCAGACAATGGCAGGCGGGTTTTAAGTAGGTCATTCACTGCAGTGAGACTTGTTTCCTTGATTTCGCTTAGGCTAAGTCATAAACATGTTGCACTGCTGCCACCTAATGGCGGCACTAAAGAGTTTTTCACTGTTTAGAATTGATGTGTCCCAGGAGTTCTGCTAAATTTTTACCAGGCTTCATTGCGCTGACTCCAAAAGCATGAGTCTAATGAGTATAATCCTAAAAATCGAGCCAAGTAGTAAGAGACGGTTTATAAACCAGGCAGTCGTTGTTGAATTTCAGAGTGTTTGGAAAATTTCCATTGTGAACAACTTGTGTTTTAAATTCCCTCATAGGAGCATGATGAGCCCATTCTAAAACACTTACAGGACATTAAAGTGAAGTTTTCAGATGCTGGCCAGCCAATGGTGAGTGAAATGGCAATAAAAAAGCATCTGTCCAAACATTGGTCATTTGTCATATTGGCGCTAAGGTGCTCTTATTGGTCAGCACTCTTCCGTCTTACATGGTTTGTTCCTTTCTGTGTCTGTCTGCAGAGTTTTACATTAGAATTCTTCTTCGAGCCCAATGACTTCTTCACAAATACAGTGTTGACAAAAACCTACGTCATGCGTTCCGAACCTGACGACTCTGACCCCTTCTCCTTCGACGGACCAGAGATCATGCGCTGCACAGGGTAAGAAATATAGACAGACCATGTCGGCAAACCTTTTTTTGTGTGTTTCTGACTTGACTCTGTGCCTATATATCTTGTTAGTGGGTTATATCTTCAAGGTTTGTGAGATTCAGCTATTATGTGTCATCAAAGTTGAATCTACAAAAAGAAAATCAAGTCAGTGGCCACCAGACTCGCCATATTAGTTAGGCTCACCATGGGCCACATCCTATGGAAATCATATGGAGGAACATGAACCTCTTTAGGTCCAGCCTCTGCTCACCACTTTGACTCGTCCTCTGTGTTTCGTGCCAGGTGTCAGATTGACTGGACGAAAGGCAAGAACGTCACGCTGAAGACCATCAAGAAGAAGCAGAAGCACAAGGGTCGCGGAACAGTCCGGACCGTCACCAAGACTGTTCCCAACGACTCCTTCTTCAACTTCTTCTCTCCTCCAGAAGGTAACAGACCTTCTGAGGCATCTATGTCTGACTTTTTCTTTTTTTGTGTGTGTGTGTGTGTAATCGTTGTGTAATCTTGTGTTCTTCCTCTTTAAATTTCTTCCCCCTCCAGTCCCAGAAAGTGGTGAAATGGTAAGTAACTTTATTTATTTATTTATTTATTTATTTATTTATTCATTCATTCATTCATACATACATACATAAAAAATATATACATACGTTATATATATTTTGATACAGCCAACAACAATGGAACAAAGTTGTGTATCTTTAGATGGCATTGCTTATTAATGTGTGTTTGTGGGTGCCAGGATGAGGACTCTGAGGCGGTGCTGGCTGCCGACTTTGAGATAGGTCACTTCATCCGCGAGCGCATCGTTCCCCGGGCCGTGTTGTACTTCACAGGAGAGGCCATCGAAGATGACGATGATGATGTAGGCACACTCTCTCTTTTTTTTATTATTATTATTTATTAATCCCCACCACGTTGCTTTTTGTGCCACCAGAGATGTGCCTTGTGTAACATTCATTTTTATGTTTTTCTCCTCTGCAGTATGACGAGGAAGGGGAAGAGGCTGATGATGAGGTATGTCTATCCATATGGTCACTGTTGAGGGTTGCTAAGATCTGAAACAGTAGTTTAAATATAACTTACTATATTAGGGTCCACACCAGTAACAAAAGACTCCTCGCCTTTAGTCTTGGTAGTCCCTTTCATTTCCAGCTGTAGCCTGTTGCATTTGGGTCCTTGGCTGTGAACGTTTTATGCAGTGCAGTTGATGATGATGTTTCTTGATGGGTGTTTCAGTACAGTTGTTGCTGTGGTTGACGGCAGGCTATATAATAGACCTAGACAAGCCTCAATATTGGGGATTAAATTACCTCTGTTGTAAACTATATGCCCAAATTTTATGGACCCTCATGACTTTACTGTCAGTCACAATGGTGGTGTTTGAAAAGATGCTAGTGGCGTGGATTGTGTAGGACTCACCACTAGCCATATATCTGGATCAAAGCAAGCTTGTGCATTCCAGGTTTCCAGGATGTTATGCTATGTGTTACATTGGCTGTTTTATAGGGAGAGATTGCAGTACATTGGAAATACATGGAATAAGTCAAGCTTAGTTACACATGGCAAAAACGTGACCTGCAATGCATGTGCGAAGCCCAAACATAAGCTAAAAATTGTCCCTTTCCTACTATTACTTGGTGTATCAGTCATTTCTGATATCGTAGTGGTCATTTGTTGGGTCCTGCAGTCAACTTTTCTTACCAACAAAGGAATTGGCATCATTTCCAAAATGCGTTTAAATGATAGAAGGTACTTTTCATTGCTAAATGTTTTTACACTTTGCATTTTCTTAGGAGGGAGAGGAAGAGGCGGATGAAGAGAACGACCCAGAATACGATCCCAAGGTGGGTGCTATGGCATGACTGGGCGGTCAGCTGATCAGGGCCTTGGACAGATTTCAACATACAGAACATTATATCTATGTATTCAAAACTGTTGGTGCACCCTTGTGCATGTCATGGCCATTTTTTATTAGTTTTTGTTTTAGATGGTATGTAACATTATTTTGATTGTATGAGAAGTCTGTAGAAGTATTTAGATATTTTTTTTAGCAAGGTTTTTTTGTGGAGGACTATGAAGGGGGAGTTTTTTGCTTTTCTTTTCTTTTTTTCTTTTTTTTTTTTTTTTTTTTTTTTTTTTTTTTAAATTTGTTAATCAGGAATGTTTTTGACTGCATGCCACCATGAGTGTTTGCATTTAGTATCTTTGCTAAATTAAATTGCACGTAGTTTTACCAGCAGGTAATGGCAAAAATTACTAATGCAATCCAGTCAAGCAAACATCTTAGGAGAAATGCATATGAACTCTACAACAGAACCGAAACTGATTCTTCTTATGTGTGGCATGCATTCTCAACCAACTTGAGCCTATCTGCTGTGAAGCATTTTACTCTGCCAGATGCATTCTTATTTATTTATTTATTTGATCATAATTTATTTACTTACAAAAAAAATCATTAATGTTTTTCATCTCCAATCACTTGGGCACTTTTGTCAGCTCCTTTCTAAATTTTTCCTTACTAGGTGTAAATGATGTCTATAGAAATAACCCTATCTATCCTGGTAGGTACAGCTTGTGACTTGTTGGCTTAATGCACCCCGGCATCATCCCTCACACCCTCCGTCTCTTTCACTCTCCTCTGTATACTCCCTCATTCCTTCATTCTCCATCTCTTCTTCCTTGTTGGCCTTCCCTCCATTGCGAGTCTCCCTCTTGCACTTTCACCTAACGAACTAACATAGTGGGTTGTCTGGTTTTGTTTTTGGTTTTTATTTTTAATCATTTTAAGGTTTGTTTTTTTTCCCCTCCCTCCGCTTGACTTTAGTTAATTTACATTCGTGCTTTTATTCTGTATGTTGAATATTGCCCAAACCCTCTGTTTGACCCTAGAAAAAAAACTAATAAAAATGTCTGTATACCAACCTGCTTTTTAGCTACAATGAAAATGTACTCTTGGTTGGTCGGGGAAAAGAACCTGATTGTGGTGATATTATTTTTTTTATTTTTTTGGTGTGCGTGTTTCTATATTTTTATTGTTTAAAAGACACTCAGTGAACAGACTGTCTCATAAGTCATTTTGATGTGCCATCCCACCCCCCCACCCCAATCTCATTTGTGGTGTTTTTTGTTTTGTGCGTTATGAAGCCAGGATGCCTTTTGATCCCCTTCCCCACAATGTCAGTGCCACACTCGCTCTTTTCCTCCATGCCTGAGTCCTCCTCCTCTTCCCTTCTCTCCTCGTGTTCATTTACCCTATAGATAAGAGCTCTGTTCTGATCTACTTTATGTTACTGTACAGGTCAGGCCTGAGAGTCTTGTGCAGTTAAATCCTCTAAATGTGGTTTAGTTTCTCATACTTTTTATTCTGTTAAGCAACAGGAAATTGCCTGTCAGTTGTGATGTTGCATGTAGAAGTGAACTTTACTAAATGAGTTAGGATGGGGGATGGGGGCAAAGCAATAGGTAAGGCAAGTAAATACCAACCCTTTCAAGGAGAGTTTCCTTGAAATAGACTAAATGGAAAGCTCGCAACAATTGGTCAGGTTCATAGTGTAGATGCAAGGTAAATACCAAGTTGGCTGTACTTGCTAGTCAAAGCTTTTAAATGTATTTACTATGGATGATGGAACGGGTGTATAATGGGTGACATCCTGTGCAGCATCGTTAAGCATCATTAAGCAGTCTCAGGCCTGTGTGGCTCGTTTGCACTTCAGTGATGGCGATGCTTACTGACTGCACAATGTGTTAAGTAGGCATAGTCCCTTGAGCACTGTAGGCTTGTTTTGGTCATGCACATCTCACTTAGACTTCCCCTTTCTTTTGGTGACTGTTTTCTGGAACTGCTGAAACGTCTGAGCCACTTAATGCAATGAGCTGGAGGAATAATCTACCAAGCTTGTCAGATGTGTCTTGGCACACTTGTTAACTGTTACAAGTGAATGCTGTTCCTCAGCTGTTGAAGCAAAGCTCTCAGTAATGCAGTCACCTTTCGGCACATTAAAGAAACGACTAGTTTTGTGAGACAGTATTGGGCAACTGACGTGTGTGTGTGTGTGTGTGTGTGTGTGTGTGTGTGTGTGTGTGTGTGTTTCTCCCCTCCCCTCCTACCCCCCCCCACTTTGTCTGCAAGTTCACTACACTGCCTCTTATTTGAATTGTGTAGCCTTTAATCGTTATAGCCTGTGGTTTGTCTCTTTGTGTCTTGCAGAAGGACGCCAACCCCCCAGCGGAGTGCAAGCAACAGTGATGCCTGTGCCCCTTCCCCATCCGACGGCCTTGAGGATCAACTGCACTGTAACAGCTTCTGAAACAAAACATAGTTACTTAACGCCTTATAATGTTTTGTATTTTTCTTGGTAGAAATTATTTCACTAAACCAACAACAAAAAAACTGGGGTTCAGAATTTTTGTTACAATGAAGGAAGGAGGAAAAAAAAAAAAAAAACACACACACACACAAAAAAAACTCGGATAATGTGAGCTCTGGCTCTACATGCATAGTATTTTATTAGCTTTTTTTCTCTCTAATTTTTTTCCTCTGTACAAATAGTTAGGATGCAGAAAATCTCTCCCGAGAGGGAGGAAAAAAAGCATGAACTTCACTGCTTAAAAAACAAAATGGAAAAAAAAAATAGTTTGGGTTCTTGTGAAGTCTTTTGTCGTATCGCTCTTGGACAACAGCTGTGGAACAAATGTCTGTCTGGGCAATGAAGGGGAGGGTGGGGGTGAAGTAAAAAAGTGCACAAAAACGCTTGTTTATACGTTCCAACTCTTTAACCAATTCCATGCCCCACTGATAAGTAACCAAAGCTGTGGATGCCCTGGCTGCATGAAGTGACTGGCGTGCGTGTGTGTGTGTGGATGAGTGTGTGACACGTTTTTACACACCCATTGAAAAGAAGACCTACAAATGTACCCTACACTCTAGAACTAGATCTATTGTGCTCTGTGAAGTTGAGGAGACCGCCCAAGTAACTTGCAGCCAGTTAAAGCAAAGCCAAGTAACCTCCAACATTCCAATCATCTAGCAGCAGTTCAGAACATTCGGATACACATACTGATCTGTGCTTGTAGTTTAAAGGATCACCTTAGGGTTTTTTTTTTTTTGTTTTTTTTTAGAATATTTGGGTGACTTTATGAATCCTTTGCTCTACCCCGATTTCCTGGGTTATGCTGAAATTCAACAGCGTAAAAGGGAAGGATTGCTGTGGCCCACCCTTAACATTCCAGCAGATTGGGTTCATCTATCTCAGTGAAAAAGCAAGGACAGATTGGTGAACCGTTAGCAAACCAGTGCCTACACTGAGCGTTCCCAGATTGAGGCTCCTAAACCCATTGTCCCGTCTTTTCTATATAGCGGTTTTGTAAAAAAAAAAAATTTTTTTCTTTTTTGGGACATGTTTGCAGTGGTGTCCATCCCCTTACAAAGCACCTTTGACCTTGGTTAAAGTATCCCTACCTGTCTCCCCCCCCCCCCCCCCCCCCTTTTTTTTCACCAGTCTGAGAATTGAGTAGCTTACCAACACAAAGCACTGCTGTGTCCGGTCAGGTCAGGCTCCTTTCTGGAATTTTTTTGGAGTCCGAGGAATCCGTTTTAGTTTCTCATTTGTTGCTTACGAACGCTTCTCCACTGCTATTTGATCTTCCTTGCCCTTTTGTTTGGGAGGAATCTGTTTGAATCTTGTTCTTGTGGGTTGCTGATGTTAACAGTCAGCCAGGGGTGTATGTGCACGCTTGGGTTTGTGTGTGTGTATGTGTGTGTGTGTGTGTGCGCGCATGCCATGTAACACGGCCCTGAGTGAGCCCCAGTCAGTATCAGGGGAGTCCAGACTTTTGGTCTGTCCCTTGCCACTGAGAGCAAGGCCCATCACTGTGAAGGGGAAGTGTGTGAGTGAGTGTGTGTGAATGATGTATAGGGAGGATGGTCTCCACATCATTGGTGATTGTTTGGGGATTGACATTTTCTTGTAGCGCAACCCAGCGGGACTTTCCTCAACCAGAAGAGCAATACTGTTTAAGAGGGAACAAAGTGTAAAATAAAGCCGGTTCTGTTGGTCCCGTTGCTGAAACAATTTGTTTGTGTGAGTGATAGAGAGAGTGAGAGGCACACGTGTCCAGCCTCTGCAGTGCGACCCTGGTACAGTAAAGATAGGCCGTGGGATGAATAATGTTGAAGAATGAGTACCTGTTTGGGGTCTAGATGGGATTGTGTTTGGATCTCCTTATACAGCTGTTGTCAAAGCAAAATGCCATGCTACAAAATACTAATGTACTCAATAAAACTGTACGTGTATGTATATTCATGAATAAATTGGTTAAACGTGATCTGTTTGTGTGGACTTTTTTTTTGTGTGGGCCAACATTTAGTGGACAGGGATCAGGCCACTAGTTCTTGCTTTGCCCAATATTAAGCAAATGAGCGTGGTGCTTTGTGCAGCAAGCTTACAGTTTTGTCTGATTATTTGCTAACGCTTTCCATGAACCTAAAGCGTTATAAAACCATACATAACGGGTTATAATGCATTCATGTTCAATTACACATTCTCATGACTACGGCATTATGTTTTATAAGCCATTACAGCTCCAAGTGTCAAAGCATTATACAACTTAAATTTGTTAATTGTCCTTTTATATGTCCAATTCCTCATGCCAGGTAATGAGTCGTCAGAAGCACCCAATGCATACTCTAAGTGAAGTGAGATGAGCAAATAATTACTCAAGAAAATTAATAAGGCACCGTTACAGATAGTAAATAAAGTGGCCTGTTGCCACAGTATCAAAAAGGGCCACAGAATTTTTTAAGACCGGGATGCTTCAAGTTGTAAAAGCTTATATGATATAATGCTTTGAGTAGTCATGAGAATGTATAAACAGATATGAATGCTAATGTCACTAGTTATAAAGCGTTATGAACGCATTACAACCCTTTATAAATGCTTTATGAATACTAGGCTCAGAAAGCGTTTCTGATTATTTTATTGAGTGTTAAGTTGGAAGGCTTGGTAACATCTGATCCGCCAGTTCTTTTTACACACCACAGATGGCAGTATTGTAGCTTGCAAATAGAATCAATTGCCTGAACAGATTTGTGGAGTCTGGCATGGCACAAGTCGCTTAAACGGCCATGGGCATGTCTAAAGTAAAATATTAGTTATTTGTATTTTGTATTTATGGGTTTATGAATCGAATCTAACCCTCATAACTAATGCAGCCTATCGTGCATTGAAAGTTAGGCCTACAACTGGTGGGCAGAACAATCTCAAAATTATATTGTGGAGCTTGTCTACATTGTGCAAAAATAACTAATTCAGAATCCGTTGACTTTCTTTAGCAACTGAAGACATTTTGTTTGAAATGTTGCCAACCTTTCGAGACAATGTCCATGTTTTTCAGTTAGGACTAACTGTTTCTCCGAATCGATAATTTTCCAAAATGTGTTCTGAGATGATCTAGGTCTATTGTGTCCTGGAACGAGGATGACTGACATTCGCTACAGTAGCCATGTGTGTCAGGTTTTCTGCAACATGAGACTGTTTCCTCTGGATGTCATTGGGGGGCGGTCCGCACAGCCGAAGAAAACCCCGGTCGAGAACAACTCCATATCTCAGTTACAGCTGCTCTGTGGTTGACATCGGAGACGGCACGGGAGATACGGAACCGTCCTGCCTGGCTGATGTTCGCGCACTGACTCTTTTTTTCACTTAAGCGCCTGGGTCTTTCACCCTACTCGCATACAAGAAAGATTTGGCGTCCACTGATCATGCTGGAGAACGGCGGAAAGGTGCTGAAAGAGGGGCTTCTGGAGAAGCGAAGCGACGGCTTGCTGCAGCTGTGGAAGAAGAAACGCTGCGTGCTGACGGAGGACGGACTGCTGCTACACCCGCCAAAGCAGCATGACCACCCGCACTACCACCATACTCACGACCATCCGCACCATCATCATTTCGGTAAAGTCAAAGAGCTACACTTTTCCAATATGAAGACGGTTGACTGCGTGGAGAGAAAAGGGAAATACATCTACTTCACGGTAGTCATGACAGAGGGCAAGGAGATAGATTTCAGGTGTCCGCAGGACGAAGGCTGGAACGCAGAAATCACTCTGCAGATGGTGCAGTACAAAAACCGGCAGGCGATCTTGGCGGTGAAGTCTTCGCGGCAGAAACAGCAGTTACTCGTGGCTCAGATACCAGGAGGACAGAAGATGATCAGAAACTCACCTAATGTTGCCTAAATCCCATAATGGACACAGACATTAGTGGTAAGCCATTTGCGTGAGCGCGAGAAAAAGCAAGGTGTATAGTCGGAGCGCACGTTCAGTACATAAGCACGCTGCAGCCATATAAGGGTTATACCCTTAACATGCAAATTGATACTACACTCCAGCAACCTCAGATATGTAAGGTTCAAGATATAGTCTCACATTACCTTCATTGGCTCGCGCTAATGCGCAGACACTGCCTGGTATATCAACCATTACACTGAATAGGTGCTGGTTAGGCTATAGGCTATCCTGAAGCTTTTTGTTTTTCTTTTTACATCTGAATTTAACGCACCAAAGATTTGTACACCTCTCCTGATATGACATGTCAAAATATTGTTTCATGTTAAATACTTCCAGTAGACTATTTCAGAAGTAGAAACCTGTCTTTCACAATATTCTGTACATTTTGCTAAAAGCTTACCCAATGAACCGCCGAGAAACCTATATGTGACAGGTTATGATACAGGATACTGACGGTATCCTTGGCTGTATTCTTTTTCACCCTTGTGTAATTTGGATACTTCCCCTTCGAGCCCTGCTGCTATTTTGGTTGACACACGGAAGTGTTTCCAGTTGGCGCGCTGATGGTTCTGTGACCTCTGACCTGAGTCGGTGTAATTTATTTTACCCGCAGGTTATTCGGACGTTGCGCGCAGGGGCGAATGGAGAAGTCTGGCCACCAGGTTCGAGGCATCTGGGCACCAGCCAAGAAGCTCCGTGCTGAAGAAAGAAAAGTCGCTTCCTCAGTTCGGAGCTCCCTCACACCCCAACCTTTGACTCCGACTCGGCTTTTTCTTTACGGGACTGTTCTGAGGGAGAAGAAAAACCGCGAGAGAAAAAAAAATGGGGGACAGATGGTGATGTGTTTCCTTGAGCTGACATCGACTGAAAAACGATGTTGCCTGCAGTAGGGTTGTGTTATTTATTATTACTGTGTATATATTTTTATATCTGACCATAGAAATTTAATCTTTTTGTGAGTGGCAATGAGTGGTGCATCTGAGGGCCCTGTTAAAATCTCAAGAAAATTCCTAGTGACTGTTTCCATACCATTACCCGGGAGGTATAGATGTTTGTTTTTTTTTTCAGATATAGCATGTACAGGCTCAAACATCAGCTGATTTTTCTCGTCTTTTAATCTAACCAAAGATTCACATTTATGATTTCATAAAAACAAAGAGAAGAAATCTTCAGTGACAAGGGGTTAAGTGATATGAACTAATCCAATCAATCAGATGTTTGTAAACATAACAAAACATGGTATTTAAGCAGTTAGCTCAGTTCTCAGATCAATGTGAAGAAACATGTGTTCATCTTGGCTGATGTCCTGCAAAGGCTAAAGGTTTTACCCCCAGAAGCTTTTGGGGTGCTCTTGGACTGTCAGTGAATGCACCTACACTTCAGCCCCTTGTGCTTGAGACCTACAGTCAACATCCCCCTCTCTGCTGATGATTTATGACCTCCCTTTGGACTCACTCTGTTTGTTTTTGTGCTTACTTTGATCTGAGATTTATTTTCATACTACTTAAAATATACATTCCATTTCCAATGTTCAGTGGCTGTTGTGATATATTTTTGTCTTCCCCTCTAATGAATCGTGTATATATTTTTTAGTTCTCACCCTTCAGACCCCGTCAGTCAGTTGATAGATTAAGTGTGTCTGTGCGTGTCCACACAAATGCGTGTGCATGCGCCCGCATGTTTTCAGTGGTTGTCAGGCAAGGTGAACCAAAATGAAGCTGGCCACACTTGTCGCCTTTATTCATTTACAGTGTGGCTCTCAAGAGGGTCGTCTGTCTCTCTCCCTCTCCCTTTCCAGCCATTTGCTGTGAACTGAACACCCCACTGCTCAGGCTATAAGTAGCCCCAGTTCTGCGAATGACATTTCCCTGTCCGAGGCTGTCATTGAGACAAACTGTCAGCCAGGCGCTTGTGCCTAACCTCTGTCACCCCCCAAAACCCCCCAAGCTCAGTCAGGCGAACTCAATTACTGCCCTCGCAGGACAGGCCAAGTGTGTGGCTCCCTCTGGCCGATCTGTATATCTGAGCCCTTTGGAGGACAGGGTGGGGTAGTGGACCACACACACACATACACACACATACACATACAGAAGCACTCAGTCTCATTTAGGGTATAACAAGTCAGCTTCTGTGCACTATCTGGGATATGTCCCGTGTGTAAACATATGTGGAAGAAATGGTAAGAATCATGACTGTTCTGGCTTCACAACTTGAATATGTGTGTGTTTGTGTGTGTGTGTGTGTGTGTGTGTGTGTGTGTGTGTTAGTGATGCCCTCTGTTGTGTGGCCCCACAAAGTAGCTTGTGCGTGGCGTCACGCGGGGTGTGTGGCCTGCCGCCTACAGCTTACAGATGATTAAGACATGCTGACAGACTGAAGAGCGCAGCCACTGGCTCTTCTGGTCTCCATGGTGCAGATGAATGGGGTTCCTTCAAGCTTTCCATAAGTGCATCATGGGAAACAAGTGTTACCAGATAAAAATGCATCTGACGTGCAGTATGGAATCGCACACATCTATAAACACTTACAGCCAAAAAATTTAAAGGAGACAAATCAAATGTGGACACTCTATCTACCAGATAAATTGTGTGTCTAATGCACTATGTGTAAACATGCTGACAAAAAAACCCCACATTAAGTTCAGCTAGTTAGATAGTAACATGCATGCATGTGTCTATGCTGTACACAATCTCATACAAACGCACACACAGGCTTCCACCAGCTCACACAAACGCACACATAGGCACCCACCCTCTCATACAAACACACACACAGATCCCCACCCCCCCACCCCCACACAAACACATAAAAGGGGCCCTATCCTTCTCCAGCTAAATTGATTTCTTCTAGTGTGGAATGTCATTCTCATGACTGCCAGAGGATGTTGACCTATTGTGATCAGTAGCTGAATAGTCCTCACCCCATTCCATCCTGCCCCCTAAGCATCACATGTGGGCCTTATGGTAACATGAAGCTCTCATCACTGGAACATCCTGAGTCACCTAACCACACTTCCTGCCATTATTGTCCCACCATGGGCTCATTGTATGAGACTCTTAGTCACTGATTAATAAAAGAGCATACACTAAGGTAACTGGAGAGACTGTCGGTGTTATGACATGAAGTCTACGCATAATCTTATCGATATGCACATACACAATTTCCTGGCGGCAATCCTTGCCTTTGTGGCAGTGTGTGTTTTTGGCAGCACTAGAGTGTGTGTTGTTCAGGGGCTCAGTGCGACATCTCGGCACGGGAGCTGTTCTCATGTCTGAGGAGGGATGGGAACAGTTAATCAGTAGAGTGGAGAATCACGTTTATTTCCCCCACCTCTAGGGCTCTTCTTTTTTTCCTCTCCTGCTTCTCTCTCTCTCTCCTCTCCTCTTTTTCCTCATCTATCTTTCTCGCACCTTCTGTCCATCTTACTGCCCACTCCTTGTCTGTGTTGTTGTCCCTTTCTCATTTTCCATGCCTTGTCAATTCATGCCATGCATTCACCCCTCTATTTTTTTCCACACCTGCTCTCAAACTCTCACTATCTGTCCATCCATCCATAAATCCACATCATCTTTCAGTCTCTGACTTTCTTCAAAGAGTAAGTGGGTGTATGAGAGAACAAGCTTCTATCAGTGAGTACAAGATAACAGGCCTCTCTCTCTCTCTACTCTTTAGCTTTCTCTCTCACACTTTCTTTTTCTCTCTCTTTCGTTCCCACTCTCTCACTCCACTCCGACACTGCCTCTCCTAGCACCCGAGATACTCAACTGAGGCAAGGGAAGATAACCTTGAGCTTTTTTTTCTCCTTGCCTTTATTTCCTGTCTCTTATCACTCCCTTTTGTGTGGTTTTGATAGCGGGGAACTGGATCCAGGAAGAGCAGAGCCCTGTGCGTTTAAAGCACTGATGCCACATTCTCTCGAGAAAAAAGAGCAACACTGAAAAGAGCACATGAGAGTTAAGTTAGGGATAATGGCCACCGAGGTGTTCTGATGTAGGGAGGTAATGGACGAGTTGTGGGGCGAAGAACGGCATGACACTGAAGGCGCAGTGCTGTTTGCCTACGCCAAGAGCTGAGTGCTGTTTGTCTACTTTCGTGGGAAAGTAGATCCACAAGGCTGGTCTAGTTTAATTGGTTGTTATAGTTGCCATTCTAAAGAGCATTGATATGGAACAGTGATTCAAATTTTTCACCGGATGTACGTCATAGGTGTCCCGTTACTGGGGATAAAACGGACACTCTGTCAGCCAATCAGAAAACGGTATTTCATTTCTCTGTGTGATAATACAAAATAAATGCAAAGTGCTCAGAGAAACAAGAGAGTCAAACAAGGTTCCTCTAGTACAGAGTGAGAACTTCCCTAAAAGAGCTGACACAAGTGTGTGTGTATGTGTGTGAGTAAGTGTGTGTGTGTCTGTCTGTCTGGGGTTGTATGTGTGTGTGTGAGAGAGAGTGTGTGGTGTGGTGACAGCAGGCTTCCCCCAGCGTTCTGGTACATAAAGCCCACAAGGCTCTCTGGGTCCAAATGCCAGGTCAGCTTCCATGTGAGATCGGACCCATAGAACATAATTAGTTCAGTGAGCCATTGATTTCCATGAGGGGGCTGCTCAGTTCACTGCTGTTCCCTGGAAATGCCCTGATGTTACTAAAAACACTGAAGGAAAAAGTTGACATAGAGTAAAGTGTGTGTGTGTGTGTGTGTGTGTGTGTGTGTGTGTGTGTTTGCGCGTGTGCACGTGTGTTTGTGTGTGTGAGTGTATGTGTGTGTGAGAGAGGAAAGGATTGTCTCATTATGTTGCTGTTTTTTTAAGTGGAATATTTTAATGATAAGAACAGTAAAATAAATAAATTGCAAATACAGTTCTGATAAAAGTTGGTGGTCCGCACACAGGTCACAGAAGATACAGAGGATACATGTCTCTAACCATAATTCACAGCACCACAGAGCAAATAGATGGAGAAAAATAATAAAATGGTTTACGCTCAACACAATGTTCAACGGATCCCAAGGATCCTCACCACCCTCCCCAACCTCCACCCCCTCCCCCACCACCACAGCAGCAGCAGTGGTAAGAGCTCCGACTGTGAGAGGGTGCAGGAACAGAGGCGTCGTTCTGCTCCTAAATCAGCCGTCTCTGAAGGGCATATTTCTGCTCTCTCCGCACCTGTTCCAAGACCACCACAGCGTTGCCCCCCCCCCCCTCTCTCTTTCTCTCTCTCTTGCTCTCTCTCTCTATTTCTTTCTCCAGCAGCAGTGGTGGCGGCAGCAACAGCGGGGTAGAATTAGCTCAGCTGTTGTCCCTTTTCAACCTCTGCACCACTGGATGTATGAACATAGGAAGTGCTGTCTCCTTGCCCACATTCCTCCCTGCCCCTCCTGGCCTCTCCAGGGGCATAGCAAACAGAACAACCAAGCCCGGGGCAGCAAATCATAGCAAAGCAAAGGGCTCAAGTCACTGGCTGGAGACATTAGAGGAGACACTGAATCTCTGTGTCCGTACAGACAAGAGGAGCTTTCCTTAGATTTATTTTTTTTGTTTTTGTTTTCCTTTTTTGCTTTTTGGAAGAAAAAAGTTTGCTTACTGTATAGCATTAAACTCGCTGTCATAAATTAAGACACACATAAATAAAATGACTTGCTGACATAAATTAAGACGCATACATTCTTGTTTTCCTGCTGCAGTTTCATGATCTGACAGCTATCCACTAATATTTGCAAGTCTCTGCATTGGTGAGTTCATGAAATCTCTATTCTCATTTATATGCCAGTCAGTAACGGCCGTTTCTATGTAAAGTGCATAGAGTGTTTATTAATATCTTGTAGGGAAGAGGGTAACCATTTGAGTTGACCACCATGTGGATTGAGGTCAATTATTAACCCTTGTGGTTTACTCTGTTGTCTCAAAATTTCCGTTGTCGTCTGTAGTCTATTAGTTTCCGTTGCTGTCAGCATTATGATAAATGCAGAGTCAGTAAGGTGCTACAGGGATAAACAAGATGAGGTGGACATGGGGGTGGTCTCCTTTTTTCCTCTCTGGCTGTCGTCTCTCTCTCTCTCTCTCACACACACACACACACACACACACACACACACACATACACACACACACGTAAGCTATCAGCCAAGTTATGAAACCTGTAGTCTTGACCTCATCAGAGAAGAAAATGCAGGTAGTCATTGTGCTCTCATGGGGCCATAGTGTTCTGTGGTGGAGGTGGTGGAGCCAGGTGCTGTCCGTAGTGTTTAAAGGCACACTAGGCAATGCTTTTAGGTTAATTTATCAACTTCGTAGGCACTTCGATGATTAAATGGCTCATAGGCTAGGCTCCTCATTACTACACTCGCACATTTATTACAGCTTGTCAGTCAACGTAACGCATGAAAATGATCATTGCTGATTTCTATTCTTTGGTTGTAAGTAAATTCACATGGATTGGTGAGAATGTACAATGTTGCTGCTATTTTTTTCAATAAATTGGTGACTGTAGGGGGAGCTCTGGAGATAGAAAAATTGCAGTCTTGCCTGGTATGCCTTTAAAACTGATAGCAGGCAACAGCAACCACTTTGGTGGTGGGAACCTCCTTCTCACCTTCAGTTCAGTTGGCTTCAGTTCTGTTTCAGTAGTCGCCTCCTGCGTTATCTGCCATGTGGAATGTAATGGCTTGATCTGTGTTGTATGGAAAACCAAACAGTGGTCTTTGTAATGGGGATCTGGAGAGCAGTCAAATACAAAGCCCTGTGGTTGAACCTTCTATGCCTGAAATGAAGTAGAGTGCCTAGGCTTGATCTGGCTTAACTGAAATGCAAACGATTTCCTTTAGAGACGTGGCTTAGCTCTGTGCTAGTGAATGTAAACCAGACAAACTTAACAATGCCTCTCAAATATACAGCAACGAAGACAGTGTCAATTTGACCCCATAAATTGGCATTGTGGAACATAATGCATAAGTTATTTGTATTTTTCCCCCCTACACTGTGCTCCCAATTGGAGCATAGTCTGGTGGTGCCTTTCTTTTCCTCCTCCCCTCTCCCTTGTTATGCTGTATTGTGCCTTTCATCCTCCCCAATTTGAAACATTGGTGGTGCGTCCTTAGACGCAGCGACCTCTTGCTCTCCCCACCACAGGGGGAGTGAGGAATATATTTCGATTCCTTTGTATGTCTTGTACATGTGAAGAAATTAACAATAAAAGCTACTTATTCTTATACTTACTACTACAAATAATTGTAAAAATATATCTATCAACTGTATCCAAGCTGGGAGTCCATTTTGAAAGTAGACATAATCTGTCATATTATGCGTGGTTATGACTGCCATTCACTACCATTAGCGGTACCAAATAAGTGCATTCATGTGGTCAAAAGCTAGCTCTTTCAAGTATGCCACCTGAAAGTAACAACTGGGTTATTGTACCACGCATGAAAAAATGCCACACACAGTGAAAAACTGTGTCAGTCTGAACCCTCTCGTGAGAAAGAGGGAGAGAGACAGAGAGAGAGCGAGAGTTTGAAAGAGAGAGAGACTAATCTACAACTACCACTTTTGTTTAACCAGAAAGCAGTATGCATTCCATGTAGCACAATAAAGTCACCATAAAACTCAGACAGGTGCTATTTGCATACCAGGAAACTGGCAAGGCACAGGTGTTTGCAGAGCACTGCGCTGGCGATTTCAAAAGAGCATCTTATCTATCTATTTTTATATGTGCATGACTGTGTTTAGCTATCTACTTTGTATCATAAAAAGACGTTGTCTTTGGCATGATTAATGAGGCTGTGTAGTCAATCCTACATTTCCTCATACGCAGTGAGTGATATCAGGTGCAGCATAACTGTGGGCTCAGGCGATGCAGTTCCTTACATACTACTATCTATATGCTACTGGATAATAGCCAGGGGCCATGCTTACTCTTGTCTACTCTAGAATAAGAGACACACTACATCACTGCATAAAGCCCAGATAAGCGTTTCCCAGAGTGCATTGCTGGACACAAATCCATGCACTGAGAAGAGTATACTTATTGGCTGCCACTCTTGTGACAGGGACCATGGATTATTCACCACTTGTCCTGCACTGTGTCCTGCACTCTACCTGTCCTCTATCACTCCTCTCCTGTCCCCTCCACAGTCTCCCACCTCTATACACTTGCATAAATCTGTGCCCAAGGCGCTGTGGGCTGTTAAAAGATAAATGTCCTCTTGTTAGGATGTGTGCTCTCCACAGCTAAAGCCCCCGGGGGGTTGGATGGGGGATGATTCACCTAGCCTGGGCTGACAGGAGCTCCGTGGTGAGAATTTGCTTGTCAGAGTGGGCTTCTTTGATGTTACCGGAAGGGTGGCGTTTTGGCTTGAGTCCCAGTATACCAGCAGCAGAAGGAGACTGAGACTAGGGCCCTCATCATGCCTGCTGGGAAGACTGGTAGACGGGCTACGTGTCTTGTCTCCCTTCAATCTGCACCAGCCTTTTTAGAGGATTACAGATCTCTGGTATATTTGTCCTTTGCAACATTTTCACAGGTGATTTTCCACTCAAAATGTGGATGTGTCATTGTGTGTGTGTGTGTGTGTGTGTGCGTCTTGGCTTATCAGCGTTGTTTTGAATACACTGGAAATGAGTCAGCAATAGAGTTAATATAGCAACAGAGCAGTCATTGTTCGTGTGTGTGTGTGTGTGTGTGTGTGTGTCTGCGCGCACACAAGTGCGTGTGTGTTCTCCCTGTGTGTTTTAGATGCAGGTATATTATGGCTGCAGGGAAAGAGAGAGAGAGAGATATCCTTTTGGCCCCTGCATCCACCATTTCAGACATCAACAAAACACGGCTTGGGGCCATACTCTCTATTCTCTCCATTTCCACTTTCCTCTGTGTTCTTCCACTGGCCACATCCACTCACACAGATAACCAAACAATGTTGGCGCCACAAGACACTAATAGCAGCACAATGTTTCAAATCTTGTCTCTACTGTGGAGAAAATGTGGCAATTTAAAGAAAAAATGCAAGAACAACAAAAGAATACAAACACAGAACAACAGCAACAAGATAAAAAAAAAAGGCAAAAACTAAAACCCAGACCTAAAAACCCTGACCTTCCTCTAATGTTCTCCATGGTGACTTCTCATCTTGTGTCTCGGATTGCACTCGTCTAAAAAAGAAAAGAAAAGGAAAGAAAAGATTCGCGCTGTCGAGTACCCAGAGCGGAAAAATGTAGCCTGAGGAGATGGTAACCATCTTCAGGTGCTCCAAGTAGCGCTTGAATGTCAGCTGAGACCGATTTGAGAGCATTGCGTCAGTGTGACAGGGTTGGCGCTTGCCTGCGGGGGCGGGAGGCTTATGATATACGAGAGGCGACACGCCTCGCCTCACACTCCCCCACCTCACACTCCTCTCTCTCTCTTGGCAGCTTTTGCGAAAGTTGATCGAATCCTCCCCTTCCCCCCCCACCTCAGCTGATGTCACCAGGGATTCTTCAATGCACTTAAACAGGAAATCACAGATACTCATTACCCTGTAGTCCTCCCCTCTCTCTCAACACCCCCCCCACCCACACACACGCACACACACGCACACCCACACACACCCAGCCCCCCCCCCCCCACCAGGACCCCACTACCACTAGTCATCTGCTCAGTATGTGTGAAATAATCCGATGACATGGTTGGTAACAGTGGCGTGTTGAAGCATCGACTGTCAGGCTTTATTTCCTCGTGAAACCCGACCCCGCTGCAATCCGTGTTTTTTTTCTGTGCCGCGACGCCGCATCGTCGTTGTCTCCATGGAGTTAAATGAAGATGCTATGCATGTATTTAGAGCTAATGAAGACCTGTGGGGATGGGATGGGGTGGCAAGGGCGGGGTGCAGGGGGATGGGGGGTGGAGGGTAGGTGCTCTCCCACCCAGACATCCACACTGAAGATAAAAGGAGTCATGGGCGGATTTGTGCCCTTGTTGAGAGGCTTGTGCTAGCGCTGAATGTGGGGAGATTAAGTCATGGGGCTTTGTTAATGCAGGGCCGTGGCCCCGGATAAGACTCGCGCCTTTTAAACCCTTATCGTGTAGGCCAGCTGCAGCGACCTCCCGGCTGCCCCCTCTGATAGCCGCACTTCCTGCCGGTCATTAACACAAGGCTCTTGGCAGGGCTCCGTCGCAGCTTCCCGGGTTGTGTTTCTGTGTAGCACATTCATAGATACACACACACACACACACACACACACACACACACACACTCACAACAAGGGACACACATTTTCATTCAGATGCTACTGTGTACACATCAACACGAAGACACAAACAATTTCACACTGGGACACACGTGGATGCACACACACACACAGAGACACACACACACACAGACTCACACCCTCCAACGATCCTCCTCTTGTTTCCAATGTGGGGCCGAGGACAATGATCTCATTCACATTGCTTTGGGAAAATGTTTGCAGCACCTCAGAGTGCTGACGGCCCCCATGTGACATTCAAGGCTGGGCCCCATGGGGACAGAGAGCAGGAGGCAGAGAGAGAGAGAGAGAGAGAGAGAGAGATTGTGACTCACTTCCTTTTCAATGTGACCCTGTCACTGGGGTAGGCCAGTCATGTCTGTCTAAGAGCCTCTCTCTCGCCTGACAAGTGGAGAGTGTGTGTACTTTAGCTGCTCCCCACTGCCAGTCACTCGTATGCACACTCACACACACACACACACACGCATGCACACACACACACACATAGATGCAGGCACACATACACGTACATGCACGCACACACACACACACACACACATGCACGCAGACACACACACACACACATACTTCACACATCCTTTTCAGCACCTGCCACCATGCTCGCTGAGGCAAGTCAAGATTTGTGAGCACCACTCAGCACCGACCCAGGAGCCAGACCAAGCCAGTTAATCATAGGGAGATCTCTCTATACATCTTCTCACCCATTCTCACTCTGTGCTCAGCTCGTCGGCCTGCCCAGCCTGAAATAGCAGAGACCACAGGTAACTCTTAACAACTCATCATAAATCATCACTTTATGATCCCTTTCAGACTCTATAAGGAGCAATTAACAACTAATTAAAAAGCAATTAACATAGCTGTGAGTAGTTTTAATTTCACCAATACAAGTGCTTTTAATACTTCTTAATTCATTGTAGCAACAGTAAAAGCAACATTGTAACAACAGTTGTCCCACGGGAAGGCAGAGAGAGTCAGAATGGAAAACCGTTTGGGCAGTGTGTGTATATGGGGGGGTGGAGGTGTCACGGAGGGGTGGATCAGTTTTTAAAGGGTATTCGTTTGAGCTTGTCAGATTGCTTAAATCGACCAGTAAAGTGAAACCGCTCACGCCCCACCCCCCCACCCACCCCTCACCTGTCTCTGTTGGCAGCTTGCTCCGCTGCCGTGCCCCTGTCAGAGAGTGTGCCACCAACTATTGTTGCCTCTGTTTGTCTTCACAGCGCTCCCTCCAGTTTGTTTGTTTTTTTTTTTTTTCCATCTCCCCGTCCTAGCCCACCTACACACACACACACACACATTCACACACACTCACACACATACGCACACCATCCCTCCTCTTGTACTTTTCCACAGGCTGGTGTTTCTATGGAAACAAAGAGAAAGGGAAGACGGTCGGGGCTAGGCTTTTTTTTTTTTTTTTTGATGGAGTGCTGTCAGTGGTAGTGCCGGGGGTGGTTCGGTTTGGGCTTGGCCGATGAGAGAGGAGAGGGTTCACCGGGGGATGTGACAGAGATAGGCGCCTGCAGGAGACAGGAGAACAGAACAACTAGGGTGGAGGACACTGCACATAAAAATGTTTCCTGAAATTATTCAAATTGTCAAAAATTTGTTTATTCAAACAGTTTCCAACAACAGCAGGTGCTCCAGAGGCCTCTGGGAAACATGGTATTTCAATTGACTTGCTCAGACAATTCGAAGTAGGAAGTGCTATTTTGAACTTCCTCTTTACCAGGGCCTCAATGACACTTATTGCCATGGATATTTACAAGCACTTTGGCACATATTCATTTTATCTTTCTATTTTCATTATGTCATTATTGCCCCTGCTAGTCCAAACAGACTCATTGCCAATTTCTTATGGAACACAGAGTAGTTATATAATAAGTCATTTCCATTCTTCTCTTTTTGAATTCTGTGGAGAATAGTCCTTCTTTGTGATGTACATGTATTTCTGGGAACAAAAGGTGTGGTAGTCAAAGCATAGCCTTATGATATAACACTATAAGACAGTTTTGCTCAAAGAATCCAGACGGTTTAGAGCTAAATAACATAATGCTTTGCACATACAATCAAATCTACAATGGTTGGATTTAAATGGCCTGCAAAAAAAAAAAAAAAAAAAAAAAAATATATATATATATATATATATAATTATATATGTATATACTTAAACTATTCTGCCTGTTTGCCATAGCGCTGAAAAGATTCATTTGTTGTCAGGACACAACACCACTCTACCTGCTTCAGTCCGAGACACATGCAGCTCGCCTTGGGGGTCTGTTTAGTGTGATAACACTCATAAGTCCAATTAAAGCTCCTAAATGAACTCAGTTCCAGTCCTAACAGCCTCAGGATATGTGGAAATATATGAAAGACTTCAAACAAAGAGGACATTAAAGGGACATGTGACAGTGCCTTATAAGTGGCCAGCTGTCACAAAGCAGGCACATCAAGGCAGCGAAATTACATTAAAGAGGACAAATATGGCGGCCATAGCTGTTAGGAACCCCTTCTTCCCCTGCTAATTGGAAAGTAAAGACTTTAATCTTCCATTTGCCCTCTGTCTCGGTCAAGGCTCAACAAATAACGGATCCATATCCTGGCAGGCAAACTGTGTGTGTGTGTGTGTGTGTGTGTATTTAAATTACATTTCTGCTGCAGCTGCTGCCAGTTCACATGTTGGCTGGTCATATGTTAGCTTTCGAGGTGAACGGCTCATGTTTTTTGTCTGCAGGATCTGTTTGCGGTGGGATGATACTGCCTAACTTTTCCAGCTGCACCCTTAAAGGCATATCAGGCAAGACTTAGACTTACAGACTAACGCCGCCTACAGTCAGCGTTTTTTTTTTTGTTTGTTTGTTTGTTTTTTTAAATATATTCTCTCTATATATAATAGTCACCAATCCATGTGAATTTATTTGCAAACCAAAGAATAGGAACCAGCGATGATCATTTTCACAGCATTGCATTGACTGACAAGTAATAAAACAAATAAATTTCAGTTTATTCCGTTTCTGTTTCGTTTTTTACCGTCTCACCGTTTAAGATCCTGCAAGTGTGTTAACCGTAGAATCTATGCTAGAGGCAGCCAAGAGAGACTTCATTCACCCTGTTATGAGCCATTTATTCATTGAAGTGACTACGAAGCTGGTAAATTAACCTATAAATGCTGCCTGGTGTGCCTTTAAAGCATTCTTTGCTTTGATTCTGTGGGGATTCGGGCATAATTGTTCGTTACCAAATGCTAACAAATGCTCAGTGCATACTCTAAGTAAAATAAAATGATCACATGACTACTCAATGACACCATTGCAGACAGTAAGTAAAGTTAGTAAGTAAGTAGGTTTCCCTAAAAGGCCTTGTCACAAAATGCTTTGTGACATTTTAAGTTGTAAAGGCTCATATTACAACATAATGCCTTATGAGTACAGTCATGAGAATATATAAACAGTGATTGATACTAATGCCATTACTTATAAGCCTCAATTAAGCATCATAACCCTTTATGAATGTGTTTATAATGCTTTATGAGTACAGGGTTAATAGAAAGTGTTACCAAAAGTTCTTTGATGTTGCTTTAAAGATTTATAACCCACCGACTAGTTCTTTGAAGAGAATAGAGAATAGAGAATGTCAGTGACCAAAAAAAAAATTGACAGCATATTGTTACTTCAGAATGTCTGTGGTTTCTTGTAATACACAAATCAAATTTTCATTTGACAGTGACAATGTTAATTATTTATATTGTGTGAGGAAAAACATTCTACCCACACACAGCCTCTCTCAAGTGAGCTTGTTTTTCTCCATTTGCCCTCTCATGTTTGACTGTCATGTGGAGTGTGTGATGATGCTGCTGCTGTTGAGTGATCAGACTGCGCCGCTGGGGCAGCTGAAAAAGGGGTCTTGTTTCTCTAGGGGGGAAAAAGTGAGTGTTTGCAGAAGGGTCAGCGAGAGGCCACAGAGCTATCAGACCGAAGACATGGAAGGCAAACACAACTAAATATAACAGAGAAATGTCTGAGGAACGATGAGAGAAACAGTAATATATATATATATATATATTTATACAGAGAGAGAGAGAGAGAGAAGGGGGTGGGAGCAGAGAGAGGGTTGAATTCTCTGAGTAAAAACCCTCTCTCTACTTCTTTCTCTCTCTCTCTCTCTCTAGGATGAAGACACAAAGTACAAAATGACCTTCCTGATCTTTTCTCTCATTGATGCTGCACCACTGGAGGGCTGACCTTTGACTTCCCCCTGTAGGAGCCCTGGAAAAGTGACACCTGCTTTGAATTATAATGCCATTGTTGGAGGACTTCATGTATGAGCCCCTATCCAGCTCCTATCCAGGTCAGTAATCTGAAAAACGCATTGTTGATTTTTTCAAGGTGAAAATGTAGTACGCCTGAGCTGTTGTCTAAAACCAACCACTGTTGTAAATCTGGTTGCTCTTGACAGGGTTATAAAGCAAACCTCAATACCTGTCCTGGCAGCCAGATGCTTTGGAATGCCTGCTGAGAGTGAATCTGGATGCTAAAACGGAGCAGTAGAATCTCTTAGATGTTCATCCAAAGAACTGTCCTAAAAAAAAAAAAAAAAAAAAAACCTTAATGCCACGTGTCATTGCTTTGGTCCCAGTTACTGCCTGATGTGGGTTGATCATAGCTGCATGTGCAGGCACATAACTAGTTTGCAGATTCAGGGAAGATGGGAGCTTACATTTGGTTATATTTCACTGAAAAGGCAAAAAAAATCATTGGTTACTTTTTTAAATTAAAAATATCTTACATAGGGGTGCTGTGGCGCAGGTGGTTAAGGTGTTCATGCCATAAATCTGGGGACCCGGGCTTGATTGTGGCCCAAGGACATTTTCAGATCCATCCCCATCTCTCTCTCTCCATCAGTTCCTGTCATATCTCCACTCACATCTACGGTCAAGTACATCAGGCACTGCCAGTCCCACACTCCTTAAGATCCTCTCATCTCTATTGAGTAAACGTCAAATGAACCAGCCAGCTGTGTGCTGTTTCCTATACCTGTCTGATCAGACGCTGGAAATAAAAACTGGCAGCTGTGTTCACAATTGCTGATAGCTGAGGGGAAATTGAGTGCTAAACAAAATGCAAGATAATCGCAGCTTGTCAATGTGACAATGTTTCTTTTGTGCGTCATCTCTCTCCTCTCTCAGCAATAATGGCGGTGATATTGATGCGTTTAAGGTGTGTGTGTGTGTGTGTGTGTGTGTGTGTGTGTGCGCGTGTGTATGTGTGTGTGTGAGGATGGGTATTGTTTTCACCTCACTTTGTTTTGCTTATGCATGTCGTCGAACACCGGCCAGGAACACCATGTGTCGACAGAATTTGTCATCCACTACCGTAAAACATCTGGCCACCATACGTCTGTGCTGAACACACACACACACACACACACACACACACACACACACACACACCACAGGCTTCTGAGGCCTTTGTTTCCAGCTCACCACCCGAACAAAAGACACCATCCGTTAGCGGATATTAGCCATCGAATGCGTCACAGCCTCCTTATCTTTTACGAGGTTAAGCATAGCCGCTCGGTTTCCTGCACTGAAGGCAGCAAAAAAAGAAACCATCACCATAATCACTTCAACAGGGCACCTCCCGCTTTGTGGAAATCACAGATATGCCTAACTGGGAGCAAAGACAGTAATTTTCTGTGCATCAGCCATCAAAATGGTCACTGATAGACATGAAAGAGGTCTCGTTAAATCCTAATTGGACTCACTCCCAGCATGAGCAAATTCCGTTCAGAAAAGCCTGGCATAGTTTTCCGACCGCCTGAAAGAGGACCTCAGTCGCATTGCAGCAAGCGTGATTGACGGCTGTATGCCACGCACGACTGGCACTATTTTTGTTGAATGCAAAAGCCAACATGTGCTGGCGCAGGTCCAAACACCTCCAATATTTGCTCAAGTAGAGGTGTACTTATTTCCAACCATCATGAGTTGATATTGGCTATGGTATTGGCTATGGATGGCACACACCCTATGTCGAAAGCTGTTGAGAATGAGTCAACTGTATAGTGTGTCAAATTCAATGAATAACGACAAATCGATCAGATAATTGACGCAGTTTGTTACTGCTGTTTGTATGTGCATTCAGATTCATGTCACAACCCATAGTCCACGTATCTTGACAAGTGGAGTGACTAATAATCTCACTGAACATAAATGATTTTAATGTATGTTATTATATTGGTTATCTTTTATCTTACTCTCATCTGTCAGAGCTACAAATGAAAGTTGAGTCTGAGTGGATTAATTCTAACCAGCTTGAATAGCCACTTTGTGCGATCGTCTGTGTTGGGACCCTCTCCTCCAAACACATTCAGCAGTTCATGAGAGGTTTGCCCTTGATGGGTCAAAGCGTGTCGTCCAAAAGCCTGGCAAAAACACAGGGCAGCCATTGTGTGCTCGACCGCAAAGCTGCCGCGCTTCCAGACGACCAGCGCATGATTCGAGGGGACAGCTTTTTGCATATCCTCTGTTGGATTTGTCTTCGCTTTTTCTAGGGCTGTACCCGATGCTTCTCTGTTCTCATTCACTCCGCGGTGGAGGGCACAATCGGTCTCAGCTCCTCAAAGGCTCACAAGGGAGTGCACGAGACAAGAGGGCCATTGAATTAAGACAACAGCCCCAATTACTTAAACTCCTCTACAGAGAAATTATCTGTCTTGAGCATAATAGTGTGTTTTCAGAGTTATGAATAGTCAAGAGCAGAGCAATTTTAAAATGAACAAATCAAACAATTACAGAGTTTCTCTGAGCCATGATGTAGCACGCCACTAAACTGTGTAGTGATACTTCATATCTATTTGAAAAGCTCTTTGTAATAACGTGGTAATAACATGTTGTTTTAGATTATTACTACTAAATTAAGTGTAGTTCAGATGCTCAGTTAACTAGATGAAAACTCTGTCATGAAATCTTATGATGGCAACAGATTTGCAAGTAGTTCTTGTTCAGGATCTAAGTGTTTCTTCTGTCACTGTATAAATTGCATAGTACTTGAACAAAACAGCACGGCTCTTAAACCAGGCGAGAGAAATAGTCAATAGTTAAATCCGCTGGCTAAAACTATGGATGGGAAAGAGAGAATAAAAATCCTTGTAACACTTTCACTTCTGTGAATTGATCTTTTATACCTCTGGGCATTTGACTGCAAGCTGAGACAGACCTGTGCTGACCACAGACAGACAGTGAGGCTAGCAGTGCCAGTTGGGTAGCGGCCGCTGAATGCTGATTAGTAGGTGCAGTCACTGGGGTGGGATGAGGTGGAGAGGAATGGTAATTAATAGTTCCCTGGTGTTATCACCTCCAGATGGGTTCCAGTTGAGCGAGGGCCTCCAGAGGGATTTCTCTCTCCCTCCCTCACTCTGCTTTTTTTCTGTCTTTCTTTCTCTCTCTCTTGCTCTCTTTCTTTTTTCTAACTGTAGTACTCAGTGTTTCTCATTTCCTTTCACTCCAACCCCGTTTTCACCTTCCTCCATTCTCTCTCTCTCAATTGAATTCAGTATTAATCACTCTGATGGCCAGAACACATTTGCATTGGCAATGGATGCAAGAGACAGCAAACAATCACTCACTACCAACAGAAAACTGGAAGTCTTACATGTCTCATATTGTCTCTTTCTCTCTTCATCTCTCTCTCATTCAGTCTAATCAGTTCAGCTCAGTTACCTAATCACTTACATGACAAATATGCATTTCCACTATCAAAGGATTCTAGAAAAAAGGCACAGTCATTATCAACATAAAACTGAAAATCTGTTATCTCTCTCTCTCTCTCTCACACACACACACACACACACACACACATGCACGCACACACACACACACACACACACACACACACACACACACACACACACACACACACACCATACACACACACACACAGGGATAGTTACCAGATGGGAGTGAACCAATTTGCTCATTCTCTTTCTCAAGTATGTATATATAGCAGATGAATTCATTGTTTATCTTAACCATTCCATATTCAGCAAATATGTTAAATCAGTGGTTAGGTATGCTCATACAAAACCTGTATGTGGCAGGTGCCTACAGATCCCCAATGGATTGATTATTAATGTATTAATAATTCACAGCCTTTTTACTCATCTGTCATAATCTCTCTCCAAAGTTGACAGTCACCTTGCAGCTTTGGAAAGACTTACAGTAAGCCTCACTCCGTGTTAATGCACCCATCTGTTTATTCACTAGAGAGCAAGATGGCCGTCGCTTTCCAAATGGGTCATTTCATAGGCTTCATCACATCCTGTGTTTGAACTGTTTGTTTGTGTTGCTCTGACCTCCCTCTGTCTGTTTGTCTCTCTCTTTCTCCCTCGCTTCTGGGTTGTCTGTCCATCCACCTCTCTTCTCCTCTGCTGTCATCTCTCTGTGTGATGTGAGGGCTTTTTATAAACTGTCACACAGACAGTGCTGCGGCAAGGGGAGCAGGGGTACATTAGAAGAGAACTAGGGTGCGAGGGAGAGACAGGAAAAAAGGAAGTTAAAAATAAGGGGATACAGAGAGTGAGCCAGAGAGAGAGAGAGAGAGAGAGAGAGACTGTTAAAAATAAAGAGAGGGAAAGAGTGCCAAAGAATAAAGAGAGGGAGAGAGTGCCAAAGAGAGAGAGAGAGAGAGAGAGAGAGACAGAGAGACTGTTAGGAATGAAGAGAGGGAGAGAGAGAGAGAGAGAGACTGTTAGGAATAAAGAGAGAGGAGAGAGAGAGAGAGAGAAAGAGAGACTGTTAGGAATAAAGAGAGGGAGAGAGTGACTGAGCCAAAGAGAGAGAGAAAGAGAGAGAGGTGTGAAGGCATGCTGTGCAGCTGAGTCCCCCCGGTTGTCCAAGCACTTTAATAATGACTCGCTGGTGTGTCTCCACACTCCATCCATCTTGCGCCGTCCTCTGCGGATCGGTATCGCACGCATCACTCATTCCGCCCGCCGATGAAGCTGTATTGAGCGCTGGGCGTCCCCTTGTTCATTACGGCACCCGTTTGCTTTTTACGAGCACGCCGACTTGTCTCCTCTTCTCTTTTCTCCTCGCTGGTGTTCCTTCATTCTTTTCTATTTGTGTGCTTTCCGTCTTGGTTGATTCTTTGTTGATTAACTATGATGTCTTTCTTACTCTTTCTTTCTCTCTCTCTCTCGTTTTCTCTGTTTTTCTCTCTGTTGTTTCAGGCTAGGTAGGTAGCTCCCCTCATTTGACTCATTTTGCTCTTTTCATTTCTCCATTTGTGCCCATCCCACAGCTGTGATTACCTCTCCTACTGCATCTCCTTCCCTGCCTCTCCCTCTCTCTTTCACTCTATCATCATCTTTGCTCTGTCATGACTCACAATGAAGAGACAGACAGAGAGAGAGAGAGAGAGAGAGAGAGAGAGAGGACTCGGATACAGGAAACAGGAGACACATGGTAGAAGCAGATACATTGCTTGTTTACTCACATGCTAGAGCAAGGTGACAAAACAAACAACCAAACAAGTACAAATAAACAGATCAAAGATAGTAGGTTAACTGAAGCTGACCCCCTCCCTGCACCATCATCACACACACACACACACACACCACACACACACACACAAAATAAAAAGAAAAAAAGTAAGAAAAAGCACTAGTAGACCTGGAGACAGAACTATGGCACAGAAAGAAGATGGACAACTGACTGGAGAGCTGACAGAGGAGACCTTGGGCAGACAGCCTGGTGGGAGGAAAATAGACAAGACATTCTCAGAGCCAACCTTTCCTCTTGGGGAACTTTCTGGAAGCTAGACGAGTTCCCTCAAATCCAGAGTATTGGGGGATAAAGTGCAATATCATGAAACTGTCTGTGTTGGGCTGACTGGGGTTTGAAGTCTGTCTGGCCTCAAGCAGTCTGGGAGGTTGACTAGAGGCTACCAGCCTGAGGACAAGCAAACAGGGAAGCGGTCTACAGGTGAAGCAGGCCCAACCTCACCTCACCAGGACAAAGGGTAGGCTACTGTCAATCTGGACCAGAAAGCTAGTGTGCAGGATAGTGGCTAGCTGACATGATCCGGCCGGGGTATAGTAGGCCCCATGCTAGGCTTAGTGAGTGAATATGCATACAGAGAACACTAAAGCTCCTCCAGAGATGATGCCCCAGAACTCAGGAAGTGGAGGAAATTGTCCTCTCAATTAAGGAAGTTGTGTTCATTATGGGAATCCTTTCAATGACAGAGTGATACATATCTATATATATCTATATCTCTCTATATATAGCCTATATAATATCAGTTTCATGAATCTGATGCCTGTATGGTGAATCTGGACTCAACACACACTACAGGAAACAGAAGGCTGAACACACACTAAAGCTCTATACACACAAGTTGGACAGCAGGGGGAGAAAAAACAAGCAGAGCTAAACCAAAACCACTGGGAGCCAGCTTTGGCTCAACATAAGACAAAACTCATAAAGTCTAACATTTAGAAAAGGCATACAGCAGGACTTGGCACAGAAACAGATCTAGTATGTGTGTGGATTTGCTTCTCTCAGTCTGAGTGAGTGTCTGTTGTGTATTTGACACAGAGTGTGTGTTGCAGGACATGTCTCTCTGTGTAATTTTCTGTGTGTGTTTATGTGTCTATGTGTGTGTGTGTGTGTTTTGTGTTAGTGGGCAGTGTGGGGAGGTTGGGAGAAAGCTTTGGCTGACTGTCAGCACATTTCCCCAGCATACAGGTGCTTCAGTACCGGCAGCCCCTGATCCCCACGCAAATCCTCCTCCGTCCTCTGCATACCAACCAGCTGTCCTTCACATGCTCACACCACCAGTTGGATCATTATACTAATCCAGACCTTTTGGGGTTCATCTACACCTACATGTGCAGACACACACAAACATTTGCTCTCTCTCTCTCTTCCTCTCTCATGCAAACAGCCATATAGTATATGTGAACATAGTACATCCTTTTTGTCATTTTTACACAAATTCAGTCATACAAATGCAGTACATCTTAGCAGTGTGTGTACAGCACATGTGTCCATTATGTTGCTTGCTCTCTTTCTGTTTCTCTTATCTTTCACCCAGTCTTTCTGTCTGTGGATCACACATACATCTGATTTATGTAAAACATTGTATCCCACTTGGTTGCATTCCACTGGTGTCTGTACCCTGTGCTGCTGCCAGTTTGTTTGTTCATGAGCAGTGGCTGACATTGATTATGCTCATCAAAACTATCGCCTTGGCCACTCTCTCGTCTGACTCGTCTGCCATGCATAGTAATGAATGGACGTCTGATTTCTTCATCAGCAGGCAATTAAGAGAGCACTGCCAGGGCTAGTCCAGGAATGGCAAACTGTCGGAGAGTGACAGGAAAGTTGTTTATTTCAGAGCTCATCAGCATTAAAGCAAGATAAGGATCTTATGATGGAGGCATTCAAATTGTATTTATGAGATATGCTGCGCTTGAAAAAATATTCCTCCCTTGTCCTCCTGTGCTATGACACAGCACAGCACAACACACACACACACACACACACACGCCTGCACTCACACACGTACACACACATTTTATATATTATATTGCATATCCACTCGCTCCATTCCAAAGCACAGAATGTTGTTTCCATCATTGTGGAGTATATTACCTCACCTCCCCAACACAACACAGTCCCAGAATCCCATGCAGGAACAAACCATCTTACTCGCCTTTCTGTCTTTCTTTATTTCTTTCCTTCCTTCCTTCCTTCCACATCTTTCTAGAGATTGTCTCCACCGAGACCTGCTCATCCAATCTGTTGTTTGTGTTCCCAGCTTCACTGCTGTTTCCAATTAAGCGGCACTAGCTTGTGGCTAATGAATCACTCCTCCTGCACTCAAAACAGCCTCTTTATTTAGTAATTATTTGCAGGGGGTAGTGGGAGTGTCAGCCTGAGATCAGCAGCATTAAACTCATATAAATAATTGAGGGTTTTTCTTAAGTAAGTGTTTACGTTGTCCTCTGAGGAAGCATGTTAATTGCTTTGCATACACTTCTAGTAGAATCAGAAACTAAAAGGAAGCTTCTGTAAGAATGAAAAATGTATTTGTTATCTGTTTTTAAATCCAATTCCCTGAATGCTTTGCGATTGTGGGGTGTGTGGTCAAAAAGGGAACTGGCGGGTAAAATGGGATTATGGGAAGTCTGGTGTTGGAGAAGAAGCAGTACAATATCATTTGGAACTCATGTGTCTGCAAATTTATTTGTCTTTACCAAGAACCTACTCCTGTGAGATTCAGGTGTTACACTTCTGAACACTATTCATTCTGTAAAGTTCTTTAAATATACGTTAAAAAAAACTACTGAGAGCATTATCAGGTATAGATAGTATCTATTTAATATCATAGCCCCATTCTGTTCTATCAAGTGAAAGTTTGAAAGGGTTGCAGTCCACTATGGGTTATATGGCTGTCACCATCAAGGTCAAACCCAATGCATTCTATGTGGACGCCCACTGGGAGGCCGTTACTCTCTGGCCAGCGTGGAGGAACGCATCCAATACCTTCCCCTTCACCAAGCTGTGATTTACGCCTGTTTCCCGTGGCAGGCCAGCAATCATCAGAACAGATGATAATGGGGTCTACTTGTCGGCGGACCGCTTGGTAGAAGGCCAGAGCTTGGTCTCTGTCTCTCTCTCTCTCTTTTTGTCTCTTTCTCTCCCTCTCTTCACTTTCCACAGGTTGACTGGTATAAAATCATTGCTGGATGTTCACTTACTCTTTTCTTGCTTGTACTCCTGTACTCCTTTCTTTCTTTCTTTTTTAATTCTCTTTCTCTGTCTTGTCTGTTCTGTTCTTCTGAAATGTCAGTTCACACTTACATTGAATTATCAACTAAAACTGTCCTCAGCCATGTGCATATGATTGCATTATTGCATTGCTTCCAGTATATTGACACCTGTATTGCATAAAGCAGTCTCACTAACTAACTAACTCTCTCTCTTTTTCTCCATCTACAGTATATCTGACACCAGTTGTCACACAGCTGCTTGCTAAGACTGTATGTAGTCAGACAAGTGTTTCTTTGTGCAGTTGACTGCATATGCAGAGCCAGTGTTTTTTTCCACACTCTGTTGCAGTATAGATAGATCGGTTGCTTTTGTTAGGCAGGGGTCAAGGCACCCATTTTATTGTCTTTGTTTTCATAGCCCTGTCTGTTCGCTCCCTTAACTAGCGAGACACTCAAAACGGAAGCCTCAGTGTCGTGGTCGGAAAATAACCATCCATCAAATCTGTGCTGTGCAGAAACAGCAGTGCTTCGACACAGAGAAAGCACTGTACACACACATACAGACACACCCCAGATCCAGGAAATGCAGTATATCCCTGTGTTAATGTGTTGTATAGGCACAAGTCGGTGTCCACACTCCTTAGAAACCTCATTTGTCAACCACTCTGCTGGAGTGTCAGGGGAGCTGCCCTCCACCATCACCTCCATAGGGTGGAAAAAAAAGACCTTCCTCACAGACAAAAAAGAATTGCCTGCTCTGTCAGGCTTTGACGTCAGTCTGAGAGATGCAAGGACCTTTGGGGTCGGCGAGCGCTCTGCCATGTGACAGTACTGACCCTCAAAGGACTCTTGTTTTGAAAGAGCCTTGGGTCGGGTGGCATGGTCTAACTCCAAACCAAAGATAGAAAACGCTGAGCTGTTTACTATTTGCACAAATCGAATGGAAATTGATACTATGATGACAAACTGGAGCAGAAGCCAATGTTTGCCAGTAAATTTCAAAGCCTTAAACAAAATGTCGCACTGATCTGGCTTCTGTGCTAACACTGGCTTGACATGAGATCTCTATGAAGATTAGCATCTTCACTGGATCATGTGGCCAACCTCCTAGCAACACACGAGTTAATTAAATAATTCCCATAACAGACAGATAGTTTAAACTGAGACCGGTATCTGACGCAAAACAACAAGTCAAAGGAGATTTTCTGCAAAAGAAACCACTGAGCTCTTTGTGCAAATTGAGTGAAAATTAACATTCAAATGAGGCTTTAACAAAATGTATTCAATAGGCATGGGAGCAATGAAAAACAAAAGACAAAGAGCTGATTGAAGTGCTTTTCTCTCTGTTGAATACTAATACAAAAATAAATGTTCTTCCTTTTTTTCTTATCACCTGCTGAGTCCATTACAGTCATGTGGACCTGCTATTATTATCCTCACTTGTCATTTTTGTCAATTGGTTGCAAACAGTATTTGAGAGCAGAATGAACCTGGGCCCGATTTGAGGATCTGTGAAAGATCATGTCCAGACTTTACAAAATCAGCTATCACTGTGTTAGTAGCAAAATAAGTGTATTTGTCTGAGGAACAAAATTCTAATAAAATCGAAAGTCGGGGTTCATCCAGCTGTCACATCTCTGTCTCTTGACAGCTTTGACAAAAATGGAAATGTTCTTTGATCTCTACTCTGTCTTCGCCCATTGGGTCTCTCTCTCTCTCCCTCTCTCTCGCTCTCTATCTCTGTCTATCTGCCTCTTTCTCAATTCCTTTATCCTCCTCTCACTCCTCTTCTGATCTACAGGGAGTGGCTCTTCACAGTCCTTCATCACTCGCATCCGGCGACAACAACATTCCTCTTCCCATTTACAATTCCGTGGAGAAAGAAGCTTGGTTCTGCTCCGCTTGAGGGCCCACCGTACGACTCCCTGATCTCCAGCAGCAGAGCAGCTGGTGCTGTTACCACTATGGATACTCCAGCTACTACTGCTGCTGCTACTGCTCCCTGTTCACCAGTGGCAATTCCATTACAGCTCCCCTACCTCAGCCTCCTGGGAGTCACCCGGCCTCCCATCCATGTTGCTAGCGCTGGGGCGTGAAATTGTGAATCCGCTAATGGCTTTTTTATTCATGGACACCTCTGTGAAAAATAGGTCCCGTCTCAGCCACAGCCATTGATTGAGGGCGTCGAGGAAAATAAGCCTGGGAAAAAAAGTGGCAAATCCGTGATTTTATTTGTTAATTAAAAGGAAATGCTGAAGAGCCACGTCTGAGTTGTTTTCTGTGTAAACCTAGCGTGGGTAGCCACATTCCTAGGCCAAGGCTAACCACTTTCACACCGTCTTAAACTGGGGCCATCTCCGGGCAACTAACCCCAGATTTTTGGCCCAACTAAAACCTTGGGCCAGTTGGAATTTACTGGTGCTAGAGGTGGTGTCAAGGTAGAAGGCAGGACTTGAGTCAGGGTTCAGCACCAACACAAAGTAATCATAACATAAAAGAAGTAATTTATACTTAAGCTATTTAAAGCGGCGCACAGAGTTATTAGATGGCTTAATAGCGAAATCATTTTGAAAATGAATTTGCAGTTTGCAATCATGAAAAAATATTTAGTTGCAGAAGCTATAGGGTTTTTAATAAAAAAATATAGATGTGTAGTATGGTACCTCCAGTGTCTCATGAACTTTGGGTTGCACAGGGATAAAAAAGGCATAAAAGGCATATGCTGTGACAGCTTTCACAGATTAGCTCTGACTTTTCTTTCATGGCGTACAACTGGTCCCGATGGCTCTGGTGAGTGAGCGTCAGGCAGCTTTGTGGGCAGGGATGAGGACAAGACAGAGGGGACATCAGCCTGACAAGTCTGAAACAAAACAGGTTTGGGCTTAGTGAGGCTGGTAGCATGGGCTATTAGCCTAGCCAGGCCTGGCCTGACTGTGTGAAAGCATACTAATGTTGTTTCCTCTGCCGTGTTGTTTGAAATGAACAATATTTTCATTTCATTTCATTTTCTGATTTCATGAGATATCTGTTACATTTGCAACCTGTTGGAATTTGTGGGGGAATCCACTGAGTCCCAGAATCCAGCTGTTTTAAATGAGGATTAAAAGATTACTGTCTTTATGCATAGCCACATAGGGAAATTAGCCAAGGACCGCTCTAGGTGATAGTCCAATATTCATTTGTATACAGTATGTGTGTGCATGTGCGGTAGGTTGTCTGTGTTCATGAAAATTTGTGTTTGTATGTGTGTGTGAGTCCGTGTCCACATTACACATTTTTATGTGTGTGTGTGTGTGTGTGGATGCATGTGTTCATAATCGTGTGTTTGTGTGCTGTATGTGCATAGTTGTGTGTGCTTGCCTATACGTGTGTGTGTGTGTGTGTGTGTGTGTGTGTGTGTGTGTGTTCTACATGTGAAAGCTGCTTTGTTTGCCCTGATCCACTGCTGCATAGCCGGCGGCACCCAGGCTGGCTGTGCCTCGGGCACAGACGGATGGACAGAGTCTCCTCTCAATCTGCATAATAACGACAGACACACACCACAGCCATCTGACTACACGCCCATCTGCACTAACCCACTGCCTGTTTCTCTGTGGGCTCCTCAGTATGTATGTGGGGAGTGTGGTGTGTGTGTGTGTGTGTGTGTGTGTGTGTGTGTGTGTGTGTGTGTGTGTATGTGTGTGTGTGTGCACACACACACACACACATACACACACACACAATATGCATACTGTATGTCTGTTTGTGTGTTATGGTTCGGTGGAATTTTTTTTCCTTCTGTGTGTGTCTATTTCTGTTCCTGTGCTTCTGTGGTTCTCTCTCTCTCTCTCTGTCACTGTGTTTGTGGGTGTCTGTTTGTCTGTCTGTCTGCCAACAGTGCTAAACCACACTGATACTTTGCCTGTCTATGACTTAACGTAACATCAGTAAAATAAATCCCTTCAATAAAAAGGCTCTTCAATGAAGTCCTGCAGTATGGGTTTTATCTGAGTGTAAGCATAACACCGATGTTAAAGGAATCAAGTTACCACCAGGAGAAACCACAGTTACACAATCACCAGACGCCCACCTATCATGGCCTAACAGGGGTGGGGTGTGCCCATTTTTTAATAGCACCATTGATGAGCCACCCACTAAAAGAATTGATATTAAAATATACTTACAGATGCCATTTACTGTAAAATGAATTACCCATCCATTCACTGATGATGCCTTGGCAGGTCACTGTTGTGATGGAGAGACGGCACAGACACTGAGACAACTTAGTCAAACCTGTTTTTGTCCACCTCCTACACAGGAAAAAAAATGAATGAATAAAGTTGTAGCTTTCAAGACAGATGAGATGCTGAAAATAAATGGACAACTCAGTGCAATTATTTTGTTTTGATTCTAATCTATTATTTTGTGCTTCGATAGAGTCTGAATGTGAGATTGTTTTTTGTGGTTTATTCTACTTTGCCTATCAATCTACGGAGATTGCATTTCTGTTGTCGTGTATTATGTTTAGCATTTGAACAATACAGAGCGTATCAAGGGCAGACCTTGTCTTTTTTTTATTATTATGATCTATTTTACGATCTCAGTTTCCCTGGAGGTGTAATTAGAATGTAGCGCTTTATAATCATTCAGAATACATTTCTCTCCATCTCACACGGCAGGTCCTGATGAATACTTGCGCTGATTGGATGTGTTTACGCAATTCCCTCATCTTCTTCTCCTGACAGTGTAACCCTGACAGTCAGGAGATGCTGGTGATGGCCTCCGTGGAGCGGTGCAGGGGGTATCTTTATTGTGAAGAATCTGAAAAGAAAACCCACACATACCCCCTTGCCTTGCCTTGCCTGTGTGTGTGTGTGCGTGTGTGTATGTGTGTACGTGTGTATATGTGTGTGTGTGTGAGAGAGAGTGTGAGTGTGTGTGTGTGTGCGTGCACAAGTTTGTCTATGTGCACACTTTTGAATGTGTGTTAGTGTGCATGTGTGTGTGTGTGTGTTTATGAGTGTGTGTGTGTGTGTGTGTGTGTCAGTTTTAATACGCCTCTACAAAGCTGTGATGAACAGTGCAATATTGGCAGCTTGCTGCTGCCTGAAAAAAAAAAGTATTGGAAAATTAAACGTGTCAGCAGGCAATAGGATGAAACTGCTTTGTCCTTCTGTGGCTCTGAAGTACTCTGTCCACATGCTCCTGCTTTGCTCCTGCAGTGATTTTTCTGAGCAGGGGAATGAAGGTTGTTTTACTGATGGTCCTGGCTTAGATTTATCTATGGGCAGGTCACATCCATAACACCAATAAAGTGGCGTGGTATTGGTATGACGTGAATGATTACATGATATGTTTCATACCAATTCTATCTATTCTTTACAGTTCTACAGCCAAAATTGGCAAATCAAATTTCATGCAATTATTCATGTCATACAAATAGCATGCTATTTTATTGGCAAAATGGATTCAACAAAAAAGTCCACTTTCTGTGGATCTGCTCATATATGTCTAAATATTGCATTTGTAACACACTTTTTAAAGAATTGCAGTAGACCTGCACTCACAGAGAGAGTGTGTGAGTGTGTGTGTATGTGCATGCACAAGTTTGTGTATGTGCACACATTTGAACGTGTGAGTTTATGAGTTTATGAGTGTGTGTGTGTCTTGCTGACTACATTCACACACACACACACACACACACAAACACACACACACACACCTTTCAACAGTGAGTTGAGCCAGCACTGCAGATGATCGAGCCTTTTGTTGTGTGGCATGTTAGCAACGCCCAGAACACAAGCCGACATTTTAGAGCCCCGCACCGCTTAGCAAGAGCCCACGTCTGACACAATGTTCTCAAAGTCGTCAGTCGGAGTTGTTCTATCAGGTCCCGAGGCGCTTTGCACAGATTTGTGCTGAAAACAGCAACAACTGCCTCAGGGCTCTGTAGTGTTCGATGAAAAAAAAAGCTCCAGAGCTGTAGAGGAGTTAGGAAGGAGTGAAAGAGGTTCCTGACAGAAAAAAATGTCTGCTAAGCCGGACTAAAAGATGAGGAGGGCCACCATGACACTAAACACTGCTGGTGCTGGCGTGCTGGGGAGAGGGACTTCATCCACAATTCCTTTTGAAACACAGATGCCTCCACTCTCAAATGGGAGTCTGCACTCCCTTAAGGAAGAGGAGGGTGCTGAGGTATTAAGTATGCTCTTTGGAGAGAATTGCACTTGCTGTTTGTGAGACTTCTCACTGTGCACAAGCTAGGTTTTTGACAAGACAAAAAATGATGTGTGATGCTTCAGCCAGTTGCTCTGTCCAGTTGCATGCAGTTATGTGAAATTGATCATAGTAACCACTATATGCAAACACCTAACTCCAACAACGCTATTTTCTACTTAAAAATCCATGATAAGATGTATGGTACCCCGCTAGTGAGCACTCTGTAGGTAGTTTGCAATTTAGTAATCCAATATGAATAGATGTAGTAGAAGGACATTATAATGAAACAAGTCAATTAAAAAATCTTTACATACTGTAGTTTGTCAGCAACTCTCTCTCTCTCTCTTTGTGTGTGTGTGTGTGTGTGTGTGTGTGTGTGTGTGTGTGTGTGTGTGTGTGTGTGTGTGTGTGTCTGTGTGTGTGTGTGTGTGTGTGTGTGTGTGTTAGTGAAATGAGCTGAGAGGACAAGTGTGGAGTGCTAATTCCTCACTGGTAGCCATCTTTAAACAATGCTTTTCTTTGTTGTTTTTACCACGGAGGTCTCGTTGGAGGACGTCTTTTTGAAAAATTTGGGTGTTGTCATGACAACGATAACTCTCATCCTTGAGGTATTGTACTGAATGCTGCTGACAGCCAACTGGCACTTGTGAACACTTGCAGTCCACGAGTATGTGTACATAAGTATGCTTTATTTAGAATATGCAATCAGGGACCAGTCCGTTGTATGCCCATGCAGGAATGTGTGCACAGTGTGTGTGTGTGTGCGTGTGTGTGTGACTGTGTGTATGCGAGTGTGCATGTGTATGTGTCACTGGCTACCAACAACAACAAAATACACAGACAGTTGTATTCCTCAGTCTGTGGGTGGGTGGGGTGGGGGGGGGGGGGTGGTGGTGTGCAGTGTGGGTCCACCGTGGCTCTCAGGTCCTCTGCTTCTCTGAGCCTTCTAAGGCTTCAGTGCTCCCTGGTGGCAGTGATACAGCACCTACTGCTGGGAGTTGGAGTAGCGGTGGTCATGGAGTGATTCTTGGAGTGATCAGTGATTTTTGCATGCGCTGGTAATGATTTATTTATAGCGACTCATGAAGCAGCGGATCTGAACCTTGTAACTGTATCGCTTGACAGGGGACGAGAGGCAGCGGTGGAGGGCAGAGTGTGGCGTGGTAGTGCGTCAGGGCATGGTGCCCAAAGGGTGTTAGATTCCCCTCTGAGCGTGACTCATATTCTGTTACCCTCACACAGGACCGCGAGCCGAGGCCTTCAAAGAGCCACGGCGTCAGGGCCACATTTTCACCCGGTCGTCTTGGTTTCTTGGGGGATCTCAGCTATGAGATAAGCTTCTAAAATAAGCCGCCTACATCATCGCACCCGGGCTAAAGCAAGCAAAGTGTACGCCAAAGCAAGCCAGTCTGAGAGGAAAATAAAGCAGGTCATGGGAGAAGCAGCTTTTCACCTTGCTTTCTCTTGCGTTATGTCAGCATGTCCTATCAGGTCTGGCTCTGACTACGTCTGCATTAGGCCTACACTTTGACTTAGACTTCAGAGTCTTGTGTAAGCAGTACTCTGTCAGTAGAGGTGGCAAATCTTGTCTGGCTTAGAGACACAGTTCATTCTGTACCATTCAGTAAATTAGCTCAACCATAGGGCCCAAGAACCTAAACAACCATAGGGCCTATGCATCAAAACAACCGTAGGGCCCAAGCACCTAAACAACCATAGGGCCTATGCACCTAAACAACCATAGGGCCTATGCATCAAAACAACCATAGGGCCCAAGAACCTAAACAACCATAAGTCCTATGCATCAAAATAACCATAGGGCCCAAGCACCCAAACAACCATAGGGCCTATGCACCTAAACAACCATAGGGCCCAAGCACCTAAACAACCATAGGGCCTATGCATCAAAACAACCATAGGGCCTATGCATCAAAACAACCATAGGGCCTATGCATCAAAACAACTATAGGGCCCAAGAACCTAAACAACCATAGGGCCTATGCATCAAAACAACCATAGGACCTATGCACTTAAACAGCCATAGGGCCTATGCATCAAAACAACCATAGGGCCTTTGCATCAAAACAACCATAGGGCCTATGCACCTAAACAACCATAGGGCCCAAGAACCTAAACAACCATAGGGCCTATGCATCAAAACAACCATAGGGCCTATGCATCAAAACAACCATAGGGCCTATGCATCAAAACAACCATAGGGCCTATGCATCAAAACAACCATAGGGCCTATGCACCAAAACAGCTATGGGGAATCTAGAATGGGGAAATGCTTGTGCCAACACACAAAGCTAATCTGGGGCATTCATGTGCCAAAGTAATTGCCACAGAGTTGTAAGTTTCAACAGAGTTTTTATTAGTTCTTTCAGTGAATGTTCCAGCAAATGTGCCGTTGTACCATTTAACCAGCCGGTCTTAGCTGGAGAGGACTTAGAAAAGATGGATGTCTAACTGCACAACCATCTCACACCAGCACTGTGCACAGATGTAGTCTGTGTTATACCAGGTGATATAAACAAGAAAAGACATTTTAGTGACTCCTCCACTTCTGGTCATTCATTTGTTGTGTGTAGTCAAGGCAACGAAAAAAGGTGAGAGAGGGGACATGATCATCAGTGATGCTTAGGGGATGGGGTGTTTTTTTTTTTTTTTTTTTGGGCGGGGGGGTGTTGCATCTGGAAGCAAAACGTGCCCCTCTCTGAGTAAGTAAGCCACAGGATGGAGTAATTAGCAGTGCAGGGCTTCCCATGGGCTCTGCGGTGGAGTCTGCCGCTTCCACACTTCTGTAACATCACACCCTCTCCTCTGCCCTGATCTCATCACCACTGCATGCTGGGTTGAAAATCGTCTGTTTTCATATTTTGTTTTTTGTTTTCTCCTCTCCACTTGCACAAAGAGAATAGCAAAGCGGCTTTCCCTTTTCAGGCATATTAATGTGATAAATCCATGTTATCACTGCCATTTTTAAACATAATTTGAGAGCGAAACAGCCGGGCCCTCTTTAATTGTGGCTCCGAGTCGTTTGCCCGGTGGGTGAGAGAGAAGAAAAGAGAGGGGAAAGCGTTTGATGCGGATTATTTATGCGAGACAAAATAGGCTTTCATCTGACCCATATAGATGTTCAAACTGTTTCTTCTGGGCATTGAAGAGATGGCTGTGACAGATAGCCAGGCAATTTAGGCAGCCACGATTTCTCCAGCTCGTCTTCTCTTTTTTCTCTCCCTCTCTCTCTCGCTTGCTCGTTCTCTTCACTCTAATATAAATTATGCAAAAATCCCTTGATTAGAGGCTCTTCAAAATAGAAAGGGACGTTAAATTTTGCCCAAATCTATGGAGAGTTTTCTTAGTTTAACTGACTGATGTGTATATGTTGTTACTGTGTCACTATAAGCCAATTCAAATGATTTCCAAACTCTTGACAGATGTGTGATGAGATTACATAAAGATCTGAAGTCATTTGTAGCAATGCCTCTCAACCTCTCTTGAAAAGGCTTGTTTTAATTTGATTTTAATTGCAAAATAAATACAGTAATACTGTTAAATACAGTAATACTGTCTTGGTTTAGTCCAGCTGGTCTATATTTTACATCAACCAACATATCATCTGATGAACTGAATTGGGCTTCGACAGCATGTGAAGTGAAGTGATGGTGCTATCATCTCTTTTGCTACATTTAACATAAACAAAATCACTGATAAATATTTCAAATATTCTTATGTAAATATCCTGAGTGCATTAGGAAGAAATGCAGAATTCTAGTCCATTCCTTCAGTTTTGCCCATTGAGGATTACCTTACATGAATGATAACACTTAAGGTTCTACATAAACAATTACTTTAATGCGGTATTAAATATTTTATAAGCTGTTGCATTTTATTTAGATATTTTTCTGCATATTTAGGCATGAGGGTTTCTCCATATTCTCTCTGTTGCATCAATCACATCTCCATCTCCATCTCCAAACAGGCTCTTTAATGGTGCATGCTACAATTCCTTGGGAGCAAAATTAATTCTAAGTATAGTTTTCTTTCACAAACAGACAAATAGCTCCTCAGTACTCTGTACATGCCCACTGGCATACATTGAAAAATGAATCTCAGGGGATTCTGGGAAAATCCACAGTCTACTGAGTCTTTATCAATGCCTGGTGCCCATAGTGACCACTTTTTTCTTCAGACTTATTTTGATCAGTTTTACTGACCCGTAGGAAACTTGAAGGAATAATATTGAGTAAAATAGATGGAGATACAATAATTATGCCACAGACACACACACACACACACACACACACACACACACACACACATGCACACACAAACAGAGAGAGCAAGACAAATATAGAGAGGAGATGTGTTTATTTGACCACAATGTTATATGACTAAAAATGATATTCGGAGTATTTTAACCCATAGCCGTTTGAGGTCACTGAATGCACAGTAGGAAAAAGAATAAGAGACTTTGCTGCATCAAAGACCGAATAGCAAACTGACAGCTTCTGAACTGAATGAGATCCAGAAACTTACAGTTTAATTTTCCTTGGCCCCATTCATTTTGCGTTACCTGCTAGTTCAGTGTTCGGTCTATGTTGTATCAAATATTCTTGTTCTTTTTCCAACTGAGAGAACTTAGTGACCTTGAACAACAGGGCTATGGGATTAAATACTCTATGCATGCATAAGGGTATGCAAAGGGTGCAGTAACATTCATGGCTTATTTGTTGGCTTTAGTTGCCGAGAGAGTTCACTGAAATGCTTATTATCTGATCCTCCCTTTACATTAGGGCTTCAAAGAGAAACAGTGACGATCATAATTTGCTCTCTGTAATATCGAGAAATGAAAAGCCTATTACTTGTTTCTTTTCATTTCTTTTCATTTTCTTTCATTTCAATGAATCCGCTGTGGGTTACAAACACGGCAGTGCTGCAGTTCTCTCCTCTCCTCCCCTTCAATGGACTCCTTCTCTCCTCAAAGCTGAGTGAGCAACAGAACATTCTGGAATGAAATATGGGATTCAGGAGATGCCACTACTGCCATCCATGCAGTTGCCATGGAAATGGGGACCCTCACAGAATCCTGAGTGGAGATTTACACGCATGACGGACACTTTAGTGCATATTAATTTACCCACACATCACGCTGCAATGCACAGCTGTTTAGAAAAACTTTGCATTGTGTATTATGTAGCCCTCATACACTGTAAGAAGGTATATTGGGATATTGGTTCCTGAAGTTAGTTGTTTCCATGGGCCTGTTTTCTAATTTGAAACACTTCAGGTTTACCGATTCCATGTGTTTTCCAAACCATCTCTGTAGAGATTCCCAAGGGGGACCTTCCAATGTATACCTGAAAAAGCCATGTCCATGTTTCTGGAATTGATTATCATAAAATAGGTTGCAAAATAAGTTGCAGAGTCTTTAAATTTCCTTTTAAGACGATGTTGGAAAACATCACTAACCATAGCCCCTGAATAGCCCTTTGAAGATTTTATTCTGCAGAGTTCTCTGGTATACAAGGTTAACAGCTAGTGATTCAAAACCACTGTGAACTCCACACAGGTCCACACAAGTGGAGTTCACTGCTTCCATTGAACTAAATCACTCAGTACATGAACATAAAACAGCTACATAAATCTACCTCTTTAACTTTACTTATCAGTGCTTACTGAGCTGTTAAGTCATTTGAGACTCCACTGCGTCCATGTCTTTTAACCGCCATGTAGATGATCCTCGGAACCTGATGTCGGAGTGTTTCACTCTGAAGCCTTGTCTACAGTATTCTGTCTAGAACCTGGAACAAGGTCATAAGCGGCTAATTCTGGAAGATCATTCTGGAAGTTTTCGCATCTTTTATGCAGAGAAAATGTTAATTTTGCTCTTGTAGCTAGGCCAACTCTATCTACAGACATACATGCAATGATTACAGTGTAATGATGTGTAAAATTTGAAACATTTTTAGTGCATGTGAGTGTGAAAAAAGTAGAATCATTTATTTTAAAGTTTGGTATTTGTAATGTTCTCAGGCCCATTAGGCAGATTTTCCACTCAACTTTCTCCTCATCTTCAGCCACTCTCAGTAGCTCTCCGACTAAAATCAATATTCATAATTAATCGTCCTCTCCCAGGCGCGTCCTCACATGCGCGTGCCTCTTTTGAATATATAACGGGACATCAAATACTTCCTTTTATGTAATCAGTGACATCGGCGAGCGAAAGAGGAGAGAGGGAAGATGTGAGGAGGATAAATCATTTCACAATCGTGGAGCGAGATTGTTTACGTTCCCTTTTCCGTTTTTTTATTCCTTGTTTTTCTTTTTTTTTTGAAGAGAAAGAAAGAGAGCAAGACAGAAAGTAAGACAGAGGCCCCGGCCAGTCCCTTGCCCCAGTCCTCATTGAAGAGGTCATGAATAAAACATGCAAGGCGAGTTCACAGACACCCGGCACACGGCAGGGAGACGAGGCCATAACTCATTAAGAACCGCTGACTTCCTGCATTAGCCTGGTCCGCGTGAGATAGCAATGAGGACAGCTGTTGTCCCCCACCACAGGACATGTACATACGACGTAGTCACACACATAAAGTGGCACTTAGACCTCGGCAGAAAAGGGAGACACTAGTCCATTTAGTTTAATGGAGGTTTTTGGAAAATGGACGTTTTGCTGCATTGAATTATTGTTGAGCACACACACACACACACATACATACAGACAAGAGTGCATATGCATACATACACACACACACACACACACACACTTACAAACACACAAAATGGCACTATGGTCTTGGCAGTAAGTGCCACAAATCTTGATGAGATCTAATGAATGCCTGAAGTCATATGGCAAATGGACTAAAAGCTGTGGCAGCGATCCCTTAATTATAGACCTCCTCAATAGACACTAACCTATCTTCCTCATTATCTTTTTCTCCACACTCCCACACCCCTCTCCCTCTCTCCCTCTCTTTCTCTCTCTCCTTCTCATTCTGTCTCTCATTCCCTCAGCACCACCCAAGTGGCTGTGTGCTATGCAGCACCATCACAGACCAACTGTTCAGCCACTAACTTGTTTACTTGGATAAAAGTGATGGCAACTAACAAGACCCTCAATCAAGTACAGAAAGGAAGCTGCATCATTGCTTTAATATCTCTATAGATGTATATCCCCTCCAAACAAACAAAAAAAACAGAGATGCTCTGTGTGTGTGTGTGTGTGTGTGTGTGTGTGTGTGTGTGTGTGTGTGCGAGCGAATGTTTGTGTGTGTGTGTCTGTGTCTGTGTGTGTGTGTCTTGTCTGTCAGACTGTGTGGTGACTCTCCTATCACTCTCTGCATCCTTTTCCTGAAGCAAAAAGCCCCCACTGTTGTCTCCCGTGATCACAGTGGCTGAAGGTCCTTCATTTCAGCCAATCTGCAGCGAGGCATGATTTGCATTCAAAGTGACACTCTGGATTATACTGTTTCCCCTCAGTGAGCAACTTTATTGGCCAGCCTGGATATCACGCATTCTATTCTCATAGGGGACGCGTGTGCAAACCTGGTTAGAGGAGTGGATACATAAGGGTATGCAAAGGGTGCAGTAACATTCATGGCTCATTTGTTGGGCGTTGCACAGGGGTTTCCATGGGCGGAGGAGGGAGAGCGAGGAACTTGATTTATGGAGGTGGAAGGAGGCGTTTGTGATTCATGTGACGGCTGTTTGCCGTCTATTCGCAGTCCACACCACACCGGATGGACCGAGCCTGTTTGTGCAAACAGATTATTCACAAGTCATACACTTTCTCTCTCTTTCCCTCTACTAACCTCCTCTATTGCTTTCTCTCTCGCCCTCTCTGTCTTCTCACTTAATTTACACACTTTTCTACAGTCGCAATAAACCGCTGGGTTTGTTGATAGGTTCTACTGACATTTGAAATGCTTTGACCTTTAGGTAAATGCATTGGTAAATAACCAAAGTAATGATCCAGATTCCTATTCAGACAGGGTGCCCACAGACCCCAAACTTGAGCTCTTCAAGTCAACATTCTAAAATTGCTTGTTTGGTTTCTTGATTGTGATTGGCTGAATCGCGTTCCAAGCCGTTGTACATCCAGCACAAACACACAGGTTTGCCTCTTCCATCTTACTCCGCCTATCTCACTGTTGTAGCGTCCCGGCAACCACTTCCCTAAAGGAGCTATATGTTTTGGCAGATGAATAGCTATTTATTAATATACTATTTTATTTTTTATTTGTGTGAATGTATTTAATGAAATCTTATCAAAGATTTGTTGTAACAGTTTTAGAAAAACAATAAGCCACTCGAATCCGTGGGGTTGCGCTGGATTTAGAACTCCGTTTCGCGTCGTGCCAATCAACAGCGCTTAGCTGTTCTAAATCCAGCACAAACCCACAGCCTCTCGTGGCTTATTGCTTAAATAAATGTGTGATGGGATCTGGGAAAACCCTTCACAAGATAAAATTTGATTTTGATTTGATTTTGATACCACCTGAAACCCTTATTCAAGATCATTTCAAATGCTTTCATTATTTGCATTGTTTGTCTGTATCAAATGTTACCCAAAGTTGGCTGATCGGTTAAAATACAATTTTGAGAAAAAGGAATTCAGAAAACTCTTATCAGAACCATATAAAATTAATAGTCAGTTGAATGATGACATCACCATAAGAACATCTGCATGTCTCTTATGTGTTTCTGAAATATTTATGAGACAGGGGCAGCCGTTGCCTACTGGTTAGGGCCTCGAAGTTGTGACCGAAGGGAAGCCTTCTACATGACATCATTATCACTGTCTCACTGTGTCTGAAAACACTCCATTACTCCCACACCTGGCTGAGAATGTGTTTTATCACTCAATTTTGTCCTCTCTTTCTCTCTCTTTCGGCCCTTGGTGGGGGGTGGGGCTGTTGGGGGGCAGGCATCAGAATCTGTGTTGTCTTCACACCTGCAGCGTCTCGGCGTCGCTGTTCGCCGTTGCTGTGGAAATAGCACCTGCCTTGACAGGTGGGAACTCGATGCTCCCAGACTCCTTTTCCCTCTTCCTGTCCCCCATGTGGGCCGGAGCCTCCCAGCGGAGTGGCTGGCAGTGTTTCGGCTGCCACTCCAACAGCTTCCGATGTCGCCCAGGAGCCGGCTGTTATTTGAACAGGAGCAGAAGCAGGAGGTGGAAGAGGAGGAGGAAGAGGAGGGGGGGTATGTCTCCAGTGGGGTGTTCTGTTTCCTGCCCAAACACACCCCCACCACACACACACACACACACACACACACACACACATCTGTTGTCTGAGTTTGACCCAAATTTAACAGCCAGGGTCAGCAGCAAGGGGCAAATTAACTTTTATCCAGCATCCTTCCTTTCTCCACGCCCCCAACCTATTCTTCCCATTCATCTTTTTTGAACACCCTCCTACTTCTACACACACACACACACACACTCTCTCCCTCTCTTGCTTTCTATCCCAATATCTGTACCTCCCTCCCACCATCACAGCCTATCTCTCTCTCTGCTTCTCTCTTCTCCCAAGCCACTCACCCCGCCATCTCTCTCTCTCCTTCTCTCTTCCCCAAGCTACCCTAAACACCCATCTCTACACGCTTTATTTCTTTCTCTCCCAACCACTCTGTCTGTCTCTCTCTCTCTTCATCTTTTATTCACACCATCTCTTTCCCCTAGTGACCACAGCTAGCCGCGCAGTGTAAAGCAGCGTCTGGTGTGACTGGCGAGGTCTGGACCTTGTTTTCCCGTCACGGAGCGTGAGAGGTGCCGTGTCGGCGTGTGGTTTTGTGCCACACAATGAGCCGCCTGGCATACAGAGTTGTGCTCAGACTTGCCGGTTCTATGGAACTGGCCCATTCCCACCCGTCTCAGGTTCCCCCCACCGGTTCCTGGCAGGACACCGCAGGAGGCTCTGGTGGTGTCAGATGAACAGGGGAAAGAAAGAAAGGAGGGGAGAAATAGAGGGAAGAATGAAATAAAAGAAAGGCAGTGGTGGTGGTGAACTGTGTAGGAGACACTATGTGTTTCCCTTCTCTTTGCTTTTACCTGCCCTTAGGGCGAGGAGAAGCAGAACAGAGAGAGAAAGACAGAGAGGGAGAGAGAGAGAGAGAGAGAGAGAGGAGAATGGAAGAGAGACAGAGAGAATGTGTGTGTGTACGTGAGTGTGTGTGTGTGTGTGAAAGAGAGAGAGACAGAGAGAGAGAGAGAGAGAGAGAGAGATGGAGAGAGAAAGAGATAAATAAAGAGAGAACAAAGAACCTCACAAGGCCTTACAATGTGAGAATGTGAGACTGATCTGAGATCAGAGTCGTTGCCCCTCTTTGCTCATAATGATAAAGCTTTGCTTTGAGCCTGAGAGGCGCAAAGTAAACCCAATCCCAGAAGCTGCACTCTCTAACTTGTAAGTGCAGGCTCTCGGTCCCCGAGTCAGTTGGCACAGTCAGCACAGACACTCTGAAGAATCCACACCTAAGACTTCCCGCTTATGTAAACCAACACCAGCAGGCCACTGAACTCATCAGAGTTGGGCCTTTATTGCCTCATTGTGAATCATTCAGACTCCTATTGTGATGATAAAAGCCTATAATGACTAAGTGACACAGAATTAGATGTACCCAGTGATGGAGTGTGTGTGTGTGTGTGTGTGTGTGTGTGTGAGTGATTTGTGAGAGGTATATGGTGATGGTGTGTGTGTGTGTGTGTGTGTGTGGGTGGGTGAGTGTGCATGTGTGACTGTGGGGGTGGAGGTGTGGTTGTTTGGTTTCCTACAGAGCAGACATTGTACATTTTAGAACTGGGTAACAGTCTGCAATGGGGTTTAAATTACATGTTTGTGTGTGTGTGTTTGTGTGTTTTAATACTGTTGCTGAGGAAGAAACAGAATTGGCCCAGGGACCAAGCACATGGTGTACAACCAGCGACCAGCTTGCTTTGTTCAGGCAGTGGCTTATGGGTAGATTAGAGTTGGCATTTTTTTTTCTTTCTTTTTTCTGTGGCATTCAGTAGCACCATTGGCATAGCTCTGTCAGCCCGTATTCAGGCTAGTGGTGGTGGCAGACAGTGCTAGCTTCAAACACATACAGACACAGACACTGGTGCTCGCTTACTCACTAGCACGTATCACTCTCACACACACACACACACACACACACACATACACACTGATACGTACATCCTGACCCCCCACACACACACACATTCTCTCTCCTTCTCACACACTTCTCTCCCTCTCTCTCTCTCTCTCTTTCCCTCTCCCTCACACACACACACACACACACACACACACACAGAGTTCCAGATAAGCACGATTGTTGTTTTTTCGCCTGCAGGAATTACACCCCCTCACATCCTCATCCCACGCCGATGTGCCACAACCTCACCCGTTCTCAGCCTGAGGCGAGGTCACCAAACAAAGGCAAAACAGGCAAGTGTGATAACACTGACATACGACTGTAAGTAAGTGTGTGTGTGTGTGTATCTGTGTATGAGTGTGTGTTTGGCGGGGGTGGGGGGGAGGGGTTAGATATGAAGATGCATACCACATAAGATTTCCACATAGTATTAGCACACTGCTTGATGTAAGAGTTAAGCTGAATGTGTTTTTTCTGAGTTATATTATGAAATTATATACCACTGGAGTGCCCTGCTGTGCTTTACTGTTGATTTTAGAGAATACTGTATAGTTTTTGTTGTCTTTATGCAGGGGTTCAAAAGGTTCTCTGCCTCCTCTCCTCCTTCCATTCTCTTCTTTCTTTTCTGCCTTTCCTGCCAGCCTTCTAGTCTATTCTCTCCATGTCACTGCTCATGGTGCCTTGCCAAAATGTATCCCCCGAAAGCATGGCACAGTACCAAACAGACAAGGCCGGTACCTAAATGTACTGAAAATGGTGCCACTTTGTGACAGCAGAAAACATTTTGTACCAGTAGAGATGTGTTCAGCTTCCTGTCAGCAAGTGGGAAGAAGTTTGGACTCACTGGCCTCTTCTGCAGTGCTGTGAACTGACAATAAAGAGCCAATGCAAAGAGTTTTGGTCTAAAAGCAAATTTATTAACTGATTACCCAACTAACTAGCTAACTAACTGACTGCCTTCAGTCCTAAACACAGGCAAACCTGGCAGCCTTGTGCTATCAAAGCTGTTCAGACATACAGTTTTTCCTTTGATTTCCAGCACTGACAACAATATTGTAGGCAACCAGGTTGCATTAATAAATTTGACACATATTTTTATCTTTTCTTTACTTAACCCTAAACATAACAAGTAAAATGGATGAATCTTGAAAAAATAACCTAAAAGAGTAAATCCAAATCATTTTGAATTGCAAAAGCAGCACAACCATGACAGAAAATGGAGAGGTACATGAAGAACAGTAATGGCACAGTTCATCAGCGCTTGGTGTGATATATCCCTATAAATGAAACTCCTAAACAAATCACCGGAGAGCGGACGCTGCAGCACTTTACATAGCCATTTATCAGAACCCAGCCTGAGCCAGGCCCATCCCATAATACTCTTCTCCTTTTCTGTCTGCCTCTGCTGCTTGATTTACGACTGCAATATCACTAAAAGCCACCCAACGTTTTTTCCCCAGAGAAAAATGGGCGTTTGGAGCAGTGGCTTTGGCCTTGTTTACGGCATCAGTGTGGTCAGACACCACAGCCACACAGCTGTACCCACCATTGCCACGATGACGCTTAATGTTCGTAAGATTATGAGGAAACTCAGCGCCTCTCTATCCTCCTCCGCAGCTGCCTGGAAGATGACAGAAATTAAGGCAGGGGGTAGGGCAGGCGCCTGTTCGGTGTTGGCACCAGGCAGTTTGGCAAAGCCAACTAACTCTGGTACAAATTTGGCAGTGGTTCGGGATGCTATCCACCAAAGTTTGGCAATGGGTCAAGACAGACATACAAAAACGTATCAGGACAGACAGGCACTGAACATTCACATCAACTGAGACAGGAAGCTAGACAGACTATAATGAGGACAAACAGATACATTCCCACACACACACGCGCACAAACACACACAAAACCAGACAGAAACACACAACAGGCGAGACATTCAGATGTGCTTCTGTTCACAGACAGAATGTAAACATATATGCAAGCCAAACTCTTTGCACACACGCAAAACCCGGATGCTACTGAAACAAGCAGTAGTCAGGCAAAGCATTAGGCAGTCTGGTGAATTACCAAAAGGTCCCTCACATTAGGGGATAGCTCAACAGACTGTTGCCAACAGCCAACACGACACACCCAAAGTCAAACAGGTAGATAGGTTGACTCACTAACAGATAAAGTAATCAACAGAAAGACAGACAGCCAGAGTAGCCGTTGGAAAGGCCGACAGACGGACAACTGAGCAAACACAAACATCTGAAAGGTGACCGCTCAGAGTAGTGGATATGCGAGCTCGGCCTGGACCCCTCCCGTGGCGATGGACGAAGCCTGTAATTCACAGACAACGGAGATGACTCATTGCATCTAATGGGCTGGTCGGAGCCCACAGAGCCCTGTCGTCATTAGCTGCCTCGCTACAGCAATGAGCATCTTAATTACTTGACTGAGCCTCAACCCACTGTTAAGTCCGTGTTTAATCGCACTGTGGAAAATGTAATGTGTGTTATGGTATCCTGTATGGTTGTTTTAGTGCCTCTTGATACAGTACACTTATATTGGCTGCTGCGTGTGTGCGTGTGTGTGTACGTGTGTGTGTGTGTGTGTGTGTGTGTGTGTGTGTGTGTGTGTGTGTGTTAATGACGGCATGTGTGTATGTACCTAGATGTCTGCAGAAAGTGTCTGCTGCTCTATTAGCTGAGCGTCAGGATAATGACACCAAAGTTATAAACTTATTTCCCAGGGTGTTTCTGCATACCATTAAAATGTACTCCTCGCTTTCCTGAGTTCCTTTAGATAAAAATATCTGTTAAATACTGCAATGTGTAGGATACTCTCTATGGAGATATTTCATCACCTGACTTAGGTGGTACCATGGATGGAACCGAGCTTAACATATTGCACAGCGAAAGCTGCAAACTACCTGTAAATATCACTTCTAAATAATTCAGTGGCGTGGCTTTAATAACTAACAAGAAAGAGGTTGGTGCACAACACACATACGTACGCACACACAAACACATGCACACACACACACACACACAGTGACTTTGACCTTGGTGACAGCCACTTCCTCTATCTGTACGCTGACCTGAGGCACAGTATGGAGCCGAGCAGCAGGTCATCCAAGTGAGAGAGATCCCCCTCTGGATATTTATGGCTGGGCTGAGCTGAGTCATACCACCTCTGAACCAGACATATTGCTCACACCCAGCTCCGAGACCGAGACCATCACAGCCTCCAGTTGCAGTCTCCTGTTTATTCTGGATGGTTGAATAAGCTGCAGGATGAGGCTGGTATAGGTTCTGAGGGATTATTATTAACATCTATGGCCCTGAACCGTCTGACCTCCTCATACAAGTACGGGTGTTCCTGTGTCATATGAAAAATGACACTGACAATGTATTTGCATATGATGAGCATTTACATTATATTTATGCATTTAGCAGACGCTTTTATCCAAAGCGACTTACAGTTTTTTGTCAACTATCAATTGTTCAGGGCCAGTCTCCCCTAGAGCAACTTAGGGTTAAGTGCCTTGCTCAGGGGCACAACGGTGGCAGCTGGGATCTGAACCCACAACTTTTCAGGCTACTTGCACCAGTTCCTTAACCGCTACGCTACCACCGCCCTACAGCAAACTATATGTGATAATTGATACAACGAAAGTATGCAAGGATTCAGGATTTCCTTACAATGTCTGTGTGTGTGTGTGTGTGTGTATGTGTGTGTGTGTGTGTGTGTGAAAGAGAGAGAGAGAAAAAAAAAGAGTGAGAGAGAATGTAGGTGTGTGGGTGTTTGTCCGAGTAGCAGTGGTTGCATGAAACTAGCCCAGCAGTGTTTGCAATTCCGTGAGTATCGGTGGCGTGTTTACATTAATATTGGCCTGGTGTTGTAGGGCCCTTTGAACAGCACTGCGGCTTCATTTGTCTTGGAAGCCAATAATGTTTGCCGACAGCTCACCTATGCACACAGGTCTCTTTCAATCGGCCCACATGTCCACAGCTGCCCGTGAAGACATTTATTAGGATACCGTGAAGCATTTGGGAAGCCATGTGACATAATTATCCCCCCCCCCATAAAACGACACTGTAAAGACACTTCATAACAAGTGCCATAAAATGTCTGCAGCCCCCCGGGTCTATGGTTGGAATAAGTGTGCTGTTAACCCTGCAGTAATGGGGAAGGCCTCCGTCTGTCTCACCCCCCTCCCCTTACCAGTACACCAGCAGGAGGAGGAGGAGGAGGAGGAGGAGAAGTGGCTTCTTCAGCCACAGTCCATTAGTATTCAGAACAGCACCCAACCTGCCCAGTGTCCACAGCATCCCCCAGAGAGAGAGAGAGAGAGACAGGGAGAAAGAGGGAGAGTGAGGGGGGAGAGAGAGGTAGGAGGAAGAGGTGAGATAATGAAAGAGAGGTGGGTGGTTGAGAGAAAGAGAGAGAGCTAGAGAGGGAGAAAGAGAGAAAAAGTGGAAGAAGAAATGGGAGAAGGGAGATAATGAAAGAGGTAGAGGTAGGGTTAAAAAGGAGCGATATTGAGGGAAAAGAGAGGGAGAGGGAGAGAGAGAGAAAACACATGGCCATTTGTACCTGTATGTGTATTAATTAGGAGCTAATGGTGGCTGACAGAGCAACACTAATCATGGCAGGGACAAATGCCCTGATGCATCTAATTTCCTACTGGTGGGTATGTGTGCATCTCTGCTGCCGTTTCTAGTCGTCATTGTATTGGTCCACAGATGTTGTCATTGTCGTTTTTTGTGTGTGTGTGTTTCTTTGTAATTGTGTATGAACAAAAAGAAAAAAAAGTGTGTGTGTGTGTGTGTGTGGCGGGGGGGAAGTATTTGTATGTTGACAAAAGTGAAAAAGAGAATGTATTTGTGTGTATATATTTGTACATGGTTATGTGTGTGTGTGTGTGTGTGTGTGTGTGTGAGTGCAAACATGCCTGTACCTTTTAACTCTGGTTTGCAACAAAAGATTCTTAACAATGACTGTTACTCTTTCTATGTGCTTCTACTACAACATAACACTAGGAGAACAAGAAGCCACAACAGCAACACTAATCAATTACGGTGGCCAGCAAAATAGTTTCTGCTGTCCCCACGGGCCCCTGGGCGGTAAATGAGCATGGGACACCAACACCCTGCTCTTCCAGTTCAACAGGAAATCGATACACACCAATAGCTAACTTTCAGCTAATCCATCTAATTATTTACCAACACAATCACTTACACAGTCACACAAACAAACCACGCGTGCACACAGACACACGCATGCATGCTCCGACACACACACACAAACAAAGTGGGGCTTGACACGAAAAAACAAAGTATGGTTTGTTCACATGTGGCGACCATCTTGAGGAGGGCACAGCTCCTGTGAAACCTCACCTTTGTCAGCTGCTGTTCAGGGACAGCTGGTTGGCGCGATGTGAAAGGCAGGTAAACACACTGGAGGAATGTATCATAAACGGGCGAACAAAAGAAGTGTGTCGCCCACATGGGGGAATTTTCCCTCTCTCTCCCTGCCCTGGGAACTTGTTTAGGGTGCTGCTGCACCAAAACCACACACAGGGGTCAATGGTTTACATGAGTCTTTGTTTGCTTTGACTTTGAGTTATGAGTACAGCTGCTGATGAGGGATAATTCCAAGTAGGCGATAAACCTGGGTGAGTCAAGCTAGAGACAGTGGCAAACCTCCTGAAAGAGTAACCTTGCTTTTTGTTTTAGTTAAAAAGAATGAGAACTCCAGACTGTTCTAATATCAGGTTACCAATATCTTTGCCTTAATTAACCCAGGTTTGCTTACTTGGAATACCCCCGGGGCTTTGTCTGCTGAGTGCTTAGTGGCTTAAATCACAGTGGCTGTCAGTGGTCACACCTCTATTGTGGGGTTACTCAAGGCACAAATACACTTTGCTAGTGAGTGCAAACTGAGTAACAGCAGAATGCTGTACTGCTGCAGCGGGAACACAAACGTTCATTACATTCTCGCTCTGGACATTGTTATGCCTCTCAAGATAAAAAAAATAATGATAATGATCTCAAGATTAAAAAAATGTTACTCGATTTCCAACCCTCCCCAACAGTTTATTACAGCTGAGTCCATTGTTGTCGATATATAGGCAGCCATTTTAGCTGGCGCTGAACAAGGGAAAATGTTGAATCTGGTCTCTCAAACAGAACTGGAGCTGGAGCTGAAAAGGAGATTAAGTAGCTCAAAACACCTCTCATCTCTATGGTCACCAAACATATGAGAGCTGACTCAAGTTGTGCCTCCAGGCATTTCTGGACCATGTAAATAAAACTGAATTGAAAATTTGAACTCTGACACAGTGATAGATTGAAAAAGAGATAGAATAGAGGATAGAGGCAGAGAGAGAAAGACTGAACACTAAGAGGAAAGACAGAGAATAAGAGATAAATGATGGAGAGAGAGGGTAATCTAAAGCATACGAGAGAGGAAGAGAGAGATAAAAACAAGGAAAAAGAAGGAGAGAGAGAGAAAGAAAGAAAAAAAGGAAAGAGAGATGTAGAAGCTTTCGAGGCTATGTTTTCATTACATGGCAACTCCTCGGAGACCGGGCAGCGATCATGCAAGTCAGCATGGCTGCCCTCCTTCGGGGCACGGAACAAAAATAACCAATTCAAGAGGACCTCGCTTCCATGCAGCTTCCGCTGAGCCATGCCGCACACAGCAATAAAAGCTGATGGTGGCCATTCTTAATTGCCTCTCAGACGGGCCTTACATGCATGAAGGGCCGCAGTGGCACCGTGTAATAGCATGGGACTCTAATAGAGAGAGGATGTCATTGAAAGGAAGCCAGGAAGTGTAAGTGTGCTTCAGCAAACTTCATTCTGTGTGTGTGTGTGTGTGTGTGTGTGATTGTGCTGTCTCTGCAGCGAGTAAAGTTTGGCCATGCAAGCGCAGACCCGAGAGAGACAGAGAGAAACTTCCCCCTTTCATCCCGTGGTTTAAAAAATGGTGGAAAGATGCTGATGCAACTCAGGGAAAGAAAGGTTTTGTGGGGTGGAAGATGCAAAAAAGCATCTGGGCCAGGGATGAATGGACTGCTGTACTTTGAGCCTCATAAGCAGCTAGGCACCAGCAAAGGTGTCATTAGGCTTCACCAGAGCAAGTTTTGCATTCACCAGGTAAGATCTCTCTTTCTCTTTTTTTCTTTCTCTCTCTTTTCTCTGAGATCGGGGGTATCGAAACTTGGGAGAAAAATGAAGGAAGAAAGGAGTGCAGCCCGAAAGGCCTAAAGTGTCAAACTCAAAGCTGAAAAATTCAAGTTCACTTCAAAGAGAGGCCTGAGGGTGTGCGGTGGGGATGTCATAACTGCATTCCGATTCTGTGCATCCCCTTCCCGACCAGTACCAACTCTTCCTCCAGCAAGATCTTTCTCCTCTCGGATTGTCCATCAGTGTCCCACATGCTGTGCTCTTCATATGGGGGAAAACACTCAAGGAGCCCATGGTTCGGATCCTCAGTGTGTCTCGGGCCCGGTTTGGCCCACTTTAAGTGCAAAGCCACGTTTTCCATGTTCAGTGCTCTGTGACCCTGCGGTTTATTTGTCCGTGGAGTCTTTGCTCTATCGAAGCGTTTCTGAGAGGCACAGTCTTGCTAATTAGATCCAGCTCTCTCACACTCCACTCTCTTTATCTCTTTGGCCACTGCCCCATGCACACACACAAACACACACACACACACACACACACACACACACAGGGGGCCTGTCCACTGCTAATCGGCTGCTTGTTGGACCATGCAGCAGCGCGCATACATAGCTGTCATCTGATTTTTAATTGGTGCCTCCAATCAGCTATAATCAGATTGTTCTGGAATGTACCCACGTGCCCCTGCTGGCTTGTGCACACATGCGCGCACACACACAGACACACACAATCCCAAACAATCACACAGTCTCATACATACATACACAAATGCATACACACACACACGCAAACACACACACACCTGCTTTCTGCTGTTGCACAGTAGAGCACTCATAATTTAAGGCCCTAGGCCAGCTACTGTTTTCAGCAGCAGTGCATCACAAAGGATTCTTGGTAACGGAACCATGGTGGGATTTTAAAGACGCTGCTGCTGTTTGCTGATTGGACAGATGTGTTGGAGTAGAATATAATTAGTTGATCAGATATGGACACCCTCCTGCTACGGACAGGCTTCTCATTGGCATCACATTTACATACAGAACACGTCTCATAGGCAACGATGATGCGTCATTGCCACATGATAAAAAATTAGAGCCATTATCTATACTCAATATGCTTATCTGAGGTGTATTGTGTCGCAGATTGAAGGGTATGTGCCTTCTGGAGAAAAAAGGACACACCACTAATATTGTCTCTTGACACTGAGTCCCCGAATCCATGCGTAATTAACTTGCCAATGTCTATGAGAGAAAGCAGCTCTACTCTTTGGATTGCTCTGATGTGAAGCTGCTGGTGAACATGCAGGAGGGATCTGCGGAAAATAGATGTGAAATTATACCACTGAGCTCTTTTGTTCAGAGCTTTAAAGCATAAATCTATTAGAAGCCAGGCTTCGGGCTGTTCTCCATTGCCACTGCAAATTAAATTATGCAACGTTACCACAACGTTTGGACTTGGAAGTTACTGAAACCCCCGCAGACATGCTCGAAAAACCACAGACCCCATCACACAGGTGACGCAACGCTTTTTGTAAAACTGCTGTATAATGACATGCGGGAACCTTTTTCCCAAATATAGGTAAAATTATGCTTACAGAAGGGAACAAACCCTGAGCCGAAAACACTCAGCAAAGCCCGTCACACGTTTAGATGTCTTTTTATTATATCTCTTTTTTGCCCCCTCTTCACATGTGCTAAACGACAGATGAAAGACTGCAAACTCAATTCATATAAAACAGCCCTAAAGGCAAACACTTATACATGAAAGATCCACAAAAGGCAGATGTAGGTTTTTACTTGAAACGTTTTAATGTACACTCGCCGGATAACAGAGGACATCACAGTGCCTCAGGTCGTGTCTCATGAGCAAGCTTTTCATCAACATACACTTAAAGCTGTTTGAAATGACTGAGCTGAAAAAAAAAGTCTGTACAGAAGAATGTTGAGTGAAGACAAATGGTTATGATGAATCTCTTCATCTCTGTTCATCTATTTAGATTTTATATAACAGGATACAAAAACAGTCTTTCTCTCTCTCACACACGCACTCTCTTGCCTTCCATCACACTTTCCATTTCTAAAGCATGTCTCATATGACGCCGTTGGTTGCAGTCATTATGAGTGGACCTCTGTAGCACACAAACCTCTTGTCACCTCTTGTTCTAAGAGTCAAAGGTGAACGAGCCTGTCAGTGCACAGAGCGTAGAGGTGGGGGCCGGGGTGCTGATATGACTGTAATAATATGTTCAGTTGCCAGTGCTAACTGAGTCAGCGAGAGTAACTTGGTCCTACACCCGCGCCAGCCTATTAAACTGCTCTAGCATAATGACCTCAACTCAGAGGACTGGAATAAAGGACACATGAAAAAAGTAATAAAAAAACATACTATATATTCCTCAATACTCTGCACATGCTCATGACAGCTCCCTACTACTACCCTCATCTAACCAAGCATTTCCAGTCAACCCAGTCACACTGGCTAAAGCTCAGTGACACTCCTAACCCTAATCCTAGGGCTATACTGGGTACATTACTGAAACGTTATGGGGAGGATGGAACTGGCTAGCATTCTAAAACAATAGACCGGTATTCTAAATGTATTTTGATGTGACTTCCAACATCCGTTGTAGCCCTAGACTTAAAGGAAAGATCCAGAGTCAATCAGCCCAAATCCCTGTTCTTTAAGGCTGCTCATTGCTGTCCGGAGGTAGAAGAATGACAGCATTTGGCACAACGCAGATCGAATTTGCAAAATGGCAGCTAACGCTAACAGATGAGGGCATAAGAAAACAAAACTTCCCGTTCTCGTCAGTTGGTGTTGGCTGCAGTTTCACCATTTGATCTACGTTGCACCAAATTCTGCCATTCTCATACCTACCAACAGCATTTGCCAATGTGAAACAACAGGGCAACAAGAGGACTGATTCACTCTGGATAATCCCTTTACGTCACACTTAGTCAAAATGAATGTAGAAGACCGGTCTACTTTTTTAGAATGTATGCAGCACTGTTGTGTTTGGGGTAGCCAGTTCCATTGGTCATCATGGAAGCTAACTGCTGCAGTATATGCATTGCAAACTTAACATACCCAGTGTACCCTTCCCAAAAGCCCTGAACCCTCGAACAGTTACCTGAAGCTAATTCATGTTTGATAAGTCTATGAGGGTTCAGTGCTTGGCATTCAGTTTCATCTCGTCTCATCTATGGAGTACCTTACCTGGTCTGACACCCTAAACACACACACACACACACACACCCACACCACTTTCTTCCCTGGGGAGGGTCTCAGTAGATCCCCAGCCTGTCCCAGAAGTCGCAGATGTCGTTACGTGAGCCGGCCTGTGAGTGCGAGTGCACAGTTAAGTTCATGACAAGCCAGCCTGACGAGCCGACGTACTGCGGCCAGAGGGGTGGCCGCTGCTGCAGGCAGAAGTTGCTCTGTTGCAAGCGTGCGCTGGGGTTGCCGGCGTGTGCGAACGCGCCCCAGTAACACAGCATGCGGTTGGACAGCAGGCGCTCGGGCTGCGCCAGCGAGAAGTTGCCCACGGAGGCCGAGTCGAAGAGGAAGGGCAGCTCGGCGCCGTGGCACACGTGCTTGTAGCACATGGACATGCCCGACCAGACGCTTGGGTCACTGGCCACATGGTCAAACACGTACATCCATACCGAGCTACCTGCCAAGGCGCCGGCGCGTGCCGCACGACGGGACGGACATAAGAACACATAGTCGGTCACGATCTACAGAAACAGAACAGAAACAAGAGAAAGAGGTGGTCAAGGAAACATGGCATTGTAAATAAGCACAGAAAACAGATGGGTGTTTGTGTGGATGACTGGATGATGACAGGACTGATGAGACCCTTTATATATGACACACACACACACGCACGCACAGAATTTTCCGCTGAAAACCTACTGCACAGACATAACTTCCCCATACTCTCCCCTCCTTTCATTTCCCCCGGCCACTGGGTCTTTAATATTCATGGCAGCTGACATTTGTGAGGAGACCTTTTCCCTCTCTATGTTGCATTTAAAATTCAGAACCCAGGCTACAAACTGTCGTTCATAGCCCCTCTCAAGCATCGGATCAATCAGTCCGCATATCATCAGAATATTACATTTATTCTCGGTGCTATTTTAAGCACTTGTCTACTTTATCTACAAGTAATCTGTGAGCCCCAGCTGTGATATTTTAGTCCACACATGGGTTGATGAATTCTCTAAGTATGGCTCAATATATTCACAATCTTGTATTATTAATCAAGTTCTTTCTTGCTCTCTCTCTCTCACACTACCCCCTTTTCTCTCGTTCTCTCCCTCTCACTCTCCTCCTCTTTCTCTCTCATCTCAGTGCTCTAATTCAAATGAAAGCATCACCATCTGCACGACAGTATGCCTTGGCAGTTAGACATGGGGGTCCTCATTCAGCCAGGAGTCTATTGCAGAATCTTATGGCTGGGCTCAGTAGACAGGAAACTGGGACTCCTCTCAAGCGTATCGAAAAGGCTCTAGCGCCCTCTCCTGGATGTCTCCACCACCATGACATCAACTGTCACAGTACATACATTGCTGCAAACGGTCTAAACCAAGCTGTCAGCTGGCCTGATTAAAGCCTTTTTCTAGGGAGGATCATTCCATGACAAGTGTCTGAATGTTCCCACTCGACCATCTCAGATTAGGCTGAAAAAAATCCAGGAGATTAACACACTTCCCAAAAGACAAGCGTGTGCGTGTTTAGCTCCCAACTCCTTGTAGGTCTAGCATAAAAAAATATTTTTGCAACAAACCTCGGACCCATATTGAGCAGAGTATTCTCAAAGAGCCACTTTGAGATTGTCATATCTAGTATTCAAGATAGGCCAAATTTTTCAAGGATTAAAATCTGACACCAGTACTTGTTGAATATGAACTTTTACGCATGTGCTTCTGGTTTATCATGGAATTCTGGGGGTTTGAAATTGCTTGAAAATTCTACTCTACACTCTGTAGCAGCATAATTGAAGGACTGTAGAAAGTGCAGTGTCAAAGACAGAGGCTTGATATTTCACATACACTTTTCCCAATATGCTATGTGCTTTGTAATCTAAAACTGTGCCTCTGTAAGAAGTGGTCTGTAAAATATTAATATAAGTTTAAAAATTAAAATAATAAATTTGGGTACATTTTTGGCATGTTATGCCAAAAAAATGACAGCATCCATCAACATAAAACTGACAGTTACAGAAAGATTAGATGTCTGTTTTTAACATATCCAAAATTTGTGATAGTGTTCTGCCTTATTTTCACAGATGAATTTTTGAAACTGGTGCTTTTGCACATGTGCAGCATTCATGGCTAGAATTTATCACACACAACTTAAACTCAACAAAATGCTTCATTTGATTCATTGTAAACTATAACTGAAGCATAACCTATATGTAATCTTTAGATATTGAAATTTTGGTGCTCCAATATAGGTGAAAACTGAAACTTTTTACAACTCGTTACATTTCTGTTGTACCATAATTTAGAAGAAACTGTATGCTACCATTAGTAATTATCCATGATAAAAAAAAAAAAAATTCATGACGGAGTTCAAATAATTTACAATAGTTGTCCCAAAGTTGCCAGCTTTATAATGGGGTTTCATAAATCGTTAGGAAACTGCCCAAAACGGGTCAGGGGTTAGTTGCAAAAATATTCTGTATGACAAGACTATAAGGTGTTTGGCACCTACTGGAAGTGTGTAAACCTCCTGGAATTTTCTCAGCCAATCTGAGATGGTCGAGTGGGAGCGAGCATTCAGGCGCTTGACATGGAATGACGTGGGAGCAAAGCCTCTCATCATCACTTGTGTGGCAAATCACTTGACATACAATATTACTGAGCTTGGACTTTTAACACAAATCTAATTTTGTCGGCTATGACAAATTACTAGGGAACATATTGATATTGTATTTGATTTGTTCATTAGGATACATCTACACTCTCTCTGCATGTTTTGATTAAAACTTAAAAATCAGAACAGACATTTAATTATGTCTAATTCATTTCAGCCAGTCTGGAGTGAATATCTGGAGTGAATATAGTTTTACCTCAGATTTCCAATTAACTGCAAGGACAGCTCTCTTCCTACTGCTATGAGCCTTCTCCTTCCATGACAATAAAACCTCCTAATGGCCAATAATGGATAGAGCACCCACTTTAATCTAATGGAGGTTTGCTAAAGCCGCTCAGCAGTTTGAAAATGGACAAGAAAAGGTGACAGCGGCGTCCTTGTCACGCTCCGCGGGCCTCCTTGTCGGGCCAGCCGAGGGGATCAAGGAACGGACGTGACTAGCCTCAGACTTTCAAGGAGTTTCTATCTTCTCCCATCTAAGAAAGTTAGGCGACTGTGCAAGTGTCCCCTCAACCAGCCAATGACATCACGGAATTTTTCCAAAGGCTGTTTTTTTCTTTTTGGATTTACTTTATGCCATAAAATGTATAGCAAATTAGCAACATGAGTAATTAGCATGAATGCACTTTCAATGGTACGGTCAAAAGCTTGTGGTGAAAAGTCCAGTTCTGGAATAGTTCTATGCATGTGTGTGTGTGTGTGTGTGTTTGTGTGTGTGTGTGTGTGTGTGTGTGTGTGTTTGTGTGTGTGTGTGTTTGTGTGTGTGTTTATGAACTGGAATATTTGCCCATGTGTGTATGTCGGTGTGAGTGAGTGCCTGTGGATAAGTATTTACATGTGAAAGCTTTGCAGTGGCTCACCTGGGACAGCATGTCCCTGCGGTCTGCATCCTTGTACAGTGGCAGGTACTTGTGCAGGATACGGATGGTGTGCTGTTTAAAGATGGCTGTGGTGTAGACTGTACACTCCACTGCCGTCACGGGTTTGGTAAACACCCCAAACACAAATATTACGCCCTCCTCTGAGGTTGTGCCTAAAGATGATGAAATATTTTAATGTTACAAAACAATATTGCAGCCTGGCAGAGAATTGTGTAGCACATGCGACATACCCAATATCCATCCTTAAAATCCTACATCTACAACAGTTTAGCTACTATAAAAAATCTATTACATTTATAGATAAGTACAGTGTTATCACAGCAAGAAGCAAGCATCAAACTGTTCTTTAAAAGTAATGCTACACTCTTTTTGTTAAATATCAGTGTGCTGGCCCTTGGCGCTAAAGTGGTATGAAATTTAACTAAGACTGATAAAAAAGTCATGCTCTGTGACATTATTTGTAACCACTAAAAAATACCAACACCAAGATTATAAATCAATTCTAAATAAATAAAAAAGAATTCCGTTTGTTTAAAAGACTCACGTCCATAACCACACAAGACAGGACAGATAAAAAGTATAAAAAAACACACAAAAAAAAGAATTAAATACAGACATACATACAGACATTTCAGCCAAAGCACCCTTAGTCTGGATGTGTAACAGGAACAACTCACAATGGGATTTGAGAGTCCAGCCATTATACTGTTGGTGGATTCATCCGGATGTTGCATAAACTTAAACATCATCATAAACTTATAAGACACATACTTATACATTCATCACACACAAGGACAGGGAAAAGAACAACACCAATAAAATGGTGGTGAATTAATGGTGAATGTTCCGCATTCTGTCACTGTGAGAACTCCAGTAGGGGGATAGTGCAAAAGGTGGGTAGCTATGTCTGTAAGTCTGCGGGGGTGAGGTTTTTAAATCAAAGTCTGTATTCAAAGGGGTAGTGCAAAGTGTAAAGTGTACTAATTGCTGCGCTGGCTGGACACAAAAGAATTAAAAGTGCAAATCTAGACATTAAAAACAGATGGTGTGTTGTGTGTGGCACAGAGAGCGGCAGTCTCATGCCCAGTAGTCAATTTTTCCCTGCCACTTCAGGCAAGAGTTGAAGAGCTGAATGGCCCGGGGAACAAAGGATTTTCTCAGTCTGTGCGTAGAGCATGACAGTGACACGAATCTTCTACTGAACATGCTTTTCTGCCTGTTTATTGTATATAGTCTGTAATACATTGACCAAGGTATTTAATCGTTTTACAGACCTGAAGACTTGAAATTGAAACCTTTTGTCCTGTTTGCCTCTACATATTAAAACAGCACTTTTGCTGGAATTATATTTTATATCTTTTTATATCTCTCTTATCCGGAATTATATTCTATACTTTATATATTTATTGCCCACCATAGTCAGTATATACATTAAGAAGCTGCTGCAGCCCAGCACTATTCAGACTAAAGGTAACAAGGTCATCTTCATACATAAGGTGATTCACCAGCATGTCACCAATTGTACAGCCAGTGTTACAAGCTTTCATCCGTCTAGACAGTTCATCAACATATAAACTAAATAAGACAGGAGTCAAAATTCCTCCCAGCCTAATACCACTGGACACTATTGGATATGGGGGCAGATATACCACTCCCCCATGTGCATCTTCTGGTGGGCATATCAATAGGCAAGCACCCTCACAATATACCAAGATACTCGCCCTTGCTTTAATTTAATACAAAGCTGTTTATAATTCACGCAATCAAACACTTTGGAGGCATCAATACAACACATGAGAACAGGTGAATATTTACAAATTCACTATTTCCTTAAGAGCATAAATACAGATGTCTGTGCCATGCTTTGGCTTAAAACCAAACTGATTATGAAGGGGAAAAGATATACCCACTTACTTTGTCAAGGAGGATTATTTCCATTGCCTTGGACAAGATGCTGGCCAATGCTGTGCATCTATAATTATCTTTGTCAAGCTTAAGGTATTTTAAGGTTTTTTTGCTTTGAGTCAGGGTGATACTGCTTCGTGAGTTTAACCTTTATTCAGATAGCACAGTAGAGACGAGAAGCAAGTGAAAGGGAGAGAGAAAGAGAGAATAATAGATAGATAGATAGAGAGAGAGAGAGAGAGAGAAAGAGATGATAGCAGGTCACATTCGAATCCAGTTCCCTGTTTAACTTGGTCATCCCGTGCTCATGTAGGCCAGTGAGTATCAAGTGGTTTCTGGAAGTGATGGCCTTACCCAGAAGCACTGGCTTCTCTTTATGCCAGTGTCCCTTCTGGAAGGCAGTCACAGCTTGCTCTTTGATGAGCACTCCATCAATGTATGGCCCCCAGGTCTCAAAAATCTCCAGGAACCGGAATGGGTTGATCACCTTTGCGCCTGAGGGGAAAATAGATACATGCTTGTCTCATTACAAGCTCACTGTTTTTCAGTGATCTTACAACAACAACAACAACAACAACAACAACAACAAAACTGATCAATATTTTGCACCTAAAATAGCCTGCTTTGCTTTCAAAATTACCCCAGTGCAATCATGTCATTAGAGCTAAAAATGAAAGCATCACAGGGACTGTTCATCACACATCTATGAGGCAGACAGATGAGAAGAAAACAGACGTATGGAAATACTGACCCTGACAGTATTTTAGCAGTACAGCCTAGCTCAGGTGGGAAATAGAGAGATAGATAGATAGATAGATAGATAGATAGATAGATAGATAGATAGAGAGAGAGAGAGAGAGAGAGACGTTCTTACTGGACTTCTGACAGTACTGACAGTATTTTAGCAGTACAGCCTAGCTCAGGTGGAAAATAGAGAGATAGATAGATAGATAGAGAGAGAGAGAGGGAGAGAGACGTTCTTACTGGACTTCATCTGTGCAGCGAGCACAGCCTGTGGGCTTAGGGAGAGCAGACACACAATATCTTTCACTGAGCAGTTGGCCTGCTTGGCAAAGTCCTTTCCCAGCTTCAGGGCATCATGTCTGGCAGACAGACAAACAAACACAGACAGACAGACAGACACACATAAAAAGAACCAGGCCAATCAAATGATAAACTATTTTATGGTCCCAGTTCACATCCTGTTTGTTTTCTACCATTGCATATTCAAATCTGTCAGTCTTACTCTATGCTCCTGTCTTGTACAGTCTGCCAGTTATACCATCCCACCAAACATCATTCCTTCATTCACCCCACCAAAAATCAATCATGCATTCATCCCACCAAACATCATTCATTCATTCATTATTGTGAATCGGTTTGTTGCTTTCATGATAATGTGGGGAGTAACTTGGGGTGGGAATTTAATATTTTATCAATATCGATGCCATTGTCAATTCTGCATTCCATCCGATTCTTTATCAATTAAAAGCTATTTTCAAACATATCTTAACCATATCGACCAAACCATAATCACATCCAAGGTCCTCATACAGTGGTGAGGAGCAGGATTTGTTCAGGCGTCTACCTGGTCTTGAGGGGGATTGAGAAGGGCAGACTCTGGAAGACAGCCTGCTTGAAGAGGGACCTACTGCTCTGTATCATCAGGTGGAGACCAACACTCTGGGCTCCAGCACTCTCCCCAAATATGGTCACCTATGGTATCAGAGACATAGCAAAAATATGACAAATGACAACCCAGAGAAGTGACATACACATGTCATGCACCTCTCGCTTCATCTCTCTCTCTCCTAACACACACACACACACACACACACACACACACAGACACATTTATACACATTTATACACATTTTCACACCTGCTCTTACACTCAGACACACACTTTGGTTATTAGCCTTTTTAATCACACACATTATGAGAGGAAAGAGACAGACAAGCAGACAAGCTAAAAGAGAGGGATGAAAGGAGAGAAAGAGAGAGAGAGAGAGACTGTGTGTGTGCTGTGAGATGAGTCTGCATGTGAGACCAAGCAAGACAGGCTTTTGTTTATTTCTGTTCATTCAATTTTGTTTCCCCAAGGCTAAAATGGATTTGTATGACTCAGCCAAACTGTTGTTTAATCTCAATACAGAGGCAATGCATTTAATCAGAGAAATGCCCCTCCAACTCCTTGGAATATGAAAGAAGACCTTGTCTGTCTCCCCCTCTCCTCGATTTTTGACAGGCTGAGGGAATTCATGTCGTATCACTTCATCACATTATTAAAATCAGGACTCTGTGGTGCTCAATATATCCTCTCATCTTAAAAGTGAATACACAAAAGTTACCAATGTCACCTGCATCAAGAATAGACACAAGGTTGTGTATGATCATTTATCTTTGTACATCATGCCTTAATGTGATCTCTCTGTGTATGTACATTCATGCATTTAGCAGATGCTTTTATCCAAAGCGACTTACATTAGTCCCCTGGAGCAATTTGGGACTAAGTGACTTGCTCAAGGGCACAACAGTGGCTGTGACAGTGGCTACCACCGCCCTTATGTAATGTCTGAAAAACTATTCAATCGAAGTGATGACGTGGGATTCCACAAAATAATATTAGGCTGCTGTAGGTAAAGTGCTACAGATGAGTATATACACACAGTCACACCCATCAATTCATCCTCTTTACAGTGCAATACAGTCAGGTTTGTGTGAGTGTTTGTTTGTGTGTGTGTGTGTTGTTGTCCTGCCTTGTTTGGGTCACCTCCAAACATAGCAATATTTTGCTGGATCCAATAGAGGGCCGCCTGCTGATCCAATATCCCATAATTCCCTACAGCTGAGGTCTTAGGATCTTTACCAGTAACCAGGAAACCAAATGCCCCTGTAATGAACCAATATTTTTCCATGTCAAAGTAAGTTAAAATTACTGTCAATTCAATAAGTGAAGAGATTTTTTGGTTGGGTCTGGGTCACTTACCCAGGCGATAGGCCACGCTCACTACTATGGTGTGGGTGAAGTTGCTGATGAAGCGGCCATCGTACAGTGGCTTGGTGGCTGTGCCGGCAATGAAGTCTCCCCCATGGACCCACACCATTACAGGAATGGGGGAATGGAGAGGGGAGGCAAAGTCCACACTCAGTGGGACAAATATATTCAAGAACAGGCAGTCCTCACTCACCTGTAAGCACACAGGGTAGGACAGGCATTATAGTGGAACATTTAGGGTTGGTTAACCATTCATAGATTAAATCTAGTCCTAAACAAAATCCAGCCTGTAGTTTTTCGTCAGTATTAATTTCCACTGAAGTTCCCCTTTTTCATCTATGGGGACCTGGTCCACAGAGTAAAAAGCACACAGCAACGCTATACATTTTAGTTCTGCTGCCAAGGCTCTCAACCTATGACCTTAGTATAGTTCTTCCTCTGACACACGTTTATGTGCACAACATGAGGGGTCTCATACACAGCCAACAGACACCAACATGCGATAAATTAACAGATGTATTTATTTAATGACTGTGACAGAATAACAGAACAACATTGGTATGGTGATGGCTAATGAAATCTCAATTTCATACCCACCTTTGCTGGACACTCTTCAGAAATGGGCCCTGTGCAGCCCTGCATGCACGCAGCCCTCGGATAAGTGGCGTCGTGCTCCCCTTTCCACGGGGAAACAGGTCTGGGCGGTTTCCATCGGTACGCAGCCACCGGCGGATCCGCATATGGGATGCCATAAAATATGTGCGCCTTGTCCACGGTTATGCCTCTAATGATGCCATCCTTAGTTAATACTTTGGGTCCTTGCTTTGTGGGTTCGGCGTCGGGAATCTCAAATGCCTGGGAGAATTCTGGCCCAAACATGGGGATGTCGTTTTGCTCCCCATTCTCCTCTTCCCCTTCGGACGGGTCTCTCACTAGTTCCACCGGCCTGTCAATCACAACAGGCTCGTTGCGCACGAGAATCCCCGAAGAGAGGCTCCTCAGCAACCCGACCAGGTTGGAAGATGATTCATCAGAATGAACTGTGGAGAAAAGCAATCCTGCCATACAAACTGTCAACCAGAACCTGAAGACGCCCATCCTCATCTGATTCCTGAGGAGGCTTGTGCTATTTCAGCCCAGCTTAATTGCTGTCATTAATGTCTGTTTCCAATTTTTTTTTTTTTGGTTTTCTAAAAGATCACACAACTAAACTAGCCTAAAAGAACCCGCAGCGTAAACTTGTACAGATACCGTCTCGTCCTACAGTTTGGTCTGTGTAAGTGCTTGTGACTTCAATTAGTGAAGAGATCTTTTGGGGGATGTAAGCGGGAACAACGACAACAGTCTTTTTGTTTTGTGCCAGAATGAAGGTGGACACATGACGTTGGTTTCAGACTGTGTGACAGACTGTGTGGAGGGTTAATTGAGAGCAGCTGGTCTGCCCTTAAGCAAATGGGATAATGCAGGTTCCCATGATGTAAATATACACTTTACTGTTTTCACATTTTGAAGAAACAACCTCTTTATGTCCTCTATTGTAATTTGAAACAAACTTGTTCATAACTGTGTGTGTGTGTGTGAGGACCTATACAGGAGGCCAAAGATAAGGGGTAGGCTGGTAGTGGGGGTAATTAGCTTGTGAGCATACAGGGAAACATGCATCTAGGCTCTGTGATATTAAGAATATATTCAAGCGTGTCAAGACTTTTTCTTTTGATAATCACAAAACTTCAGTTTAATTACTAATTACCACGCACATCACCTGTGCGCACTCGTGCGTCATTTTCAGATTACGTCAGGAAGTCAACTTGAACAAACTTGGAAATGAAGTTCATTAGGTTAAATCGTTAAAACTGTACAACCATGACGACGATTTTTAAGAACACTGTAATATTTCTGTTGATATTCGTACATATCCTGTTCTCGCGTTCACTGGGTGAGTAAATTAGCCTGTTAACACTTATTTTATCAGCTAAATAGCTGTCCTCATCTCACCTGATGGTCAAGATAACGTTAACTAAGTTACCAAGCAGCTTCGCAGTGTAACACTTACTCCAATTTAAATATTGCCAGTGTGAGTCATTGGATTGGATTCAGTTTTTCCATTTCTTGTAGGGGAATGCACCAATTACAGCTTTTCTATTTGCTGGTTGGTGAAAAATACAGACGCTATCGCCACTGACAGGTAAATAAGATGCTTAGACAACTTTTTATCACCGGCATGCTTTTATATACTCGACATCAGGGTTAACAGTTCCTTTGATTTGTGTTCATGGCAGACAAGAAACCGGTGTAGCGTTACGGTTGAATGAAGCTGAGTTGATGTCCATCGGAAAGATTGGTAAAATGAACTCCCTGACCGTCCAAACATCCGAGCTCCACTCTCTGAAGCTTCTGTATGAAGGCACAGCGCGAACATGGAACTTTTCTGTCAGTGACAGTAAGTTTTCGAAAATGATTTCACTTAACTGTCAATTGTATAAAATAAATATACATAAAACCCATGTTGCGCAAATAATCCACGTTTAACAAAATAAATGAGGTTGAGAAGAGAAACATTCCTTTGGGCATATAGCATGCCCAGCAATATGGTTACTATATGGTTCTCAAAATTATAGGCTCACATACCATAGAGATCCATAGTGTAAATTCTTCTGTGGAGGAAACACCCAATGAAATTTCACTGGTGAGTGTTACTGACATGCATGGCTATTACAGTGTGTATCTTTGTTTGAATAATGCTGCAGTATTTTACAAAGTGGATTGTTAAAGTTGTTGGTCTTTACAGGATGCTCTCAAAGTCTTTTCATCAGGGCTGTTTTTCGCATGTGAGAGAGACCCTTTATACCTCCATCAAAGTGAAGATTTCATTCTGATATTAGGTATGTTGCTCTTGGACTAAAGTCAGATTGCATTAATGCTTTTATAAACTTCAGTCATGTTTGGATTTTGAATGTACACAAAAGTGTTTGTGACATCTTAGGTCACACCACCCGTTTTCCTCTGAAACTGGAGTCTCACAGCTCTTCCGTGCTGCTCGTGTCTTGGAGGGACACACCTGACTCCGCATCCCCTCCTCCTCGGACAGTCCCTCGCTCCTTCTGTGTCTCCATCTACCACCGGGAGCTGTGGGCCTATAGTGCCCTGAGTGTGGACACTACAGATGCCCTGTACTATCGCTTCAGCAGCCTGCAGGGGTGCACGCCTTATGTGGCCTGCCTCGAGCTTCCTGCCAGTCCCTTGGTCACCTGCCTGTACACTATCACAGGTAAACACTTGCCTGAATCCCAATGGCCCTTCTAACTTAAGCCCTGAACCTTCAAAGACTTAACTGACATGAATCAGCCAGACATAAGGCAGATTCATGTCATGTCAGTTAAAGGAGAGATCTGGGGTAAATCAACCAATATTCCTGTTGTTCAAGGTCACTGAGTGCTGTCGGCTGGAAGAACAACATTTCCTTCTGCTGTTCTGCTGTTTCGTTATTTGGTCTGTGTTATCTCTCTTCTTCATATCAATACCACTCTTTGATCTCGAACAACATGACTAATTTTGTTGTTTTACCCTTGACTTTCCCTTTAAGTCATGGCTCAAGGCTTAGGTGGGGATATTGGGATCTGGCCACTGTGCAGTGTGTGGTTTTGTATTACAATCAGTGGTATTATGACACTAAAGTGGTTATTCTGAAGCCATGTTTTCAGTATTTCCCATGATTCCTTTGGCCTCTGGTTGTGGTAACAAAAGATATGTAACTTTAATCCTATGTTGGTGCTATGCATTCTTTTTATATACAGACATGCCTATTCAGTACAATTAAAATTTGTATGAGTGTAAAAAGTTTCCAGCAACTCTTTCTTTGTGGTTCTGTCTGTGGCAGATCCAGATGTGCCCATAAACTTCAAGGTGACCTCGTGGAACACCAGTCAGGTGACTGTAACCTGGGAGTGCCCCAGGAACAATAAGTTCTCTCTCTTTTTGCTCACAATGCTACACCTCAATGGCACTGACCACGTGGTCGAGGAAACTACCTACAGGTACACACGACAGCCGTTTGTCTTCAGTACACCTGACCTGCCACCCTGCAGCCGTGTTCGGTTTGACCTCCAGACGGTATGTGTGTCCGGCACAGATTTCCGTACCAGCAAGACGGTGATGATTGACGGAAACACTGGTAATCCACTCAGTTAAACATTTATTAAGTAAACATTCAGTGTAGTGGTGAGAGTATTTATCTCATGATTCTGACATGACTTTACCCCTTGGACACTGAAAACATAAACAGTGGGCACTGAGAACTGTCGAGTTTTTTGGAGTGAAACATGGTGGTTTTAGTGAGGGAACTGTATCGTAATCTGATTAGTCAAGATTGGGATGTGTTAAATCAGTGTCATCCTCACAGAAATGGGACATTTGGACAATGGGACATGGGAACTCAGGCTAGGGGAGTGACCTTTCAGTTCTGTTGTCCTTTATCATGCACTGGATTGGTTTTAGAAATTTAGAAGATCATTAATTCTCTCCCACTGTTACCATCCTCAATCAAGGTAAATTTCCCCAAGGTTATCTCCCTGGAGGTACATTCAGAAAGTCTACATTTAATATACAGTGAAGGAGAATGCATCTCATTAGATTTTATGAGGAGACAAAGCATAGCTGTAGCTACTGACCTTATCAAAGTGAATGCCAGTGATGCCTTTTATCTTATAACCTGCCTGCTACAGCTAATAATTTATGATTTTATTCATGGTCCGTGGCAAATTTCCTCCCTCTTACAGTTTACATTCCAGCACATCATTTCCCTTTCAGCCCATTCTTCAATTCAAAGCCTTCATCAGTCTGCTGCCAGCACAGAGAGCTACACCTTGAGCTGGTCAGTCATGGATGCCTCCCTGATCGCAGTGTTTAGAGTGTACCACCAGGGGGCTTTGTACGCCTCCACATTCTTCACCCACCACACGGTGGCAGGCCTGGCCCCATGCCAGAATTATGAGGCCAAGGTGGAGGCTGTGTGTGGCGAGAGCATCGTCATGAATGTGAAGGCTCTTCAGACGCACACAGGTGTGTATAGGTGTGCTTGAGGGGTTGTTCTGTCACCCACCACAATTATCTTACAGGCTCAAGATCACATATTCTTCATATCAGTGACTGACACATTCTGTCAACATTTTTGAATTGACCAATGTAAATTATTGTTCTTTATTTTGTTTCTGATTCATTCCATCCTTGAATTATTACATGTCTGTGCTATCTACTATCTACATCTGTAAACTGTCATTATCTATTTTTTCACTGTATTCCACTTTATGTCTTAGGCCCTGTTTACCTGTATCTATATTTTATATTTTATCTATATCTATAAAACGCTGTATTGTCTGGATTCCACTGGATACGAGTAAACACAATTTAAAAAATAAATGGATAAAAAATATCAGTTTATAGTAGTTTATAGTCTGAACAGTCACATCATTCAGTGTAATATATGACTGCTTTCAAAGCTCAGTGCTGTTATTGCAGTGTCTATGTCTTCTGGTGCTCTAAGGTCCCAGGGTTGTGTCTGACCTGCGCTATCAACAAGAGGACTCCACTGCTTTGTGGAGTGGCCCCCTCAGTACCAGTGGGACCTTCAGCTACAATCTTACCCATGAAGATGGCTCGCTGGTCAGCAGCGGCAGCCTTCTGGAGCCCCTGCTTCCTCTAGGGCGGTTCCCCAGGGGTCAGCCCTATGTGCTGGAGGTGTGGGAGGAGTGCCACGGGTGGGAGTCCCCTAGCAGGGCGGTGCTGTGCTTCCATGTGAAGACCACACCTGACATGGATGTCCATTTCCCCAAAAGTGCTGTGATTGGGCATACAGACCTCAACCTGTGTGAGAACCCAAGTCAAGACATTAAGATCTAGAGATGTTTGGGTCCAAGCTGTACTTTTGTCAGTTATCAGGTTTTTAAATCTATTTGGTTTGGGTTCAGACTGTCAGACATTGCTGTCAATCATGAGTTTAGTTTAGAAATGTGCACAGCATATGCCACTTTTCATGTCTTAAACCTACATATTAACTCATAATTGTTTGTGACTACCTCAATGCACCTTTTTGTCAATTCAAATACCTTAATATTTAATGAAATGCAAATGTGAAGTCTCAGTCTAAACTAACATGCAAACTCTTTTAAAATCTTTCTCAGCTGATGACTCTGTGAGGTCTTCTTTGGCCCTGATTGTAACTTGGACCCTGCCCGCTGAGTTAGAGGATCCTAAGTCACCACCACGACTTGAGCTGGAATGCATCATTAAAAACAAAGTGAGCTCTTGATTGCTGGAAGAGATGGTTTAAAAATGTCTTCAATTGCACTGTTCAGTTTTGTCAGTTTGTCCCATATTGTCTCCGTTCAGATCTCTGAGCTTGTTAAAGACTTTCCTCACTCTACGAGTGTTGACATTTTGACATTTGAAGACCATGGAAATGGGACACAAGCAAACATTGTCCTGGAGATACTGAATGCCTCACTTACAGACACAGGGCTTCTGTTCTCTTCAGACAAAGTACTTGAATTTATCCGTTCTCACTCACAAACTGGAATTACAGTCAAAAACGGCATGATCTTCTGGGATGGTGAGACAGTCAGTTCATGGTGTACTCTATATTTTATAACCATACCATATAACCATGCTCAGGGACCTGCTGAGGGACTTGCTCAGAGTTAAGACATATGTGTGTATACTGTTGTACATGTTGTAAAGAGAGGGAGAGAATGGAAACCAACAAGCAACTACTAATAATGTACTAATAATGTAATGCTTGTTTGGTCAGCCTGTGGGCAGAGTGTAGGTACACCTGGTACATTTCTGTGTTTGCATCATTTTAGACCTGGACGAGTGTTCCATGCCTGAGCTGCATCAGTGCACCCCACACTCAGTGTGCATCAACACCTTGGAGTCCTATACCTGTGTCTGCCAGAGTGGCTACTATGATATCAGTCCCCTCCTGAGTCCAACCACAGCATGCCATGGTAACAATAACTGAATGCGGTGCAAATCTGGGAACAGAGATGATAGAAAGCCCCTTGCTGTGTAAACAAAAAGCATATGCCTTTTCCCCTTCATCAATTAACCTTCAAGCATATTTTAATATTGTCTGTCTATACATTGTACTGACAAATGTAGTGTTGAAAATGATTCGGATTCATTTCAGATAGTGATACTTGAGGATTCCTTTAAAATGGAGTTCTGTGGTAGCATATTCATAGGTAGCAGTGTAAGACTGTAGTTTTACATTACATAGATTATAATATTTTTAGTTGAGGAGCTTGTGATGGCCTTTGTGATGGTGGGCTTGTTTTCTTCTGCTCTGTTTTCTCCCATATCCCTAGAGAAGGGTCTGTCCACACAGTGCTCTCAAGCATTCATCACGGGCAGCGTTTCCAAGGCTCACCTGGTAGAATACTTTGGGGGTAATGTTACTGTGGTCCTGAACGATGGCCAATGCCCTGTTTTGGAGAGTGAGACCTTGTACTACTTTAGAGCATCACGTCACCCCAGTCACTGTGGCACCATGAAAGTGGTAAGACTATTTCCTTCCATTTGTTTCTTCTGTCTGTGTGAAGACATCACAAAAGTAGAAAATTAGGCAAATAAGGACAATGATAAAAGGCTCTTCTCTTTTTATGAAGCATTGATGAAATTGCATAGTGGTTTATTGCTCTGTTGCCATTAAAAGCAACCTGCTACAGCATGTGATGTTAAAAGACTGTATTGCTCTGTATCAAACTGTGGGTTTCAAGGAGACACCAGGTATTAGTTATTACACCAGGTATTAATCATTAATTATTAATTCATTATAATTATTAATGTTGATTTCGAATGGCTTTGACAAATGTTCAGTGCTTCTACTATCCATACCTGGTGCACAGGTGAACAGGACCCACACTGAGTTTATGAACGTGCTGACAGTGACACAGGCTAGAGAGATGGTGATCACTCGGCAAGACCTGAAGGTGGTCTGGAAGTGTGTCTACCCCAGAGCTACCTGCGCAACACTGAGAGAAATATCCATCTGGATTGGTAGGTACCTTCTTTTATTTCTGTTTGTTGTGTGAAGAAACAGAAGAATAGTATGTTTGTATAGGTAAGGTTGGTGAAATACTAAATACCATTATACTGATTCATAATGAAGGTAAATAGCAGCTCATCAGCAGGCCATACTAGGATGTTTGTGTCTATTTGTGAGCTACATGGTCTTGCCAATGTTCATGAGTCTTGAGTGTGTGCACGTGTGTACATTTCTCAACCCTTCCTCAGGACATCATCTTACACACTGGTAGAATACAACTCTTCTCACATTCTGGAGGTTGCCATGGCCTTGTACAAGGACAACTCATTTGCGCACAACTACACACACGCTGTCATCCTCCTTCCAGAGGAATTCTTGTATCTGGAGGTGTTTCTGAAATCGCACAACAGCTTCGCATCAAATCTGCTTCTTGAGGTGGTGTCATGCTGGGCAACTGAGAGCACGAACCCTCTGGACAAGACTAAGGGTGTACTTCTCAGAGATGGGTAGGTGGTCACTTTGACCTTTTAAAGACCTAAAAGCATCAGTATTTGTGTCTTATATGCTTGTTATATGCTTGTCTGTGTTAAAGGTGTCCTATGCTTTTTACGATGGAGCTCCCCTTACCGTCACCTTTTATTTAATTTTTTGTAACTTGCACCAGTGTCATATTCTTGATGATGCATGTGGATTTTTTTGCAAACTAAGGGTTAGGAAGTAGCGATGATAATTTTCAAAAAGGTATGTTGAATGGCAAGGTGATAAACACAATTTCATGAGGCTTATATGAGTTACTTTTGGTTTCGCCCCTTAAGCAGGGCAGTGTTGCTATCTTGGGGAGTTGAGAGGGCCTTCATTTGCCCTGCAGTGAGTAATTAACTAGAAAGGTGGCTATGAAGCTGGTAAATTAACCTAAATTTTTTGCATACTGTCCCTTGTCTGTCTACAAGAACAGATAGCTCGGATATGAGATGGCAAGAACAGATAGCTCCATGCTATAGCAGATAGCAAGAACAGATAGCACTATGTTATAAGTTGGCACTGCAGTATGCACTGCCAAAGGAACAGATAGCATTGACCTAAAATACTGTTTACCTTATAGGTGCCCAGTTGACAGAACATTCCGTTGGCTGCATTAAATGGCGTGGCACAGATGGCTCGTTTCTCTGTCCAGATGTTTTCTATGCCAGCTGGACTGCCATTCTATATCCACTGCTTCACCAGAGTCTGTGCCCCAGATGAAAATTGTACCACGGTAAAGTTCTGTGTGACCTGCAGTTCTTGAGACCTCACAGTTAGAATTACTGGAAAACAGTGTGAGGCTTAGGGTATAGAGACATGTGTCTGATTTTGTCATTAAGAGCTGTTTTGGTGAAGCCATGCATGTCTGTCCACATTTATATGGTTATACCTTTATATAAATCAACTAATCACAACCACTTTGGGAATGTGAGTGAATCTTTACAAGATGCTGGTATGGCTTTAAAGGCACACACATTTTGGCAGTTGGGAAAGAGCACCATATACTGCACATTTGTTAGCAAATTAAAAAACGTAATGTTTCCTGTTATTCTTACTGTTGTGGTGGTGTGGTTTGTATGGTAAATTCTAGACTTGCCCTGCCAAACTGTCATCCAAAGTCCGCAGAGACTTACAGCACACTCCTTCAGCTGTTGTATCCGCCGGGCCATTGTTTGTTGGCAACATCTCGTCAACTCGCAGCATACACTCCGAATGTAAGTTGAAGCCCTTAAGTGATGCTTATGGGGTGAGATATTTTCTATCACTTGACAGATTTTGTTTTCTAGTAGGCTACCTCAATGCAGTCAATGAAGCATCACAAATGCTAGAGATGTTTTGTGAAGATATTTTGTTATTATTAGTTGATGATTTTGTTTTTGTTTTGTTTGTTTGTTTGTTTGTTTCGTAGGGATGGAGGTGGTAATGCTTGTGACAATACTGGGAGGAAGTATAGGCTTTCTGGTGTTTTCTCTTTTAGTTGTGACTGCAACAAAAGTACTTATGAAACATTATGGTAGAGTTCAATAAATCAACATAAACTATTGTTATTGTGTGATTTTAATGTCCAGTACCATGTGGAGTACATTGTAGTACATTTTTGGCAGTGTTGGAGCCTCATCCATCTCTTGTATCATAGTTAGCCTACTACAGTGTCGCTAGGTGGCAATAATGCGCTGAAGTAGTTGTCAAACAATCGCAAAACACGAGGAAAAAAACATCCGGTCGTTTCAACATGGCGACGTCCATGGAGGAAAGCGTGAAAGATGCGCCACCTGAAAAAAAGGCAAAAAAGACCAAAAACCAAGGTATGTAAGTTAAATGCATTTTGCTACTGCACATGTTGCTTCATCGTATCTAATTTTAAACCATTCTGTTCTTTACTGATATGTTCGTATCCGCCGACAAGCGAGAAGTTCGGGGGCCATTCAGTCTGCCAGAGTAGCTTGTTTAGATACGTAACCTAAGTTGGCTAGCATATCCAGTTTTCTATGACCAAAGAAGCGCCAAGAAGACCGCTGAATTAGTTTACTTTTATATTCACTCCTTTGATTGTTCCTTAATTTGATCCTTTTTTCTCGAAATGTCAAAATTAGCAACCCCGAGCGCCTATATTGAATCAAATTTAACACGTTTACATCAACAGTAGATGAATCAGAACTACTGACCGTTCCTGAGGGATGGAAGGAACCTAATTTCACCAGAGAAGACAATCCCAGAGGTTTACTAGAGGAGAGCAGTTTTGCCACCCTGTTTCCAAAGTACAGAGAAGCGTACTTGAAAGAGTGTTGGCCCCTTGTACAGAAAGCCCTTGGAGAAGTAGTAAGTTGGCTTAATTATACTTGGTAGTCTTGTGTGGCTGTTTAAAGGCATCAGACTGGATGTGTAAGCAATCATACTGTCAATGATGCTCTTGCAGTTTATTAATGCGAACCTGGATTTGATTGAGGGAAGTATGACTGTCAACACCACTAAGAAGACGTTTGACCCATATGCCATATTGAGAGCCAGAGATTTAATAAAACTACTGGCACGAAGTGTTCCATTTGAACAGGTGAGTAAATGTTGGTCCTGAGAGTGCAAATGAGTGATGTGAACTGGGTGACCCAGGATAATGGCCTTTGTTTCTTCTCATTGTTTCTTCAACTGTGGTTGCATTAATGTGTATTGCAATTAAACTCTCAGGCTGTCCGCATACTGCAAGATGACATGGCTTGCGACATCATAAAGATTGGTACTTTGGTACGGAATAGAGAACGTTTTGTAAAAAGAAGACAGAGACTGATTGGACCAAAGGGATCCACATTAAAGGTGAGAGGCGGCACTCCCCTGTCCAGCTCTACAGTATGTAAACAAATACTTGTGGGTTTGTTGTATCATTACCCCCAATGGTGTAATTACCAAGATTGCAACAAACTCGACTCTGATTGTAACATTGCAGTTTATTTAAATTCTTCACGAACTCCGTTTAGAGCTTTTTAATTTCAGGAATTTGTCTGCATGTTCGTCCACATGTTGTAATATACAGCATGAACTGTAAGGCAAAAAATCAGTGGGGAAAAAAGTGTAAAATATACAAATGGAGTCATCTGCCTTACAGATTTTATTTCTTCATTTCCTCTTAGGCCCTGGAGCTGCTCACAAACTGCTATGTGATGGTGCAGGGCAACACGGTTTCCGCTCTGGGCCCCTTCAACGGCCTCAAAGAGGTAACGGCCAATAGCAACTAATGTCTACTCCTCTACTGGACTCCAATTTCAACTGTCTAACTAAAGTCTAACTAAAACTTATCATGTGGCGAAATGTATTTGCCAAACTCCTAAGCACAAACATTGGACTTGTGTGAAGTTGGTATCATATATATTGAACGTATGTATAAAATAATTTGTGTTCATTTGTCAAAATACTATATAAATTCTGCTCAAACCATTTTGGAGATATTAAATGTTAATTTAGCTGATGACTGATAGGTCACCTAGAACTGCATGAGTACAAAACTAGTCAACAATGGTTGGAATTGTTTATGCCTCGTTTGTGAAGGTTTGTGCAGAGAGAATTATTTTTAAATTATTTTTTGCTACTAAGCTTTATGTATTTAACACGTGACATCATCAACACCATCGATTCTCCATAAAATCTATATCTCTGAAACCTGTTTTTTTTTTTTTGCAAATTTGCACAAAGGAACACAAACAAATACATAAACAATTTAAAGAAATACTTTTTATTTAAATAAATACATATTTTCATCATATGGCCTGCCAACTTCACACAGCTGAGCTGTCCTCTGACATGTTGTGCAGTACCTGAAGTTTGTGCACAAGACACTTTGCTCCTTGAATGACTGCATTCTGCCTGCTATTTAAACTAGAACCCTTAATGTCACAGGTGACCTTTACTTAGTGTAATTAATCTTTGACTGCCCTTGACAGGTGCGGAAAGTGGTGTTGGACACAATGAAGAATATTCACCCTATTTACAATATCAAGGTACTTTTCTACGTCTCAGTAGGATGTTGACTGTGATGTGACTTTAGTCATAGAGAGAGAGGCACACAGTAGGTTGCAAGTGTACTGGAGATGAAGCCCATGTTGCGAGATTTGATAGGCTGGTGTTTGTGACCCAACTTGACCCTGTGAGGAATACCATCCTTGTTCTGGACTACCTGATTGACCACTGTCATCTCTGGGTTCAGATGCCATTGGGGCATGGCCTGGAGCTGAGGGCATCAAAGTTGGGCACAACATCTTCAAACTACATCTTTCCTATATTCAAGAAAAAGTCCATGAAAAAGTCAATATGACCATTTTCCTAGCTTAATGGAAAGTTTGGTTGATGTAGATCAGCACTATAGTACAAGTCTGAGTCTCGCTTTATTACTTAGCTCATGCACAAATGTGGGTTCAGTTTAATGGTAGGGGTCGTAGAAATGCAGTAGCAAATCTTACCAATCTGCAATTCGTCACACTTTATTGATTGTGTGTTAGGTGCTGAACATTTATGTTTTCAGTCTGTCAATTAATTCTGTAATTAAGTCTGTAATTATCCACTAACGCTATAAATGCGCTGTCTGCACTCCAGACACTGATGATTAAACGCGAGCTGGCCAGTGACCCTGAGCTGCGTGCCCAGAGCTGGGAGCGCTTCCTCCCCAAGTTCAGGCACAAGAGCCTGGCCAAGCGCAAGCAGCCCAAGAAGAAGAAGGTGAAGAAGGAGTACACGCCATTCCCTCCACCTCAGCCCGAGAGCAAGGTCAGTACAGCGCCCTCTGCAGAGGTGGACACAGTCAATTTCTCCCCACTGAGCAGCTTCTCCACAGAGTGGAATTTGAAGAAGGAAACTGTGCTCTGAATAGCAATGACGCTTTTCTCCGGCAGTGATGATGCATGTTTTTGTCTTTTTTACACTGCAGGTTGACAAAGAGCTGGCAACAGGAGAATTCTTCCTACGAGAGAGTGAGAAGAGGAGGAAGAAAATGAATGAAATAAAGGTAGTGGTGACCAAGTCTTGAAGCTCAATATTTTTCTGGGTTTTCAACAAATAGTCACTAATGAAACTGATAGTGCATTATGTTTTACCTCATACAATTACATTTCAATTATTCACTGTACACTTCAATGTAAAGTGATGTGCAGTATATATTTATATAAATTGGTATCCCCTGGATCTTCCATGAGTATCCATAATATTTGTTTGTCCATTTTAAGTTAGTGCTCATATTGCTGTTCTGGTGACAGATGATTGTGATCAGTATTAGAATGAACCTCATTCGTGTGTGTGTGTGTGTGTTTGTGTGTGTTTTCTTTTTTGCTGAAGGTGAAACAAGCTGAAGCCTTGAGTAAGAGACAGGAGGAGCGAAACAAAGCTTTTATTCCACCCAAAGAGAAGCCTGTTGTGAAGAAAGACAAGAAAGGTATAGTGTGTTTATTACACATCTGCTCAGGTTTCAATGTGTCCTCTGTCAGGCAAACAGGCTGAAGTTGTGAAATGTGTCTAATCATCATCCTCCTCCTCCTCCTGACCAGTCAGTCATCCCCCTGATAGGAGAATAAATATTAGTTTCAGAAAATGGCAAAAGTATGTCTTGTTTGCTAGTATACACTGCATGCGGAATTACAAGTATTCTCTATGTTTGTCTTGCAGAGACAACAGAATCTAAAATTGACATTCAGGCCCTCAAAGACAAAGTGAAAAAAGCAAAGACCAAGAAGCTCGGAGCGCCCCCAGTCAACCCCACCCCTCAGACCATGTCAGATGAGAAGAAGAAGAAGAAAAACAAATGATAACGCTCCTCCCAATTAGGTGAATCATCACTGGCAGACAAAAGGGACATCTTGTGGATGGACAAGGACAATGAAGCTGTCAGTAACAGCTGTGCTGTGTGACTTTATGGATTAAAGCAGTAGAAATGATGGAGGGGGAAAAAAAGTTTTATAATAGTTGTCATTTTTTTTAAAGATATCCTTTATGCCCTGAAATAAAAACCTGTAAATACCCATTCATAGTCCTCATCAACTTTTTCCTGTGGGAGCCTGAAGAAGTGGACTTTGGCTCTTTATATATGTGTATATATATACTTGTTTTTTTTGCCTTTATTGTTATATGATGGGGAATGACTAGAGATTGCACTCGAACCTGGGTCCCCTTGGGCACCTGTCTGTTGTACAGTTCTACAGTCACTCTGGTCCTACCGAGTCTCGCCTAAGCCACAGACTGCTTTCTGTTACAAGATTTTTGCAAAAATATTGCTGCATTGACAAAATGTGAACACATATATGTAGTGGCAATTTGGTTGTATTGGTGGAAGTTTGAGCATTACAGCTTTTCCATGTTTATGCTAGTGTGCGCTGAGAACCCATTCACATATTTATTTTGTGCACCCCCTAGAACTGATTTAAGTACCCGTTTGACAACCTGATCCAGCCGATATAATTTTTAGACGTTCAAATGCATTAAAAATGGCTTGACCCTTCTTATAGATCCTTTTCAAAGTTGGTCTTGTAATGACATGGCTTGCACTGTCTTCCAAAAGAAGAAAGGTATGGAAAGTTGAGTGGAATTAACTAAATAAGCACAAACTTATCAAAGGTCAGAAGTTGGAGGAATGGATACGTAGGTAGATAGGGAAACACAGATGTAAATACGGATTCATGTGAAAGTGGCCTAGCCACACCTTTCTACGCACTTCCACTCAATTACCTTCTCCCAACAGTGCGAGTCTGGATTTGATCCCATTGAGCTCGTGTCCAGTGGAATTTTTAAAGAATCCAATCAGCGAACCGAAGGAGTTGTGAATGCAGAGTTCGAATGCTATCAATCAAGGACTGATCCAATCTTTTTAAACTTAAACACCTCCAACAAGCAATCGCTTCTCACTACCGGATAGCCAGACCCTCTGTTCGAAGCGAAGTGTAGAATAAGGGGCTGGTTTTATTACCAGGGTAATGTGAAAGTCTAACATAGTTGTAACTGACATACGGTACTTCGAGACGGACCTCTTCATTTCTTGGCTTGCATTAATAACTGCTACGTTCAGGGCTGCCTTTTTTTCAGACGGCACTTTTGCGCCACCTGCTGTACTTTACTTGGAATTTCACGAAAGTCCTTTGGAGACCATGGAAACCATTACATTGGATTTTGGCATTTTATGACTCCCTCTGAGTAAGTGTCTGTTTTTTTTTTCTTTTTCCCCAGACTTTTTTTTTCATCTCTATCAATAAAAATGGTTGAATAAGCCAACTACTTAGAATGAACTGGATACTTTGCTTTTCATCATTAGACAGAATGACTTAAACACGTGATTTTGTCAGGCCTATCTGTCGAACACAATGCTAAACATGGGTGCCCAGTCATTGTTCATTCTGTTTTAGTCTTTGCAGCTGCATTCTGGCAACCATGGCTCCACTGCTATTCCTGTTGAAAATTGCAGGGCTAATGTGAGTTTTCTTTTTCTTTCTTTTCGTTGTTGTGAATGAATTAAGTGAATATCCTGTTAGCCCGAGACTCTCCCTCAAAAGAGCTGTGGATCAATATGGGTTGTTATCAGGAAGTGAACTCTCTTTGGATTTGAACACTTTTATTTTCTATGTAGATAATCCACATGGGTGTTCAGCTTTTACAACTGACTAATGTTGACTTGTGTGTGTTAACGCTAAGGTGCTTGTCTTTAGTGAGAGATAGCAGAAGGAATTTTCTGAGCAAAATAATCTCAGACTTGGCAATGATGTACTCAGGTAATGCTTTATTTATTGTTTGTTGTAATTAGTGTTTTTATTTTTGCATTAGAGTGGGCTAGCATTCCACCATAATCTGTCTAGTTTTTCAGCCTTTTCACCTCCTTTCTTTCCATTCACAGATTCCTGAGAAACTAACTGGATTCAGTGACCAAGGCCAGTTTCTACTGCCAGCAGTGCCACCCAGAGGCCAATATGGAGGCCTCCAAAGAGCATCTTTTATTGTGTTATTTTTCTTTTATTATTTTACATCTATTATTTTAAATTAAACCATCTTACTGACAATGTATGACATATGATATAGAAGGAAATGTCCACTCCGAGTGCTGTGTGTACCACTCTATAATGTAGGTTACCATCTTACTTAAACTTGGCTCCTAGAAGCACACATGCAAACGCACACATGCATGCTCACAGACACCTACAACTTGCATGTTAAAATGTAATTGTCCCCAGTATTTTGCACAAACTGAAAACATACAGTTATTAATCAGTTGACTTTTTGTTTGTCCTAATTTGCTACTAAATCTACACCAGCACTGATGTACATGAACACCACTCGATGTTTGTTGATGGGGCAACTGAATGCACTGACATAGGTGACTACAACTATACTAACTATAAATAATAGTGCTGTCAGTAGACTAAAAAAGAATCTAATTAATCACAATAGAAAATTTAAGTTAAACATGATTAAATACAATTAATCACACATTGTGTCAGAATTCTCCTTTATCTTTTTATGAAGAAAGAATGTCTCACATGCCCCTGGTTAGCGCAGGCTTCAGCAAAGTGGCGCTCCTCGATTTACGAAAGAATGTAGTTGCCACAGGTTGTCTATGATGGGGTGGCCAACCTTTTTTGGCTTGAAAGCTACTTTTGAAATGATGGGGCTGAAAAGATCAACCACATGATCTTTTTTATTATCCCCCCATCTCAGGCACACACCCACTTACTTCAATACTACTGCGTTTTAGCCTTTTCCTTATAGGCCCTTCTCTGATTTAACATGTCTGTGAGCTCATTTAAAATGTATAGTTTGCAGTAGCTCCAGACTTTCTGTGTCAACTGCGTTTATGTCAATTGTGTGTCAATGCCAAAGTGAGGAGGGCGCTAGCAGCAAGTGTGACATATGTGATGATGAATGATTGCATGAAAGCATGATTAATTTGCTTTACAAAAAAAATACATTGATCACATGCATTAACACATTAACATTGACAGCACTAATAAATAGGCATTTAAAATAATGGCAAACAAGCAACTAAAATGAACAGTCATAAGTGAAGGCACCCGATTAGCCTATATGTCTATTGCATGTGTCACTCATATACAAAGACGTCTGGATATTGCATCTTGATGGTGTAGGCAGAGGCAAAGATGAGGAGGACAGACACTGGTCTCAGGATGAGCACTGCATAGCAGAAGGTGCCACAGGTCCTCTTCTCTGGATCCCACTCTGGGCTCCAATGGTAGCCTGTGCTCGGACAACAAACACCAAAAAAAACATGAACAATACACATCTTATTATCGACTACACAAAAAGATATGCAGGCACAAACCACTGTGAAGTAAACATATGGTTTGTGAAAGAAATGTATAGGCTACATACTTCTGGATGCGTCTCGCGTTCGGTCGCCTGAAATTGAACGGTAAGATGAGTAAGAAATACAAGCCAGGTAATCTGATTCTGTGTTGTGAGGTCCACAGTTCTTCTGATATTGGTACTTACGACAGAGTGAGTCCCTGCATTCATCCCCTGGGCATCCTCTGCATGCTTGTCCGCTCTTAAATGGCTTCACACCTGCATAGTTCCCCCTAAGAGATGTTGTTAAATTACCTTAGGTTGCCTAATTAAAGAGCCATTGGTTTCCAGGTTCATCAAACTGCTTCTAGTATTCTGTCCCAAAGGTCAATTATATGCTATTACTACAAGATGCCCATGTTATAAAGGCTTAAAGAGGCAGTTCCCCTGATCAAGAGGATCCTCTAGTGGCCATGTAGTGTTTTTCTGCCTTCTATAAAGCAAGCTTGTTTTATATCGCTGACATTTGGCTTAGAAATCCACTGTGAACAAGTGTATAGCTAGATAGGATTTCTTTATTCTGTGAAACCTACTAAACAGTCCAATTTTTTGAAATGTACTAATATATGACTAAAAAGCTTTGTACTTTTGTAATGCCATGCAACATTCATGCTGTGTAGCATATTATGGCTGAATCATGCTGTTTTTTTTTTTTTTTTTTTTTAGGTGCCAATGTAGCAGCAGCACTCTAAATAAATTCACCAGGTTTGGCAGTCAGTTGGTTGGATGTAGCTACTTACGCAGGGGAGTAGTTGCACACAAAATGGGCACTTGCATGGCCTTTGGTGGCGCCTTCGACTCCATCAGGGCAAAGGTGGACAGCACACCCAACCTTATAGCTGTTTGCCCACACTACCTGTGCACACAATGGGAAGGTCATTCTGGATATGGGGTGTCACTAAAACTATTTTCTCTTTCAAGGGCAAAATGTGCATGTTGCTCAACCTCTCACAGTAGAGAGTTCAGACTGATTTCACATACAGTATTGGCAGGTGAGAAGACCAGTCAATTTACCTGGGTGTAGTGACCACACATTTTGCCTGGTGTGCAGTAGTTGCTCTCATACTCATAAAATTTTAATTCGTCATTCACCCATGACCTCATGGCTTTTCCCACTGAGAAGGTCTGAGGTGGATATCCTGTCCAGAGGTTTTCCCCCACGGAATCAAAAGTGGGATGCACCATTTTCACGTCCCTCAGATAAATGTTGTGCTTGAAGACACACATTCTTGCCCATGCTCTTGCAGTTATTGCCAGTGCTGCATCCCATGTCTGAGAGACACAGAAAGGGAAAGAGAGGGAGATTTCTTGCAGACTCCACTTATCTTTTTCAGTAATTTATCAAGCATGTTGTGTTTACTAAGAGAGGAACTTTCATTGACATTATGACATATGTCATATTCACACGCATGCCTCAATCTGGCTTTTAACATACAGAATGCAGTAAATGGGTTTGGATGATTTTGGGGTAGTCACATTCCAACCCAATCTTAATCTGCTTTCCACTAACCTCTCGTGACCTTACCGTACTTCTTGAATGATGGCAAAAGCCCCCAAAAGCCTACAAGTCTTGACTGATTGTTTTCACTTTGACTAGATATCATTTAGGTTTTCAGTCATTATACATTTGAGTTCTAGTGTCAGTTTCAGCAATGCCTCAATGACATGCATAAATTACACAAGTTGTTGCTAAAGCCTTTTAGAATGTCTTACCATGTATCGCATGTTGCTTGCTGTCGGACTCACGTTAGACCGATTCCTGTTGTGGCTTGTCACACAGTCATCTATAAACTTTTCATCTGTGATGTCTGGAAATGGAAGACCTGTCGTTGGCTTCACCAAGATAGGGAACTCGAGAGCAACCACCAGACTCAAAACACCCACCCACTTAGCCACCATTGTGGAAATAAAACCCTTCTCTCTGTTGGCCGCTTCCTGTCTCCACCAGTAAAGAGAACCTTTACTTTTCCTCTGTGTTGTAGGTTTAGAAGTTTAAAATGTTGACAGCTGTCATCGGTGTTCTCTCAACTGCAGCTCAGCAAGGAAGTAAGCTATATCAAAACCACTTCCGCTCTTAAAGACTGCTGCAATCATATTATTTTCCGGAAGTCTGTTTTCTTCTGCTTTTTCTCACTAAGTCTGTGGAATTTATTACTAACTCTTGAGAGACCACTGAACTTAACAAGAAAATGCATTACAAGCCAAATTTAGCCTAATCATGACAAGCATATCTCTCTTTATTGAAATTTAAGTCACCTGTATGTTTTGTGCTTTGGATAGATGAACAATTCTATCTTTCTGTAATTCCATCATCAATATGAAAAAAATACCTTTTAATTCGTTGAGGATTTTCTTTTGTTACTTAGAGTAAGTAGATTAGATGTTTAGATGCTGTTGTGAAAATTAGTAGCTGCAAACTTGATAAAATTCTGTGCACTATTTATTGCAAGTTGGTTGTTGAAGTAGTAGGATACCCTATGTCACATAGGATACATGTATGTCACAAATACAGGCTTGTTGGACTATTTTTCCCACACGTATACAGTATACAGAACAATAATTCTGACAACATTTATATTTCATATTTTGTTGTCACGGTCTCCCTTTGCCACACGTCCACCCGACATACACTTACTCACAACTTGCACCTCAGTTATTGTTAGATTTGTGACAGGAAGTCCACCTGCTCAAACATTCTGCTGCAAAATTCGTTACAACTACACACAAAACATCCTGCCTCAGTGCATGGGTGCAGAAATGTCAGGACTCATGTTTTGAATCCACATGCAAGCTTTAATAGAACAATGTAGGTGCTAAAGTGCAAATGGGGGTGCTTGGTTCCACACACATGCTGAGGCTACAGTTTTCCTAAATACATATATGTGTTGCATTTGCTGCATGAACTCTATTAGGAGGTGCATAAACCATATCTAAGAAAGGTGGTGAAAATTTTAATGGAAAACATTTTAAAAGTTAGAAAATTTTTCATCATTACTATAAATTAAAGCATGAGATCAAGTTAATTAATGTGGATAAATTTGTCACATTTAAATTGAATGAATAGTAGGCTACTACATGAATGATCATGTAGGCTATCTACCAAGCAGAAAACCATATACATTACCCAGAGGTTTGCATAGAGGCTACAGCTCTAACATAACAATGATTCGCTTATCTTATTTCCACCGCAAAGTAGCTGATTTTCAACTTTTTTTTGCAACAGGTTTTGGCATGTCAAAAAACACTAACGTTTGCTTAGATTGCCTGTCTGTATGAGTGAGTTTTCCTAAGTTTGATCATAGACTACTGCTGAAAAGACAACTACTCGCAGCCTGTGCAGGCGCATTTAGTCACGCCTTGACAGTCCATTGTGCTGCATCGTTGACTTCTGAGTTAATTTACATTTATGCAATTAGGAGACACTTTTATCCAAAGTGACTTACATTTTGCCATCTATCAATTGGTCAGGCCCAGTCTCCCCTAGAGCAACTTAGGGTTAAGTGCCTTGCTCAGGGGCACAACGGTAGCAAGCTAGGATTCGAACCCACAACTTTTCAGGCTACTTGTACGCTAACCGCCCCAGTATTCATTCAATCGGATATTAAGTGCCGGCCTGTACAGTATGGCATACTGTATATTTAAAATATACAGGAGATCCTACCGTTCTTGAGTAATCCAGGAAATGTCATATCAAATTTTCTACATCGTCTACACCGTCCTCCCATTTCACAGTTTCTTTTCCATATCAGTTGTTCTCAAACCCTCATCTCTCATATAGCAAGGGCACTCAGCACCCAGGCAAATTAAATTGAATAAAACATTCTGTCAGTACATTTTTGCAAATTGTAAAGCATGCAGTATACCACAATCATGATTCTTATATTACCAGACAACCTCCTCTATGCAAATATGAAAAGATACTTGTGCTGGCTGTCTGCAAAAATCTAAAATATTACACACACACACACACACACACACACACACACACACACACATATATATATATATATATATATATATGTAATTATTATTTTCTTGACACTAAGGCTGATGTAAGCCATATGCAAGTAGTATCATATCAAACACCAAAAGAGCAAGATATAGCATGCGTTGATGGTCCTTATACTGACTGAGAGAGCTTGAAAGTAAAGGTATTGAAATTGCCCTGAAAATAGTCTACGGCCTATGAGGCTAACTGAATGACTGCTACATGCCATGAGATATGCAACCAAATTCACCAGAATGCAGGAAATCAAATGTGGCTAATTCAAAATTTTCTGCGGACCCCTGCCTTACTTTGTCATGGCATGGCCACCCCTCCAATATCCCTGACCACCCTTTGGCCACCTCATGTAAAAAAGTCTGTCACAGTTCTTCAAGGGTAAGAACCCAATTGCAGCACAAATTTAGAACTGAGAACTAAGAAGGCTTTCATTGGAAATACACAGGACTTAATATAGTGACTTTTGTGTGGTGTTGGCCCACAATGCACCAGCACACTTTACTTGAGGGTGAAATGCCGTTTTTTTTTTATTTTTATTAATAGCTATATGATTTGATGATGAGGGAGACAAAATAATACACAGGACTGATACTCACACTCTCCCTACAAAAATTGTTAAATTTTAGACATTTTAGCCATAGTTAAAGAGCCGCACTACAATCCAACACAAAGCCATAACCCACAAACGAAGAAATATAATACGTGCATACTTACGTGTTAAGTAGCTATCACAAGCGGTTTTTCTTATGGACTAGCGAGGTCTTCAATGAGAGAATGTAGGTGGGTTTCGATTTACAGCCTATCACAATTAAGTGTCAGCATTGAAATCTATATCTGCATTGCATTTGTAACTGGTGTATGAGTTACTCACAATTTCCTCCAATAGGGCGTGTAAAATTGGGTCCTGTTACCGGACTGTGACCTCTACTTTCCAATAAACCTTGATTTGACTCTGAACACAAATTTAACTGATGGTCGTGTGCGAAGAAGTGGTCAAAAATTAACTTTTATTCTCTCTTTCTTCAGTGGCCCTATTTGCCTGACAAGGCAGACTATAGTAGCACAAGACAAGTGTTTTAAAGTAAACTTGCATGATAAATCCTGCATGTTCCTTTCCGGTATCCGGTATGATTGGTTGCTGCTGCTAATTTGTTGCTTCTGGGGCGGTGGTAGCGTAGCGGTTAAGGAACCTGGTTAGAACCTGGTTAACCTGGTTAAATCCCAGCTGCCCCTGTTGTGCCCCTGAGCAAGGCACTTAACCCTAAGATGCTGTAGGGGAGACTGGCCCTGAACAATTGATAATTGAGTCCCGTTGGATAAAAGCGTCTTCTAAATTCCATCTCTCTCTCTGTGTTGGGCCCTTGTTGTCTCCCATTTGTTCAGACGCTATGTTCATGGAAATATTTCTCCAGGGCTTTCCCCGGATGTCTCCCATTTGCTCAGATGCTATGTTCATGGAGATATTGCTCTGTAGCTAGATGGCTAGATAGCTCGATAGCTAGATACAAGGCTACTGCACAAGACAGTTTTTCACCTGGACAAAAAATACTGAGAGAGAGAGAGGCGGCATTCAGACACGTTTTTTCACCTTCTAAAATGTGAGAAGTGCAAAGCACTGTGAAAAACACGCAAGTTTGGAAACTGGTTGTGTATAATTTTGTTGCAACGAAAGCGGTTTTCAAAAACCCAGCTACGTAATTTTGCTTTTTGTAAGCTATCTATGAATTATGAGCTGCAGCTATTAAATTCTGTAACAAAAATATAATAATAAACACAAACGAATAATTATTTACAGTAGCCTCATTTTCGCACATAAAAGAGTCAGCTGTGGTTACAACGTAAGTGCTCTATTAGACTCTTCAGCTATAGATGAGCCTGCCATCCAGCCAAAACTCTTTTCTTATTTTCTCTTGAAAGAGATATAACGGAATTGTTGGACTATCAGTACAGTTCCATTATAGTTCCATTACAGTTACTGTCATTACTTTTACGCACAAAACCTCCCTCAGTCTCCTGTTAAAGCATGCATCAAAAAGTATTATGCAGAAAAAGTACGCTAAGTGTTGTGGATTGATTGATCGTTTGGCAGCTGAGGCCTGCTGTAGCCTGTTATAAGTTGTTAATTAAATGTTTGGCCGCCGAGACATGAAGTAGCCGAACCTATAGGCTACTTAAAGTTGTGAAGTAAGGGCAGTAGCTGGGATAACGTTCTGCGGCGCGATCATTTTGGAATGTCAATATGGAACAATATTAACTCCCGACAGAGTGATGCGGTGCCCGACGCAGATGCGTTAAAGTTGCCAACACTTGTAAGTTTGGATTCTATGGCCGCCGCTGTAAAAGGCTACAATTGCTTAAAGTTGTTCATATGTAGCCTGATTAATGTGTGGGTTTAAGCCGCGGAAACATCTGGTGTTTTACCTGGCTTCTTGAGCGTATGAAGCATAGCATGAAGGCCATCCTGGGTACTTGTCTCAAAGTGCCAGTTCAGTACTGGAAGTAGTCATAATAATGTGGCTTGCAATGTCATGTAATGAGGCATATGTTCGTTATCAAACTTGGAGTGCTTGGCGGCGAAAAAAAAGGCGTTTTTATGCGCAACATGTATGCAAACGTGCATACATAGAATTATCTGTGCATTGTGTGCGTTCTTCATGCTGTAACACTCCAGTCCAGTAGAGGGAAATAAGAGTTCGACATAGCAATGTCATGAAGTCTTCACAATCAGTGAAGAAAATATAGTGAGGAATAAACGCAAAGATCTTCTGAGTCAAATCGGCACTTTCTACTCCACAAGAAAACTATCGTTAAATGTTTCTTTGCGATTTCATTTTCGTCGGGCAGCGAACAAGAGCTTAATTTGAGAAAACCTCGGTACAAGAATGGTACTGTCGTCATCACAGCAAGTTGTTGTTGCATTCACAGCTGTTCTGTTTGCGTTTGTTGTTTTCCCTAGAATGTTCGGAGGTGGGACAGGGCCGAAGGATCCCACCAAGTCTTTTGATCCGCGATACAACAGGAAAGGCAAGTTCCTTTGCGATTGCATTATATTTGCAAATTTTGTGTTTGTTTACATCTGTTGTTCCCAAACCCTATTTGCAAGCGTCCACATGATGCACAGATGTTAGTCTCAGTTTGCCGTGTCTTGCGTCACTAACGTTACATGATTATACCTGTTTTTCTTTTTTTGCTGTTGCATATGATGCTCCTGTGTTGTGAACAAAACAGTTGTTTACACTTTGCACATAGACCAAGAGCATGTCTTGACAACTCCTTGCTTTTATATAGACTCTGTTTATAAACCTCAAAACGTTACAGTGAAATCATAAAATCTGTATGCCTAAATATTGATGTGTCTCCCTGTGTGTGTGTGTGTTTTAGGTCCGGGCCCCGGGGCTTTAAAGGGACAGCCATTTAGCATGAATCCTAGCTCTCCCCCAGGCTATCAGGGTCAGAGTGCTGAGAGCATACATCAAATGAGGAAGATGGTGGAGCAGGAGATGAAGAGTGAGAAGCATAAGTCCAACAGTAACAACAAGGGCTACGTCTTCACCCTTATGCCCATGTATGCTATTGGTGTCGGGCTGTTTGCTGTTTACAAGTTCTTGAAGGTGAGGGATTGAGGGGCTGAACAATTGTTAAACAGTTATATGAATCATATGTACATGTTTATGATTATACTTCTATCTTCTCTTACTAAAATATGAACCGTTGAAGACTTTGCTGAAGTTGGTGTGTGTGTGTGTGTGTGTGTGTGTGTGTGTGTGTGTGCATGCGTGTGTGTGCATGCGGGTGTGCAGATCAAAGCTGCTGATGATACACAAGCACAGAAGGAAAGACTTGCCAAAGGGGCCAAAAAATCTGAAGAAACAGGTGCGTGCGTGCGTGTGTGCGTGTGTGCGTGCGTGCGTGCGTGTGCATGCAAATGTTGTAACATTTGCTGTCCTGCCATCGTTTCTGTTTGGTATACTTGCGTAGCTGCAGAGCTACTCCCTTGCGTGGTTTGGTGGAGGCAAATGAAGCCAGGTGTGTGTATGTGCACACGTGCCTGTGGCTGCAGGAAAGATGACCGCTACTTTGTTTGGCCTCTCACAGAAAGCCAGTTGAACGAGTTGGAACAGCGGCTAGCACAGACAGAGAGAATGCTCAACTCCATCCTCACCCAGCTTGACCCATTAACAAACTGGTGAGTGTGCCCAGTCTTTGGTTGTGCTCCAGTCCGATATGTATACAGTTGTTCCTGCTGTCCAGTTTTACCTCTACAGGATGCATGCAGGAATGTGTAACAGTCACATTTTTCAATGAATGACTACCACGAATGATAACAAATATACAGTGTTTAAACATAGAAACCTTTCTCTGTTTTAATTATTTATTGATTAAGCCATTTTCTACCTATTTTAAATATTTATTGATTTAGCCATTCTCTTGTTTTATCTGTATTCACCTATTTGCCTATTTTTGATTTACCTTTTATTATCACTGGTTTTATTATGAATTATTTTTTGACACTTTTTATTATTTATTGATGTAATTTTCTCTTTAGATATTTCTTTTACTTATTTATTTTCTCCTCTTAACTTTGTCTGCCTTTTGCTCATCTTTTATTCCTCAATATTTGATTAATGTTACTTTACTCTTTTACCGATCTACTGTCATGGCTTCAGTCTCTGTTTTAATATTTCTTTCTTTGTGAAGCACATTGAGCTGCCTTGTGTATGAAATGCGCTATATAAATAAATCTTGCCTTTAAGTATTTTTGTATGGATAAACAATTATGTATCATTACACTTGACACAATGTTTAATTAGGGTTCAATTATTACTGACATTGTAAATAACTCAAGACAAATATGATTCCGTCTCCGGTCACGTACAAACAGTGTGAAGTCAGTTGCCATGGACCAAAAGAATGAGATCATGTCCCAACTTCAGTGTATTCGCCAGCTGATGAAAAAGAGAGGCATGGAATGCCCTCCTCTCAATATAGAAGGTATGCAGTGTCGTTCTTATGCATGATTCTGTGTCACAATGAAAGCGCAAATCTGCCCCGTAGGCTGTGTTTTGTAGTGCTTATGATATTAGTGGTCTAACTTGTTCATTTTGGAATGGATTTGTTCTTTAACAACAAGATCTAAGTTAAAACATGCCAAAGTTCTCCTTTAAAGGAGTCCGATGTGACTCAGTCCATAGCCTTGTTGTCTGAGGTCACCGAGTGCTGTCTGTAAGAAGAATAACAAGAAAATCTGTTACAACATAGATCGAATAGTGGACTAGTTTCTAATACTAACTGAATGGGGCACATAATTCACCTTCAATTTCATTTTTTCTGTGCTCCATTTAGTTAATGTTAGCTACCGGTTTGTTATTCAGTCTGTGTTGTATAAAATCTTCTGGTTCTTTTTCCTACAGACAGTTTTCTGTGACCTCAAACAACAGCGGTATGGATTAATTCACGGCAAATTTCTCCTTTAACTTCAGCATTTAGCATAAGGGGAGTCAGCAGGCCTGTCTACCAACACTACTGAAATGCTTGTGAATGTCTGCGTGACCACACAGACTATGTTCAGCTTTACCCTCATTTCTGATTTTGCTTCTTATTACAGTGAGTGATGTTGATAGTTTTGCATTGTTTTTCATTTACATTCAGTGAATGTGGGTGTTGTGTTTGAGTAAGCAAATCAGTCTGGTGACCTGTATAGGGAGGGAGTGGCTTTAACTAGCTACACTAGTTATAGCTAATGATGTGTACACCCATGTCATACTTTTCAATAACATGTTGAGAATAGATTCACTAGAAATCAGAACATAGTTAGATATGTATGTTTGTGTAATATATATTTATCATAACACTTTTCTGATTTTCTGCATGATTTGGTCACTAAGTGGTCTTCCTGTAACTCACCAGTATGCTAAACTAAACACAGTGTGCTAAAGCTAATACCACAAAATAAATCATTGTATCTCACTTTGTGACTGAAAGCATCCATGAAACATCTAAAAAGTTCTGTGGGGAAAAAGTAAGCGAACCCTTCAGGTCAATCCCATGTTGAACCTCCTTTTGCAGGAATAAACCAAGCCAGGGCTCCTGATACCTGTGAATCAGATCTGCACAACCCTGGGAGGATGTTCAGGAGGATATTTAGTCCATTCTTCTTTCAGTTCAGCCATATTTTTAGGATGTCTGGTGTGAATGCTTTTCTGTGCATTTCTGTCGGTGATGGTCATTACCCTGTTGAAAGGTTGATACATTTTGGGCTTACTTTTCTTGCGGTAATGACAAATTGTCCAGTACCGGAGAGATTAAAACAGCCACGAATCATCAACATGGGATTGATTTGAAGGGTTCACAATTTTTCCCACAGATCTTTTTACATTTTGTGGATGTTCTAGATAACAACCTGAAATACAATTGTTTCTTTTTTGGTATTAACTTCAGGACATTGTGTTTAGTCATACTGGTTACTTACAGGAAGATCAGATCAGATTTAGTGACCAATTAATGCAGAAAACCTGAAAATTCAAAGGTGTTCACGTCATTTGGAACTTGGGTCATTTCTCCTATTATTTCTGATGGTTTGCATGTTATGTTGTCTAGAAACTGCTGTTTTGACTTCTTGCAGAGCCGGCTTGCCAGAGGAACCTGGATGAACTGATTGAGACCCTGGCAGCTCAGCAGAATGTTCCAGAACCTGCGCCCGAGCAGGAACAGGAACAGGATCAGGTAGGAGAGACGACTTTGGAGCCAGAATGGGCCACCACTGAGCTGATGAATACCGGAGGTGTTGACAAATCAAATGCTGATGTGGAGGAGCTGAGAGGTGGAGAGAAAGAAACAAGTGAAGAAATGAACAACAAAAAAGAGGAAGATGAGGAAGACGACAGTGACCACAGCATGCCCTCCCTGGAGGAGCCCTGTGAGATGCCTGTGGAAAATATTAGTACTACTTCTCAGAGCGTTCCAGAAAGTTCCTTGTCTGGCTTGCGAAGACGCAATAGACCTGAATGAATTGATTTATTTCCTCTTTCTCCAAATGTTTTGATGTTAAGAAATATTTATTTACTATTTATTCAATGCAGTCAGCTTTTAATTGATTTCCGATTCTGTGTGTCTGTGGCATGCATGCGCGTACATGCATGTTTGTGTGTGCGTGTGGGTATGCATGTGTGTGCGTGTGTGAGAGAGAGGGAGAGATCTGACATCTGACATGTCATACCATAATGTTATGTTGATCATACTTTTTATACTCTACAAGATACTTTGACGGTTTCTTTTTTTCCATCACTTCACTGCAGCATTTTTTGTTTGTATCACATTATTTAGGTCATTAGCCGTGTCTGTGTTTTGTAGCAGTGCAGGTTCATGTTGAAGAAGGTTCCAGCCATATGATTTTCACTCATGAGCCGATAATTTCATTTGTGAACTTGACTCCTGACATCATGCAACCCTTCAAGCCAAGATGGCTAACACCAAATACTTTCTGGCATATTCTTATGGACAACCTGGACATACAGTATGGCAATGTACCATTGTGACCTGTTGCAAAGAGTGGATTCAAGGATGAGGTTATTATTTTTCCCTTCTTATTGGAGGTTGCATAAAGCAGTTGGTCAGACTTTTTTTCAGTGCAATGTTGCCATCTTTCTATCCATGATTGATTTACTTGGTTGTCAATATATTGTGTAATGTTATTCTTTTAAGGAAGAACATAGTTTTTTATGCATGAAGACAATCATCTTTGTTGGGTCCTAAACAGGTTCCTTTTCCCATTAAGGTTAAGAAGAAGTGACACTTAAATCAGTTGCTTCTTGTTTCAGTTGGCCAGAGGACTGTGTGCATGTGAGGCTTGATGATGACCATTTGCAATTTCCTAGTCACGGTCAGTTTTCACATCTCCAATGCCAAGAAATTGTTTGAAATTATTTGACATTGCTTTAAAAAATAATTCAAATTAATGGCATGCGAGCTCTCATTGGATGTCAAAGGGATAATGTATACCTCAGTGTGCTTTGGAGCTCTTTAGAAGCATCAAAGTTAAATCACAAATGCTAAACATATGAATAACACTATCAATTAAGCACTCTCAGATTTGAAATAGTGCATCTGTTTTTTACTTACTTGGTCAATAATTGATCTTAGTCACATGTAGAGCTAGTGCTTGAGTTTCTTTATGGTTTTGCAGTGCCTCATTCTTAACAGAGTTTGAAGTAGAAATAGCAAGAGCTATGTCTCACTGTTCCAAGTCTGCATGAAAACACTGAAGTTCTTGTGAAGAGCTACCATATGCATATCCCTGATGAAGCAGTTTGTTTGAGTGGTGATGATGGGCCGTTCTAGTGGTTGTCTTCTGTCTTCTTGTGTGTCTTGTGTTTCCAAAGTTTTTACGATTGTTAGCTTCAGCGTGTTTATTAATAAAGCATATGCCTTACGTAAAAATAATTTAGTTTTTAATCATATTGTGTAACTTTATCTGTTTCTGTCCTGATTCCCCCATTTACTTCTGCAAAGAGAGTTGTACACCATCGCAATTGATGCCAACATTTCTTGAAAACAAACTTGCCACTCAAAGGCAAGTTTCTTTCTCAAAAATGTCCTCGACTCTTCAGTTGAGTGTAAGATGAACTGACAAGACTTTTTTTTTACCTGCTAATGTGTAATTTCACTTCTGTTTTGACACCTTCTTTTATGTGGTATCAAGAATAGATTCACAAATATTAGTTAAAGTGTAAAGTTTCTACTGTTTGGCAGTTGGTACCTGTTTTTATTATTATTATTTCCACTGTTTCTTTGTCATCTGAGCTTTTATAAATTGTTGACATTACCAGAAGATAGTAGCATGAATGGCTTACATTAATACAGTGGGGGGGAAATCGTGTTCCCTTTTGTGAGCCCATTGCCGTGTCAGCGAAGGATTTTTGCTGTATGCTTTAATTAAAGCTTTTGCATGTGTAAACCAAAGTAATACATGGAGCCATGTAGATCAATCAACGCCCAGGGGTATGGCTTCATGTTCCCTGGATGGTGTGAAATCTCGATCCAGCAGAGGTCGCTATATCCTCAGTTATATTTGAGGATACCTCTCTAAGCAGGTGCAGAGAATATTCGTAGATGAAGGACCATAAGTATATAAAATCAACATGTTTGCCTGTCCCTCTCTCAGTATTTGCTTGCTTTGACAAGACTTATACAGTTAGGTTTGCTAGCCCATAATAATTAGGATTAGTTCAAGTAGTTTAGGAAAGGACCCAAATAATAATAATAATAATGAAAACAAGAGAATTAAAGATGTTTGTCATTATGAATTACGTGCGATCAGGCTAACAGTGAATGAAAGACAGGAATATGGAGCACTCGATAAGAAAAATTAACTTCTATGAATAGACTAGTTAAAGTATGTATGATATTCTATGCATTTTTTACAGGAATATGATTATAGTTAGTGTATCAGCGTTGGCTGATACATGTATCATGTATTAGCGTTGCCTGTCTACAGCTATATTTTCATGCGCTGTCAAAACACCAAAAGTTCAGTCTCACCATTTATTATTTAGTGCCTTTACATATCTTTACGTGCACAGTGGCTGTGCATTTATTGTTATTATCGTTGTTATTACAAATATTGTTGCTACAAAGTAATGTACTCCTTGATTTGGGCGCTTACATTGCTTTCTTTGATAAGGGTCAGCAATCACGCGCGGCGTTTTGCTGCTCTATTTTTAGAAGAAACGAGCAGTGGGCGAGAGCTCGTGAGAAAGGACTTGTGTCGCAGACGCCTGCGAGGTCCTGATAAATGCACCTGCAAGTACATCGTCGCCACCACGCCTTCGAAAGCCTCGAAAGACTGAGACAAGTTAAAATTCCGTGTGAATGACGCTATAAAAAGTGGCCAGTCCTACATACTTTATCCTAAATGTGAGACCATTTTACCTTGGTGACGTTTTGTTATGACCACCTGTTTACGCCGTCTATCAAAGTGCGTGCGCGCTCAAAATCATTTCACCCAGACCTTCAATGGAAAGTAAGTTTCAAATTAAGCATAGGCCTGCTGTCTAGCCTAGACACTGTTTAATTCTGAATGAAGGTAATTACTGACTGACGGAATCAAATACTTGGGGAATAGGCGAAGATCAACTTCAAAGCACGTCTCTTTGTAAAGTGAAATCTGTCAATGAGACGAGACACGAGTTTGCCAAGGGATTTTCAAGCTGCTAAAATCGCTCCATAGCTGGCACTGTCAATCGTATAAAAAAATCAAGGCTTTGCCTAGAAAAAAACATGCCCCAACACGCATAAAATACCTAGAAAACAGAAAATAAACGTTTAGATACATTGGTGACAGTGTGACTGGATACGCTCGCATTTAGGTTTTCACAGTAACAGGCAACAGTTTGTTGATCTTAGAAAATGCTTGCAGAGCCCGAAATGGGCGTGTATGAAAGTAACTCTGGGCAGGAGAAACAAAGCACGCCTTGAAGAAGGGAGGAGAATAATGGTGTTGCCCTTGACGCTGTTACCGGAGTGACACGCACAATTTTAGGCAGATGGGAGAAGGGGACCCAATGACACCTCTTACTATGTCTTTCTTGTCAGCTCATGCTGTTGAATATGACGGATGAATATATTGGGTGGACCATTCGTTTTATCCGAGTTTACCTCAGCGCCAAGGAATAGTGAAGAGGGCAAGAGACTAATAAAACGCTCACAATATGTGTTGTGACTTCGCATAGGGCCACAGGAGGAAGAAATGTGAGAGCCTACAAGAGACAGAGCATGTCTGCCTGACAGTGAGTGTGGGAGATTGAGGGGCACTTTCAAAATATTCACCAATGATGTGATGTTGATCTCCACATGAAATCAGAGATCCTTTCAGCCAACGGAGCGACTGCGCCTTTTTGGATTTGGTTCTCATAAACGGACAGGGTGTGCACGCGCCGTAGCTCGTTGTTGCTATCGACTCGCTCGATACTTTTCCCAGCAAGTCATGTCTTACCCAGAGCTATGGGTAAGTTCGACGACAACGAGAGGATAATCCTCAATGTTGGGGGAACCAGGCACGAAACATACCGAACCACATTGAGGACTCTACCAGGCACACGGCTTGCTCTCCTCGCTTCCGATTCTGACATCGAGTCTGTTCTGGATCACCTGCAACAAGTTCCTGGCTTTATTGAGTACAACCCGCGTAACAACGAATACTTTTTCGATCGCCACCCGGGAGTTTTCGCATATGTTCTCAACTACTACAGGACCGGCAAACTCCACTGCCCGGCAGATGTCTGCGGACCACTCTTTGAGGAAGAGTTATCATTTTGGGGCATCGATGAGACGGACGTGGAGCCTTGCTGCTGGATGACTTATCGGCAGCACAGGGACGCAGAGGAGGCACTCGACGTCTTTGAAATGAACGTTGACAACGGGGATGATGAGGAAGAAATTGGTAAAAGACTGGGTATCGAAGATGTGTCTCCCAGTCATGGCAATGTCAGCTTTTGGAAAAAGTGGCAACCGGTGTTGTGGAATCTATTCGAAGATCCCTACTCTTCCAGGGCGGCAAGGGTAAGAGGCGCGCTTGCGACCTGCTCTGGAGAGGTCGGGGGGTTTTGTGCCAGCACAAGTTTTCACCTCTTATCTACTCTTATCTACATCCTTTTTTGTTGTTTCTTTATTTTAGCTTCCTCCTCTCTCATAGCTCTCAATATAACTCCCTCTGTGCCCTTGAACACAGTAAAGGTGTTGTGCTGATTTGTGCGCTCTGTGCGCATTACTTGGAAAGCAACGGTCTTCCTAGAATAGGATTTACAGGCACACAACGTGTGGATACAAATGCAGGCATCAACACCCTCGATCATAATTTCTCAGTTAAAACAGCCCTAACCATTTAAAATGAACAGTTTAAATGTTCCCTGTCTTCTCTGTAACTTCCAGTGATCTCCAACGCTCTATCTTTAACTTGGCTTTAAGTTAACATGAGGAATATCACACTATATCAAAACATCTACCTAAATGTGTAAAATATGGTATACAACACTTACCCACTATGATGATTTTATTTGATGTTTAGATCAGATGTTGGATTGGGGAACTGATCTGAGAATTTGATGAACTAATTGGAGATCTGATGAGAAAGAAAGGTATTTCATATATCAGCAGCAGTAGGAAATAATTTATCAGTCACAGTTTTCCCAAATATCTATCAAGATATTGATGGCGAATATATTTATACAGAATATATACATACAGCACTATATATTTATCATTAGCATTAACAGCTTTGGAAGACTTAGGTCTTTTGTTGAAATTCTATTAACTTAGCAAAGAAACCATTTCCTGTTCCTATGTCATGTACAATGAAAAAAACAGTCAAAGCTGTAAGTCACGCGTAGGCTTGAATGATATATTAACACATATAGCCATAAAGCAGTTTGATAGCGGCAACCTGTACATACAAATAAGATGTCTGTTATTGCATATAAGAAACAATGATAATGGGGTTGAAATGTAAGCAGATATTTGGATAGCGAGTGTAGATTTTGCGCAATCTCCATATAATTTAAATGTCTTATGTGTAGGGCTCTGTTTGACCTTGCCACACACACACACACACACACACACACACACACACACACACACAGTGCATGACAGTGCAGGAAGTTAATACTGTGTCTAGTAATTGTACTGTTAAGTGGTTCTTTGGAGTCCTCAAGTCTCACTAGGTATTACTAATCAGGTATTTTCAGACTTAGAACCAGATTTGTAGAGTGTGTGTGTATGTATGTATGTATGTATGTATGTCTGAGGGTGCTGGATAAAGTTAAGCAGCTGTAACATGGTGTGCTTTGATGCCTTCATCTTCGCACGTCTCTTAGGGGATGTTCAGCTTTAGTCACTGAATGCTGTCTCACCTTGCCCTGGACAGCTGCGGCGAGTGAAAATGTGGCCACCTAATCCCTCCGTGACATGGTGTTACAGCGGAGGAATAACAAATTATCCCCCCGTGGAAATGAAGCTGCTCACCTCTTAGAGAGAGAAAGGCAGAGAGAGAGTTCCCTGCTCTTAGTTTTACCACAGGGTGAGAATCCCCATAAGCACTGACAGATGTTTTTTTCTCTTTGGATCAGGGGTTACGAAAAGGCTTTGGATCAGGCAGGGGTGACACCGTAATTACCCATGCTGCGCCAAGCCCTGTTGCTCCAAGCAAAACAACCATGTACACACACACACACACACACACACACACACACACACACACACACACACACACACATATATTTCCATCATGTCCTCCATGAGTGGCATTCTGCCTCTCTCAGATTCAAACAGAAACAGCGTGACCTCCTCCACTGCTTTCTCCCTGTCAAAATGTAGACTATGCAGTTATGTCTTTGCTATCTGTAACAGTATCTTGGACACAGCCTTAGGGTGTCCAGTGAAATGCCTAACATGTGAACACCTGGTAAATTCTATTGTTATGTGCTGAAGGACATCAGAGAGCAATGACAGCCTGACTTGCTATGCTGACAATAGCCATCATCTTCTGCTATTCCCAGTGACCCCGACATGACTAATGATCGAGGGAGTTAATTATTGATCTGAATAAAGTGTGTTGTGTGAGGCTTTCACGTTCATGAGTAAGATGTAGAGATGTTTTTGGGGAAACACAAATTCATTGCCTTCCGTCTTTTCTGGTCATGTCCATCTGGTGTTATAGAGCCCAGAAAAATTTCCAGATTTTTTTTTCATTTTACTGTAAGGTTGGGCCACAGCTTAGCAACAACATACTGAGGGGAGAGATCATGTTTTTTTTTTTCTTGGTTTTGAGTTAAGAATGTTTTCTTCTTTTCAACAGGTGTGTAAGCTTTTTGTCAGTATAGTGTCTGTAGTATGTCTGTCTTTTTTGCTTGTGTGTTTTTGTCGCTTTAGTTTCCCTTAGTTGAGCATGATACCAGATAAACAACCTTCCGTTTTTTGTCTTTCTTTCCTTTGTTTATTCAGCTGAGGCTCTTGCATGTTCTCTCTGAGTTGAGCTGTTGCTTTACAGTAAGTGTAGTACTTTAAGCACCTTACAGAAAGTCTGTCGAGCTCTTGTAAGAGTCTGATTTGCCTGATGCCCCCCCAACTTTAAATGGTTTTAAACTGCCGTTGTCTGGTTGCCTCCCAGAGACGCAGCCTCCTTTGACTGGTTGTCTGCGATGCTCGTTGCCATAGCAACACCATCGCCTCATCCCCATGCCTTCCTGTTTTCATTGAGGGCTGCCCATTTCCACGAGACTGATTGATTTCAGCAATTTGCTCAACCATGAACTTCAGGGTGCATGAAGCTGTTTGTGTGCCACGCATTGTAATCAGTCGAGGGGGGTGGGATGTCTAATGACAGGTGTGTTGTGTGTGTGTGTGTGTTTGTGTGTTTGTGTGTGTGAGGGGTGGTAGAGGAGATAGGTCGGACGTATTCAGAGCACGCATCAGAGCCCGGCATCTCTGCACTCCAGTGTCTTGATCTGCATGATGCATCACAGTATGTGCTCGCTAACCACATACTTTAGTACCCCTAGCTAGCCACGCTCTTTAGTATCTCTCGCTAGCCACACTCTTTAGTATCTCTCGCTAGCAACGCTCTTTAGTATCTCTCGCTAGCAACGCTCTTTAGTATCTCTCGCTAGCCACACTCTTTAGTATCTGCTCACTAGTCACGCTCTTTAGTATCTCTTGCTATCCACACTCTTTAGTATCTGCTCACTAGTCACGCTCTTTAGTATCTCTCGCTAGCCACGCTCTTTAGTATCTCTAGCTAGTCACGCTCTTTAGAATGTCTCGCTGGCCATGCTCTTTAGTATCTCTCGCTAGCCACACTCTTCAGTATCTCTAGCCAGCCACACTCTTTAGTATCTCTCGCTAGCCACACTGTTTAGTGTCTCGCTAGCCACACTCTTTAGTATCTCTAGCTAGTCACGTTCTCTAGTATCTCTCGCTAGCCACACTGTTTAGAATGTCTCGCTGGCCATGCTCTTTAGTATCTCTCGCTAGCCACACTCTTCAGTATCTCTAGCCAGCCACACTCTTTAGTATCTCTCGCTAGCCACACTGTTTAGAATGTCTCGCTAGCCACACTCTTTAGTATCTCTAGCTAGTCACGTTCTCTAGTATCTCTCGCTAGCCATGCTCTTTAGGAATATGGCTCGTCAGTGAGGACAGCACGTACAGTCATGAGTGTGTCTATGTTGACCACATCAGGCTTGCTGCATGAATAGCTCAGAGCCACGCCATGCCCACCCACCCACCTACCCCTCTCTTCCCCCTCTCTCTGAGCATGCTAGTTGGGCAGTGGCGTGGCATGTGTTAGGGCTAGGGTGGCACACCGCGGGGTGTGTTTGCAGCCAGTGCCAGTCTGAGTCATGGGTGGTGTCAATCAGTCTGTCTCGCCTTTACAGCCAGTCATTCCAAATTAGGGCATGGTGCAGTTCAGATATATGCACTGTATGCGTGTGTGGCCATATGTTTGTGTTTGTGTTGACCACAGAGGGAAACAGGAGAGTGAGGAGAGAGACAGAAAAATTGAGAGAGGGTTTAAAAAGAGAAAGAGATGAATTATCAGACTACATGCATCTTTTTAAATCTGATTTTTTGCTGTTAGTCCATCAGTGTGCCCGTGGCAAATTGTGCTGTAGATATCATTTCACTGGTGAAAACAAAAAAAAACTTTGCTCATTATTACACTTGTGCATCTCTTTCTCACGCTTTCTCTTTTTCACACACACACACAGACAGAGAGAAAAGCATATTATTTCAAATGCTCACTAACACACATTCTGTCTCTTTTCCTTTTCTCATGATCAAACAACAACCCACACATGCACACACATACACACACACACACATTTACACACTGGTAAGTATGAGTGTAAGGTCATGCCCAAGATTAAAATAACAGGAGCCGCCATGGCCCCAGCAGGACAGTTGTGTGACAGATGATGGGAAATGTTTGGCATGCAGTTTCTCACGTCCTTGGGAGACGGCGTCAGTGTCAGGGAGACTCGGAGCGTTGTTGGAATGCTAAGGGTGTGAGAGAAGCTCAGTAGATGAAAGCTAGGCTTTAATTGGCTGTTGAAAATGACGGAGAATGACCATGTGAAACTGGATGAATCCATGTGACAGATGTGATGCCTGTCTGCCTGGTTGCGTGTGGTGTTTCCATCTTGATCATGATGAGTAGCCCATGGGTGGACGCATGATCAGCACACTCTGGCCATGCATGAATGTATGGGAAACAGACAGAAATTGTAGCATAGATGGCACATGTACTGCCCAGTAAATTTATTATAGTGTAGAAACAGGCAGAATTTCCATTCACTAAATCTGTACTGTAAATGAGGTCTGGCATACACAGCTGACTGCAGTTTGACCTATCAAAGGTGTCTTATACAGTAGGTCTAAGCTTGTCGGCAGAGTACTTATAGCATTTAAAAGTTTAATTCACAATCCAGCCCGCCGCAGACCACCAACACCCACCTGAGAAACAAGGTGAAACTTCACCTTGTGAAAATCCCCAAAAAGACAGTTCCGAGTGCTGTTTTTTTCCTTGCATAACATGGGCCCCTTGTGCATTTATGGATGTGGTAATGGGGTAGGGTGCTTGTGAAAAAAGGTGGGCCATGGAATGCACTCAGACTATGGTGTGTCGGTTCGGGGGCCGTGAGGCACAGGTCGGTATGCACGGGGGTCCCATTAACTTTAATAGAAATACCTTTTGTCTGGGAGGATAGTTGCATTATTGATGCACTCCACCATTCACTCAAAAAGATTGCCTGCCTCCCGAGGACAATGGCCTTATTAAAAATGCCATTTCCAGGTCCAGATTGCTTAGCTTGTGCACTCACACATTAAAAGTCGATTAATAAAACAGATTTTCTGCCAGATTTGAACTTGACAATTCCTTTCTCTTTTGTTGTTTCTGTAATTCAATTGATGTCTCTTTCTAACTTTGTTTTTTCCCTGTCTATCACTTCATTTAATATATATTCTGCACCCAGTTGCTTACATTCCCTTGTCAATATTTATTTCTTATGTTGGCTTTTTTCTATTACATTTTTACCTGTTGAATGGCATTCATTTTCGAGGGGACACATGGTCACACCACAATCAGTGCTTTGATTTGAATACTCAATTCCTCATTTAAATGAAAGAGAAATATGTATGACTCATGGTCTGTGCGTGCGTGTGTGCGCGCTGTGTGTGTGTGTGTGTGTGTGTGTGTGTGTGTTTATGTGTGTGTGTGTGTGTGTGTGTTAGTGTCGGAAGACTGACACAGAATGTCACATGGTCGTTTGACAGGGGCGAAATGGAATAGTCTTTTCCTAGCAGGGGGATGTGAGAGGCTAGTGCCAGTCACGATAAGTAGTTGGTCTGAGGGGGTCCAGTCTCTTCCTAAAGTGAATTAATTCCCTCCAGTCCCAGTCACTGAAAGAGTGTCAGCGCAGTCTCAGTGAGCATGCAGGGTTCCTGCCTGTCATATGCTAATACAGTCCAGGCCTGGTTGTCCTGCATGTTTAAAATCCTTTGCTTTTAGCTCCCACAGTCATCAGTTTGCCTGGGGTTCAAACGCAAGGCTTGAAAGACTGGTCCGCTGTGTGTGGTGCAACTGACCCAATTAAACCTGGATCCGTATCACCACCCAGCAACTGAAATTAAGGTGTGTGTGTGTGTGTGTGTGTGTGTGCGTGTGTGTGTGTGTGTGTGTGTTGGGTCAGTGTATGGAGACAGTCCAGTAACATTCTTCCCTGTGAAACTAAATTGGACAAAGACCAACAAGCAAACTAAAGGATAAAGGTCTGAGGAGTGAAGGGTTTTCTGTCATATGCATTCAGTAGATCTAAGGAATTAGGCGGCCATTTCTGAGACAACAGCTTGATTGAATATTAGTGCAGGATAAATGAAGCAGCTAATAAGACATGTCCCCTCATCAGCATCAAATGGTTTATTCTCATAGACATCCATATAGATAAATGGATTAAATAGTCTATATGTCCATCACCCCACTTGTAGTTTTATCAAGTAATGAACTAAGAATGTATTTGAATAAAATTCCTTGGATGTTTAGCATAGCATTTAACGGGGAACTACAGACATTTTTTTATTTATTTGTAGTCTCACCATAGCACCTGAATCAAGGCAGTTATGGCAATCTTTGTTGTGTTTTTTTTTCTTTCTTTCTTTTTTTGATATGGTTCATTTCGGTCTGTCTTCAGAACAAAGAGTTTAACTCAGGACACAAGATAGTTATTCGCTAAAACAGGGGTCCTTTTGTTTTCGTGCCAGTGACCAGATTGACTGAAGGGAACCACCCAGTCTGAGCTACAACCCCAGGCAGACACAGAATGTCACACACACAGCACTGTCAGTTAGTCTCGGCTCCAAATCTAGCTGTAACAATGAAAGATTCTCGTCAGAGGCAGGACATTTCGCACAAGTCAGCAATGTCTTATACAACAGGGTAAATACAAGAAAACCTAAAAGTTAAGCCCATGTCTTACACGAGAGGACAACACAAAAACAGTCTGCCCCCATTATGAAATACTTATAGTCTTTCCACAGTGTTCCTGACTTTGACCTTTTTTAGAGACACAAAGTATTTTTGCTCCTCAGCACAGGAAATAAGTGTCACCTTGTTCACGTTGTAACCTAAAACTGTTCTTAAGATGTGTTATACTGCATTTCATCTACCTGGCTAGTTCACCTGCAGTTCCTCTGTCCATTGCAGGAAGTGAACAGTCACCTTCTGTTTGCCCTTCACCATACTTTGCATAAAGTAAGCAACTTCCGGCTCCATTAGCCAAAAGGTCAACAGTATCAGCTAACAGGAACTGTGCTGCTCCTTTTAGGAAACAGGAAATAGCTGGGATAGCAAAGTGTGTGATTCTGGCAGGTCCTCACTGAGCTTTAACTTTCAGCCAGTGCTCTGCTTGTCTGGGGGGTGTTGAAAGGTACTTATGCATACTTATTTTGCATAGTTGTGGCTACTCTTTAGCAGAGGTTCACTATCAAGAGCTTTTAAAGGACAAGTCCCATTTTTTATACTTAAACCATTTATGATAAAATCTTGATGAATGTCTCACTTTGCCAAGATTCGTCAGCCTATCAGTCAACATTACTGACCACTCGTGAGTTTTTTGTTCTTGAAACGGAGGCATCCTTCAAAATGTTAATCTTAACCATCAAATTTCATTGTAAACGATCGGAAAACATGGCTTTAAGTATAAATTTGGAACTTGTCCTTTAAAAGCTCTCCAGAGTGAACTTATGCTGAACAGTAGCCATAAATTTTGCAAAATAAGTATGCACAAAATAGATTAACAGGATATTGTTGACCTGTCACGACATAATGCACATGGGTCAGATTCACTCATCTTTTCGCCTGGGCCTCCTTTCTCTCCCTCGAGTTCTTCTCCTGCTGCATGTTTACACGGGTCATGTTTCCTATTTCATGTTTATACTGATCTTAGCAGAATTACACTGCAGATCAGTTAAGGTTACTTGGTCCTTGCATGGTGCATCCACTCTGCTGGTGACACCTCAGATTGGTTCTTAGGCCAGTGGACAAACCCTGAAAGAGCTCCAGTGTCCCAACAGCGGTTCACCTCCAGGGGCTGCTGCTGTTTGTTGTGTGTTGAGGCCAGCTGAGGAGTTCCCCACAAACACCTAACAGCTGCTGCAGTGAAGACAGCTGGTTGGCAAGGAGTCGCAGCCAGTCGCAGTTGTGTCAGGCCTTGTTCCACCTCCTTCTTTCTCTCTCTCTCTTTCTCTCTATCTCCCTCTCCTTCTCTTCTCCCCTGATCCCTGTCTACCATTTGGTTTCTTACTCATTCCTCACTAGAAAGCCATTATGTTTCTGTTCAGCCTGGACAGCTGTATGCTTTGAAGAAGACGTAAGTTGGACCTAGGATATCGGCAAGATGTGTATGGACTGATAGAAATGGATAAAAAGAAAAACAAAGAAACAATGAGGGGAAACCAAGTGAAGGCCAAGCAAGAGCACATGAGTGACATAACCACAAAAGACCCATTGGATTCTCATTTCTCTGCTGCTGCTATGGTGAAAAGTCACATTTACAGAGGCACAATTCACCTGCAGGGATTAAAATCAATTTTTAATCAGAATCATAATTTGAATGAAGCAATTAGCTAATTGCAAAGGCTACAGTTAATCATTTTGTCACAATGGTTAATCTCTGTCACATCTATTATTTCTGTATTCATTTGCATTCATACTCCTGCTTCCGTATTTTACTTATCAGGCTTTGAAACTCACCGATCAGGAGGTCTGTGCTACTCATGACTTAATTGACAATATCGACTTGTAAATGCAATCAGAAAATCACAATAAGAAATTTTCCACAAATTGTGCAGTCCCACTCAAAGATAATGGGATATATTTAGCCCCTCCCAAAACACACACACACACACACACACACACACACACACACATCACAGACTTGCACCCCCACCCACCAGTAAAAGATGGCATTTGATATGTAACTGCTCCCCACCAATGTGGCTCCAGGTATCTCTTTTCCTGGAGCGGAGGAGCTCGTATCCCAAGAGGCCTTTCAAACCCAATGGAGCATGATTCATTATTCACATGCCCTTGATACAATGTCAGTCATACGGACAGGCTTGGATTTGACATTTCTTGTAGCCATCGTAATGTGGTCAATATATAAAAAGAAGATCTCTTAGGCCCAGCTTGCTCTCATATAGGAATCAGGAATCAGGATCATAGGCCAAGCTTGCTCTCATATATGAATCAGCAAATGAGGAAAAATTGAGGTTTGAAGGTGAAGCTCATATGCTGATTATGGTAAACCACAGCATTACCAAGGCCCAAGGTGAACACTTTGATGACCAAAGATTTGTAAATCCATCTTTGTCTCCATACAATGCAGTTTGCTTTGTTGTCCTGTTTTTTCCTGGTTCACCATGCACAGGTATGGACCTGTATAGATTTGTTTGGCTGGCAGTGATGTTGTCATTGTTGTTGTGTGTTTATGTCACTGAGAGATGAGACATCGGTTTTCATCCTCCCAGGAGTGTGTCTTGATATGCTGACATCTCTTCAGCATCAGCAGGGGGAGAATTTGTTATGCCCGGAAGGTTCCACCAAGGCACCACTTTTAGATTCCGCTAACAACGTTGCCAGGCCCATTTAACAACAATAAACAAGTTAGAGGGGAAAACATAGATATGAAAAGCAAACAAATAATTAATCAAAAGTGTGGCTGCTTCCGAACTGTCAAACAACGCCCTTTAGGAGTGTTGCAATGAATAGGGTCATTTCCAGTCCCCTTTGTCTGTTTACAAAAAATGAAACAATAAACAAATCAAATTAAAAACACTGTAAGGAGGCAGTGTGTGGGCAAAAGTTCTTATTGCTCAGACAAGATTACATTCCTTGAGTTTGCTCACTTTTTTAAAAAACATGGAACAAGCCTCTCAAATCTTCAGTCACTCTTGTCTTAGCAGAGAGAGGTGTTAAAGTAATTTTCCTGTTCCGCTCAAGGTTACAAACTATTAAACTTGTCTGGGATTAAACAGTGAAAAAAACATTGAGGTTCTTTAAAATTCTCCTTGCATTCAGCCTGAGAAAACATTTGAGAAGCATTATAGAATTGTTAGAAACGATAATGTCCACCTGATTGATGTCTGCAATTGAAACGGTTGCAAGCCTTTAAGGACGAATTGATTTTTATGCTCCTTGGCATCAATATTCAGTGCCTTTTAGCACTAAGACGGTACCCAGTTAGTCAAAATACGACTGAAGAGGTCGTGATCAGCAATGTTACTTATTGCAATATCAAACATTCCAGGTGCACAGTGGCCACACCAGACACTTTATTCTCCATATTAGAAGTTGGTATAGTGTCAGAATGAGTTTGAGGCTGCATGACGTTGCTTAAAATTTCACCTATTCTTTGCTCACTTAAGAAATGAAGAGTGACATTTAAATGCTGATTTTAGGCACTGAACTGTATATTGTATATATTTTTTTCACATTCATTAGAAGTTAACCCACGGATGCCTCCAGGGCAGGTGCCCTATGACCAAAGGAAGCCCAGAATATCCTCAGCTTTATAGAAAGGGTCCACCGAAGCCTCCCTTGGGTGTTTGTTTTTATAGAAGGCTATTGATTGATGTTGGAGTCATAAAAAAGCTGTCACAATATACAAGCCATTGGGGAAATTTCTTTTGGTTTCTCAGGCTTTCAGGGATTTCATTTTTTCTACAACACACAAACACTGACAGAGGTACCAGTCAATCAATCACAGAGATCAAAGTCTGAGGAAAGCAATGTGTGTGTTTACAGAATATGTCTCTTTATGAGTTTCTTAACACCTCACTGTGTGAGAGTGTATGTGTGTGAAAGGAAGACACACAGAGAGAGAGAGAGAGAGAGAGAGAGAGAGAGAGAGAAGTTGTGAAAAGTGTAACACAAAGAAACGTCTTCCTGCACTCGTTTTTTTAAGTTTCAAACATACAAAACTAGTCAGTATCACATGCTCTCACAGGGATGTTTGTAGAAATATATTATAATAACAGATGTAAACAGGAAAGAAAAAAAAAATATGTAAGATTTTTTAAAATCTTTTTCTGACAAACAATTGGAGACAAATAGTTAATAAACTCTTGTTTTGTATCAACCACTGAAAGACAAAAGAAATTAAAGACTATGCAATCCAATATGTACAAACTATATTTATTTATTGCTTGAGTTTGGGTTGTCTGTCACTTCAATCGAACATTCTTTATTGAGTGTAAAGGAGGTTACTGGATGGTCTCATCCATGGTGTTCAATCAAGCATGTTAAGTGGTCATTGCTCCTGAAATGTTTTATATTATTCTCAGTGACATGAATTCCCTGCAGACAGATCCAAAAATATCCTATGAAACTTTAATGAGTCACTCTGTGTTTAGGCAGGTCCTGTGGAAAGAGAGAGAGAGAGAGAAAGAAAAGCAAAACTAAATGTGTAGACACAGTCTCAGGACTCATAGCTGGATGACCCATCATATCACTTTCTCTGAGATATTGAATCGACCTGATCTGATCTCACTTTTCCATCCCAAAATGTTTGAAACTTTCTTGTAGATGTCTGATCTTTTCACAGTGCGGCTTCCATCCAATACCCTCATGTGCCTCTGATGACATATCACATTGCTGTCACCATATCCCAAAAGTGAGTTTAGGACCCTTTGAATTTTAGATAAGAATTTCTGATAACAACAGTAACAACAACATATCAGTTTCATTCACCATTTCAACACATTCTATACCATAATATAACAGCATATAACAGTGTAGTAACATAGTAGTATGCTTTTCATTCTTGATGCACAACCTATAATTCAGATAATTCATTTTTGAAAAATAAAAAAGCCATATCACTAAACTGTTGACATTTGCCAGTCTCTGGTTTTAGTAAATACCATTCACTAAAGCTAGAGCATCCTCCAGTTCCCCATAAGCGTGTAATTATACCGTGCAGTTAGAGTGTGGTATGATGGCTGCCTCTTGACACCGGCCTTCATCAGGAGTCACTTAAGCGGCAGTGCGGGAAAAAATCTCATGACTCTGTGTGTGTGTGTGTGTGTGTGAGAGAGAGAGAAATAGACAGAGAGAGAATGTGTGTCTGTGTGTGTGTGTGAATGACTTCCAGTGTGTGACGAAAAGTTCAGAAGCAATGATGACCTGTCATTATTTTCTGATGGGCACCTTGTAGTCTTTGATTCACCTTCACCTTGTTGCTCTATCTCAATTCTTGTGTCACGATTTCAGTCTTTCTATAGAACCACCCCACACCCCCCCAACCCAGCCCCCCCCACACACACACATCCAGCTCTCTCTGTCTCCTTGTCTAAATACTGTCAAAATATGTACCAGTGTTTGGCCATACCTTACATAGAAAGGGGACTGCATAAATGAAAGAAAGAGTGGGCCCTGTATGACTTGTCATTGTTTATTTTTCCTGGTACATTTTGAATGTTTTCCCTGGCTGTAGAGTAGGCTACATCCCTGCCTGACATGCATTGCTGGGTTCCTTTAGTAGAATATTGCCGGGCCTCTGACGAACCGCAGGACACTGATGGCAGTGTGGATGCCCTGCCCTGACACCATCTGTGCAGTGCCTCGTCTTTGCACACTGTGAGTGCAAAGACCTTCCCAGCAACAAATTAAAAAAAAAAAATCCTAGCCATTATCACATAAGGAGAAGAAGAGCTTATAATTGCTAACCATAAGTCTTAGAGCTGCTAAATAGTGATAGTCAGAGTCATGTCTTGAATGCCAAGAGGATTGATTAAATATATAAACAAATAGTAAATAAATAGGTATATAAATGGGAAACAAATGGGACCCTCCACTGAATGCTGAGAGATGAAGTCAGGAGATGTCTGGGGGAAGGGTCTGTTTTCTCGCCACTTCTCCCCTAATTGACTCTGTCAGCTCCGAGGCCTTGGTGGCTGAACTTGTCTCAGGCTCTGTTTGGATCTGTCCAGTGCATGTCTGTTATGGCCCATCGCAAATGGAAACGGAAATGCCGAGGTCTCCGGGTGGACGAACGGGACTCTGTTGATGAGACAGCGTCTGTGGCAACAATGAGTGTAGAAGTATTTTTGGAAGCTTTGTCAGTGGATACTTCTCCGATGTACTTCCTGCGACCACGTATTCTTAATGGGGTGCTGAAAAGAGTGTTGCTATTTGCATGAGCAGAGATGTGCAACCCCCAAGTGAACTAGAAGAGCACTGCACCTTCAGTGCGGTGCAGGTTATTCCAGGTTTTTCCAGGAAGGGGATAGTGACAAGCCAATCAGCTCTCTGATGCACAACATAGATCATCAGATCATCTTCATCAGATGTGTTTCCAAGAAACTCTTCCCCTCTCACACATCACACATCATGAGGTGTGTGACAGTGATCCACCCAAAGCTGTTCCAAAATGGCTGAAAGGAGATTGTTAGCAGATTGAGATGGAGTGCAGGTGACAGTTTTTTTTTTGTTTTTTTTTTTTTTTCCAAGAACACTACACAAACAAACAAGCCTTTCTCAGGACAAACATGTTTGTGCTATTTCTGCTGTTTTAGAGTGTGAGATCTCCATGGGAACGTGATCTCATTTGTATGCCACCCTGACGCAGACACACACACACACACACACACACACACACACACACCACACACACACTGCACACTCGTCTGTGGCTGCACGTGCGGAACAGGCACCTCCGGTGGTCCTGATATCTGAGATGAAAGAGAAGCTGGGTCACTCAGGGCGTGTAATGGCCCCTGGTGCATGCTGTACGTGTGGGGGAACACACCTTGTTGCCCACTGGTTCCCTGTCCCAGCCCTGTTCCTTTCCCACCCCAAGGAGGTCCTGGCAGCCACTCATTCAGAGTGGGTAAGCTCAGGGCCATGTTTCATTTCATCTCTAAGACAGAATCTGTAAATAATCAGGTTGCCTATTTAACCTATTCATAGATATCTAGGATGGGAATAGTTAAGCCTATGCAAATGTGTGTATCTAGCCTGGCTATACCTTCCTAGAACTTCGGCTTGATTATCATCTCCCTGCAGTGCTAGTCTGGATTTGTTCCCATTGAGCTCGTTGTCTCAGGAGGCATTTTAACCTGTTCAGTCAGTGAACAGAGGGAGGCATTGTGAATGCAGAGCTAGAATGCTATCTTTCAAGGCAAGCTATCAGTCAGGGGCTCATTCAGTCTTTTTAAACTTAAACACCTCAAGCAATCGAATCTCACTACCGAATGTGTATCTCTCTGAGTGAAGGTTTTCCTGATTTACCAAACGTATGGGCGAAACGTTTTATAATTGTCTTTACATTTATGCTTTTATCCAAAATCACTTGCATTTGTTAAGTATCAATTACATCAGGGCCAGTTTCCCCTAGAGCAACTTAGGGTTAGGTGCCTTAAGTGCCACAACAATGGCAGCCAGGATTTGAACCCACAATTCCCTGGCTACTAGCATGTTAGCCATGTTCCTTAACCACTATGCCACCACTACAGCTTTGTCAGGTCGTTGCCTTAATCCATCTGTCATTGCCGCTAATTGGTCGTTGAGCATTGGTATGCCCTTAAGTGCAATACCTGCCTCTGTGCTGAAAATTGTAACAAAAAGAGACAGAAGTTTTTCATTTGAAAGGAAAAGTGAATTTGAAAATGTCCGACAGTCATATTTGCCACCATAGCAGTTGATTATATACCTCAAGTGCAACTTGAATTCTGATTTAATTATTAAACTATTTGCACTTGTAACTATTTGTATTTGTAATCAGCAGTCAGTCTGGGGTTAGCATGATTTCACAATTCTTTTTCCACTTTAACCACAATGCCCCAGTTGTTGTTGTTTTTTTTGTTGTTGTCGTTTGTTTTTTTAATATGTTTTTTATTTTAAGTGCTGCACAGGGTTTATGAAGATGCTCAAAGGGTGACTCTCTGTCAATCACTGTGAAAATATTTCCCTGCGTTATTAAAAAAAAAAACAGTCTCATCACAAGGTCAGAGACAAGTCTGAGCCTGCTCCAGTTCTGCCCAGCCAAATTTAGAGCTGTAAACAAAAAGCAGGCATCTCTGCTGAGCACGCTTATCATGTCCACTGGGAACACATCTCATCCATTCACACGTCATTTCAACTTTTCTCCCTCTGTCTCTTTCTCTCTTTCTCTCTCTTTCTGCCCTTCTGCTTCTCTCCTTCTATGTTTTTTTTCTCCCTTTCTACCTGTCATTTATTTCTCTCTCCATCTTTTCTGTCTTTCAGGCTATACACATTTCTTTCTCTCCATCTCCTTCCCTATTCCATCTTTTTACCTTTCTCCCTCTCCATAACTTGTCCTTGTCCATCACTTTCTCTCTTCCTTTCTTTCAACAGTTCTCTCTCTCCATCACTGTCTCTCTTCCTTTCTTTTAACATTTCCCCTCTCCTTCCATTTGTTTTTAAATTAATTCTTTGAACATTCATTCATTCACCTCTCTTTCTCTCCTACCCTCATTTCCTCTCTCCTCCAGATTCATTTACTTTTCTACAGAGATCTTTCTGAGTCCTGAACAGGCTTTCTCACCACCTGTGGCCTGGCAGTGACCTTGACCAACAGGCACTTTATGTGTTAACTAACCCCCCTCCACCTTCACCTCCACCTCCACCACCACCCACACCCACACACACCTGCCCTGGGCCAAGCGGACGTGCGTGGAGAGCCGGGGCAGACGTGTAAATCTGTCAGCGTGGAAATAGAGGGGCCGTTGGCCTCGGGCCCTGCCAGGAAATATTAGCTCTCATTAAAAACACATTTTTCCACCCTCTGCCTTCCTGGGTCCTGGCCTAACCCCTCTAAACAGAGGCGATTAGAAGCCTTACTTAGCCGCCACCCCTGAATCCAGCGTCACGCTATTTACTCATTGTCCTGGGCCACTAATGAATACCACTGAGCCGAGTGCTACTAATGGATTGCTGTACATTATTGCTCCGCTGTTACATCACTCCTTTTATTATAAATGCACGCAACTCTCCCGTTAGTGTTGTCATTATTGGAATCCCTTGCGGTGTCTGATCAATCTTACTGTATATGTACAATGAAGAATTTACATTTATTTCAGCTCCTGTGTGTAGCAAGACCATGTAATAAATTTGCTGTTATTTATGGTTATAACAACAGCTCCATTGTTTAATGTCTTGTGGCATGGTGTCTGTTACTGCTCATGTGACTGTGACTTTCATCATTTGCCACGGATTTTCATGCCAATGTTTGCCATCTTGTACAAGTCTGTGACATGGTCATGCACGTTATATCTGAGTAAAGTAGGCAAGGTTTAAATGTGATACACATCATAGATGGAAGTTGTTCCCCAATGAGCTGCGCTAATATCTAAGTATTTTCTTCCAGCATCAAGGCCATAGATTTAAACAGTAGTCTTCCTATGCAATTTTGAAACCATTTTCTATTTAAACATTTATTTATATTCTTCACGTTACATTTATTTAAACGTTTTAATACCTTTATACTCTTTATCACTTGTTTGCACACATCACTTTCATCAGGGAATAAATAGGAACCTATTCTGCATCTGTCTGTGGCAGCGATAAAAGGCAACAGCCACATCATTCCAACCCATGGACTTTCCTGTGCTAAATACGGAGGCCTCCATCTCGTCACTGCTGGCTTTCCCGAATCGAGGTCCCCACATGCTGCGATGAAGAACAGGGGAAGTGTATTACCCACCTAAACTCTGAAGAATGATCCCATCTCAGGCATAAATCAGAGATGACTGGGTGAACTGTCGGCTGGAATAGATCGTTGGAAGCGAATGATGACCTACTTTATGCATCCATTTCTGCCCCCAGACTCAGGTGCTCTGGCCTGATGAGAGTGATGACAGGTTTTGTGGAAGATGTCTCTGGAAGTGCTCTGGAAGCAAGTCAGTGTAGTTCTTTCACATCACATTTCGCATAAAGTCATTTGGATGACATAAGGACTTGTATCGTTCAGAATGGCAGCTTTGTCAATACCAGTACGGGCATAGAATGCCAGCTACTTTTGATTTTTCAAATCATTCATTCACAGATTTGAAAAGTCAGTTTTGATGCGGTTTACAGCAGATGCCACCAATGGTCAGGTGTGAATATACAAACAGTGAGATGTGTGTGTGCCACACTCAGACTGTGAGTGCATGTGTGTGTGTATGTGTGTGTGTGTGTGTGGGGGGGGGGGGATATAGGGGGTGTAACTACCTTAGTTCTTTTGGAAATGAGAAAAAATGCACACACTCTCTCTCGTTCTCCCTCAAGCTTTGTCTCACACACTTTCCTTTTTACTCCCTCACACGTTTTTTTTTTCTGTCAACCTGTTTTTATGTCTCAGGAGTGTTATGTGTGTGTGTGTGTGTGTGTGTGTGCGCATGTGTATGTGTCCATGTGCGTGTGTGTGTGTGTGTCCACGTATGCTATACCCTGCAGCTCCCAGACACCTGGTCACTTTAGTAATCATTCCTGTCTGTCGCATGGGTAATAAAAATGGAGCGCTTTCTCCCTTAGAGGGAGAGAGGCATGGTGTGTGCCATCAGGAGCAGGTAGACGCACACACACACACATACACACACACATGCACACTCTCTCTCTCCTCTCTCTCCCTCATCTATTTTTTTCTCTTTCAAAGCACACACACACACACACACACACCACATACGTACACCTCTCAACCAGAGACAGCACTTTGGAGAGGCTCTAAGGCAACATGGATTGTTGTGAGGATGAGGATATGTGAAGCAGTGCCTCAATGCCAAGTCTCATCTTATTTTGGCTTCCGAGCACAAAGGGGCCGCCTGGCTGTGTCTCCCTGTCTGACTGCTGAGGGGTAGAAGCTTTTTGTCCATTTGCATTGGATTTGGGCATAATGCCTTAGCCACAACAACAGACAAAATTTTCTCCAAACAATGTTGGAAAATCTCAATAATCTATTGCCATCTTCTTATTAGTAGATGTTGCAGATCTATTAGTAGATTAGTTCATGAGTAATCTAAAGAGGTTTTCACTGTCCGTATTTTGTCTATTTAAATGTCTGCCTTTATCATCCTGTTTGGGCTGATATTACGTATGTGGACTTTTTCCAATTCTCATTTGAAATTAGTCAAGCTAATTTGGCACTTACTGTAAACATAATAAAATGCCATCTTTCACCTGTGATTGACAGTTGAAAGTTCTTAGTTCTATGTGTGGGATTGAATTCTATGAGTGATTCAGACAAACTGGTTACTCTCAAATTCATTACTCCACAGAATGGGAATAGTGAAGAAGGACTATACTATATTGTTTCAAGTTTCAGGTCTTTTGCATCACTGTGTAACTGTCTTTATCTGCATCATTTGAAAGTGATTTTGATTCTGAAACATCTTTTTACACAGTGTGACAAGTGTGTGTTTTGTGGATGTGTGTGTGTGTGTGTGTGTGTGTGTGTGTGGATGTGTGTGTGTGAGAGAGAGAGATGTTTGTAAGTGTCAACACACACATGGATCCACTGTCAGCAGCTTAACAGCACAGTGCAAACAACATTTTGATAAGATTCCAAAAGGAGAGCTCTGCTCTTTTTTCAGTGGGATTTCAGTTGTATTTGTTGATATATCCCCCCCCCCCTTATAAGTTATAAATAGAAATGCTCAGATGTGGCGGTGGAAGGGATGAAATGGTGGCCACAGGGTCATTGATGGGCCATTCGTCAGCCCCTGCCTGTAGGTGTGCTTTGAAGACTGAAATAGTCCCTGTGGCGTGCGTGTCATCTCCAGCCAATCTGCTCCAAGACAGGCTGGACACCAGCATTGGCCAGGTCACCTACCAGGCTCTTCCCTCTCCACTCCTTCTCGCCTGCATGGGTCTCTGTTGCCTCCCTTGCTGTCTTTCTCTTTACCTCTCACTGTCTCTCGCTCTCTCTCATACACAGACACACACATGCACTTACAAATGCACCCATATTTGCCACAAGAACACCATGCTTGGGAGCCATTTTACATATAGGCAGCTAGATACACACGTTTATACAGTACATTCATACATTCAGTGCATACATACACACGCACACACACACATCCATTGTATCCATTCTATCTATTGAAACTTCATGTGTGCTTGTGTACATGTTTTGACATTAGTGTTGTTGTGTATGTGTGTGTGTGTGTGTGTGCGTGTGTGTGTGTATGTGTGCACATGATGACGAATACCTTGCTGAGGTATCCTTATTATGCGCTACTTGGACGCAGCTCCCGACGCTCTCCCCTAAGTCCTCTCTCTCCATCTCTATATCATATTCTTAGAGCATTCTCTTCCCCGCCTGTTCTGCCGGCCCAGCAGACAATGGCGCTGTGTGGTGATTCATTGCCTGTGGCCATGTGTGTGTCTCCCAGAGGTCCTGTGTGGGAGCCCTGCAGTGCCATCATAGACTAGGTTTCACTCACTCCGTCAACAGGGGCACACACAGCTAATGGGCTGGACTTGGCCTCTGCCTGTAGTGGATAGGGACACAAAGATGAAGAGAAAGAAAGAAAGGGAGAGAGAGAGAAAGGGGAATTACAGATAGATAGATAGATAGATAGATAGATAGATAGATATAGATAGATAGATAGATAGTGTAGATAAATAAATAGATAGATAGATAAATAGATAGCCGTCTTGCCATCGGTGTGTGGGTGTTTTTGTGAATGGGTGAATATGATATTTGTATACATACAGTACATACAGTATTTGTATATATACAGTCTATTTGCCATTTACCATGGAATAGACAGATAGATAGATAGATAGATAGATAGATAGATAGATAGATAGATGGATAGATAGATAGATTGCAGATATACTCACAAAATAGCAAAATCCCCTCTCATTTGAGCTCAGCTTTGATTCTCCATAGAGTCAGTTAGGTTCCACTGGAAGCCAGCTCATATGGTGGGTTATATTACTGACTGCACTAGTGCTAAATCTGATGTGTGTTGTGTTAGTGCTCTGTGGGGTCGGGGCTGCTGGAGTGTGTTGGGCGGCTAGCCGAGGTGAGCATCCATCAGAGACACGGAGAGGAGGAGGTGGGGGAGGAGGCGGTTGCCCTGAGCGATGGGCTTTATTAGGCCAGTGGGGTGGAGGCAGCGGGAGGCACGGACACAGACAGACACACACTTTCATATTCTAACGCATTCTCTCTCTCTCTCTCTCTCTCTCTCTCTCTCTCTCTTTCTCTCTCTCCCTCTCTCTGTATCTTTCTTTGTCTGCCAGTGAGTGTGTGGGTGTATGTGTGTGTCTGTTGGTTTCTCTCTCAAATCTTTCCTCAGTGTCTTTTTGTATCACATACTTTTTTCTTAGAGAAAACAATTATTTGTTAATACTAATGTAGCAAACCATTTTCTAATCAGAGCTCAGCTTTCTTTCTTTCTTTCTTTCCTTTTGTCACCCTCCCTTCTTTGGAGGCAATGACCTTGACGTGGGTGGGAATTACAGGAACTATCTGCTCTGGAAGGCCGAGGGATTGATTGGTATTTTAGGGATTCATTTCGGCTATTTATTTGGAGGATCCATGAGACGCCCTGGTGGGGATTTGGAGGAGAAGGGTTGGGGAGGGGAAGAAAGTGCTTTAGTTACAGAGGGTGATATTCAGACGGGCATTACAAGGGCAAGACACTGGCTGGCTGGATGCAAGTAATTTGAGAAAGACACTGAGGGTTTTGGAGCTTCTCTGCCTACTCTACCTCTGATGGATCTCTCCTTCTCTCTCTCTCTCTCTCTGTCTCCCTCTCTCTCTCTCCCTCTCTATATATGCACGTATGTATACACACACACACACACACAAACACATACACACACACAAATACAAACACACAGATATGCTTACTCACATCAATGATGCCCTTACAGAATATACAATTGTAATGCTAATTTCTGCTTCTGTAACCTCTATACACACACACACACACACACACCACAACACACTGACATCTGAGTGTCCTCCTGAGTAACACACAAGCTTTTGTGAACAGCTCCCAGCCATGTTTTAGACTAGACCCCCAGAGACTCTCATCTGTGCACTTCTGGATATAGAAACTCTCTCTCTCTCTCTCTCTCACACACACACACACACACACACACACGTCAGGTTTGGAGTGTTAAATCTGAGGAGAGTGCCAAAGAGTGTAGGAGCTTGTATGCATCATTGGATGACCTTGTTAGCAAAGAGGGCACCACTGACTTTGAACTGACGTCTCCTCCGCCTGTGCAACGGTAGGCTTGTCAGGAAGTGGGAAGAGCAACCCAAATTTATCTTTGTTGTTGTTTTTTTCCCCTCTTTCACAGACCATGCCTACTGGATGTGTCAACGGCTTTCGTGATTTTTAAGGAGGGCGACATGTTTTGTTCGCAGCATATCTCTCGGGAGAAAAAAAAAAAAACTTTGCACATAAATGCACACGCACTCCTCTCGTCTCACACATACTTTGTGTCTCTCTGATGTTTCCATCCACTTTGTTTGCATGTGTCTCTTTTATGAGAGCATTTGTGTGTGTTTTTTTCGGGGGGTGTGTGTGACTCTGAACACATGCAATCTCAGAACACAATGTTGTCAACCTTGTGTATGTGTGAAAAAAGTGTGTGTGTATGACCATGTCTGTTTGTGTGCACATGCACGCATATACCCGTGTGTGTGTGTGTGTGTGTGTGTGTGTGTGTGTTTGTGTGTGAGAGTGTGTGTGTGTGTTTCAAAAACCAGAACTTTTAGCCTGTATCCTGTGGAGATGGAGTATAGTTCCATGCTACCTTGAAATGTACACAGTCACAGCCACACAGTCATGCTGCTGTGCTGCATTCTGCCCCCCCCACCCCCCCAACCCCTGCCAGCCCCCCACTCCAACTGTACGCCCACTCACCACAGTTCCAGGGAGCCCCCCGTGTCAACACAGTCCATTTATATCCCCTCAGACGGACGCCTCTCTAAATCAATGTTGCCTGACACCCATTACAGGCGGCCAGCAGAGGTGAGGGATAATCGTGTGTGGCGTGGGCTCATTCTTGAATCTGCTGTCTCATAGTCGTGTCTGTGTGTGTGTACTGTATGGTAAGATGAGTGATTGTATGTCTAAGAGAGAGTGGGTGGGTGGGTTGTTCTAAGCTTAATGTGTATGTGTCTGTGTGTGTGTGTGTGTGTGTATTGTCAAATCTTTGTCAGCCATCATGCTGTTTTTTGCTCTCCTCGATACAAAGCCAGCCCTCTCCACATCAGGCTCTGGAGTCTTTTTGTTTCCTGCTCTTTCTTCCTTTCTCTTTTTTTTTTTCGTGTACTTAAACAGACTGCTGAAGGGTTGTACATCCGCAGGTTGGATATTATTACTAACAGACTTGGAATATTTTTTTGTTCCAGAAGTTGGGGACTCTTCTTGGTAATCTGTGCTTTGAGGGAGGAGAAATGCCCCTGGTCTCCCCCATCCCTCACTCTTTCTCTTTCTCTCTCTCTTTCTTTCTCTCTTTTTTTCTGTCCCTATGTCCCCTACTCCACAGCTTGTTTATTTTTCTCTCTTTTCTCCCTTTTGTCTTTCCTCCCCTATCCCCTCAGAAACTGATTATCTCTCTCTCTCTTTTTTCTCTCTTTCTCTCTCTCTCTTTCTCACACTGGCTATTCCAGGGCCTGGCACAAATAGGGTGTAGTGAGGGGTGTCCATGTGTTTGTACACTGCAGCTTAGTGTGTGTGAGAACATGCAAGTGCAGTCGGGTAGTGTATGTGTGTGTGTGTGTGTGTGTGTGTGTGTGGGTGGGTGGGGGGATAGGGTGGTAGGGGGTTTTCCCTCTCTCGAAATGTCATCCCACTGCCTTGCAGATGGTCTGGCAATTAGACTTAGGGGTCAGCCTTGCATACAGGCTTATTCTGTATTGTCACTGAGAGCCAGGAAAGAAAATTAATGAACCACGCTTCATAATCCATTTAGTCTATGCTCTAGACTCTATATGCCTGCAGGCCCTGTAGTGTTTACCAGACCACAGTATAGTATATAGTTGTAGAAATGCATAGTCTTGTCACACGCGCAATGAAGCATTTGTAGTAAAGAAAATTAATGAATAGCACATTATAGCAGCCTTACTGTATACTTTAGGCTCTATACTCAATGGGTCTTTATAAAGATATAAGCACATAGTATACAGTTGATATTTTGATATACTCCGCTGGTGCACAAATGTAAAAGTAGATTATCGATCCGAGGTTAGGAGAGCAGATCGTGAGTACCATGTTTTTTTTTTTTCTTGGAGGGCGGGGGGCGGGGGGGGAGTATTTTGTTCTCGTGATGGTCGAATGTTGTTTTTAAGCATGGCACGTTCTTCTCTTGCCTGCCGCCAGCACTCCCTCATCCCACTCGTTCTCCTTCAGGCCTGGTCATGTGGGTGCGTGTGGCCGCTGCCTCTGCTGTGGAGAGACGTGACAGACTGGTGAACACATGGTTGCTGTCAGCGATGCCACCCAGCAGACGTGGCGGTCCTATGAGTGCAGTCACTCAGCTAGGCAGGCAGGCAGGCATGTGTGTGTGTATGTGTGCGTGCGTGCGTGCGTGTGTGTGTGTGGTATTTGTGAAGGCATTATCTCTGATTCCCTGTACAGTCCGTGTGTGAGTGGTAGGACTTAACTTATCCACAGGAGAGGAGAAAAGCAGAGAGTGGTGTATACGAGGATGGAGGTGATGGTAGTGGCTGTGGGTGGCGCAGTGGCAGAGATGCAGTGGTGGGGATGTGTGGTGGGAGTGATCGCGAGTGGGGATGACTGATGAGCTCGCTGGCCGGTTCACTCTGCTAATCCGACCCAAAGATCCATCTTCAGCCACACCCCATTTAATAATGGAAAAGATGAAGTTAAGTGCTCTTATCAGCTATATCCATTTAACCAAATAACCCTCAATTCCTGGCAAAAAAAATATAATACATGATTCATGAGCTCGTCGCTGCCATTTTGAAAGCCTCATGGAGTTGTAATGGCTGCTGTTAGTAGGGAGATAGGAGCTTCAGGTAATTGTAAGCACAACTATTCCTTCTTACCTTTCACATGACAAGCCTGTCATTTTAATGGATTGAGTCAGAGACAGGCAGAGAGGAGTGTGAGCTGGAGATTAAGGCCGCTTTGCATGTGAACTACCAAGTCGAAAACAGAAGTGATGGCAATGTTGTGAGCATGTTATTTTTAGCGCTGTGCATACGTTTGGTATTTCTGGAAGTTTGGTGCGTTTTGGTGTGTTGATGATTTACAAAAAAATTGGTAATTTAATTAAAAAACAAAAAAACTGGTCTTGCAGAAAACATGTGCAAAATGTGGACATTATGTGAACGTGATCAGGAGGCCTGCAGAACAACTAACCATGCATTTTGTTTGTTTAACATTGGACTCTACCCTGTGCCATACTCACCTTGTGGGACCCTAACCGAAAATCCAACCGGCCTTACTGAAAGTCCACCAAAGTCTGTTTTGCTTAGTCTCACAGTTATAAGCCCACTCGTCGTCACTCACTGACAATTATCGAGAAAACCCTTCCACTAATGTGTACCCTTCCACTAATGTGTACTAATGCACTGTAACCCTTCTCTGACCCTCATTCTTTCCCAGTTTTACTGTTGTCTCACAAAATGTGAGGAGTCTCAGTTTAAAGCACAGTACTGTATGTACACATTGGGTATGAGCATCAAGCTGTGCCACTTGCTGTGCACAGGGATAGCTATCAATAATGCATGCAGTACATTATGAATAAATTAGTGCCTGTGCATCTTCACTTTGCTGTGATTGACCAGGCTTTGATCCCAAGAAAGTACAAATAGCCGTTAAAATGAAGCTGGATGGGCGGCATTGATCCCCGCCCCAGCAATCAGTGTAGAGGGGATGGTCACCATATGCACAATGGGGATTACCTTCTGGGAGTTCAGTAGGCTACTTAACAACACAAGACTGAAAGGCATGTTGTAAGTAAACAAGGGAAGTAGCTGTCAAACATATACTACGTTCATGTCATATTATGTGACAGTATATCAATCTTAACATTATGTTAATCTCATAGGGTGGTGTTGGTGTGTCAGTTGTAGTCTCTAATGATCATTCAGTGATTAGCATTACTTTTTTTTTTTACAATTTTTTCTTTCATTGAGGCTCATTCACAAGCTCCCACCTCCCAGTGGCCTCTCGTTTGGAGGTCAGAACACACATTTCTTGGTTCATGTGGCACACACTCACGCTGAGGTGATCTAAGAGATGCTCCCTGGGTAGGCTGACAGCACAAATCACCCAGGAATCCTCTGCTCCATTCATAATTAATACTTTGTCCTCCCTCCCTCCCATCCGCTTCCTGAGCCCCACGAGTCGTCACAATGACCCAATCCACATCTTACTCCATTGGCTCCCTGGTCGAGAGAGCACATCTCTGCCTTTCTGTCTCTCCCTCTCCAAGGCTCTTTGTGGAGAGAGCATGAGGTATGTTGCCAAAGAAGGGCCATTTGCTCCTGCTTTTGCTCGTGGCTACTGCCATTGATCGGCAGCTCACGTGCCGTGTTCCACTCCCGCAGGGGGAGGCAACAAACAACTCACACCGGTCCCCATGGCCACCGCATAACATGCCAGAGGGGTTGCAAAATATTCCCTCAGGGCCACACACATGCTGCTCGAGTTGGTTTGAAACACTCTATACCTGCAGGCATGGTGAGCAGGTAAAGAGAAAGAGAGAGGGAGAAAGAGAATACAGTAGCTTTGGGGAGTGAGGAAAAGAAAGTGGAGGAGAGGAGAGATGAGATCTTCTTTAGTGCCTGTAAGTGTTATCTGGTAGACGCCTGGACTCAAGCTAAAAGCTTATCTCAAGGCAAGCTAAAAGCGCTCACGTATCTTTACATCAGATTTGTGATACTTCAGAAGGCTAGAAAGCCCCCACCATTCCCCTTTGCCATATTATCCTGCTGGCAAAGGTTGTTGGCAGTTGATTAAAATCTTTAATACAGGGACATCTCTTAGATATCACCTTCAGGATCTGCTTTGTTCCTTTGAATGGAACATTTCTTAAATTGCTGTCCTGGAGCTGCCCTTCAAACAAGCAGATTTTTTTTTGTCCTAGAAGAAAGACATGCTGAGGTATCAGATTATTTATAAACTTTATGTATTTCTTGACTTTATATACATTTCTAGAGATTATGTGAGTGTTTGATGTCAGTGGTGAGGTGAGTTTGCAGTCACCTATTTTGAAAGTTGATTCAGCTTTGATATCACAAAGGACAAATTGTTCACACTAATGACCATACCAATGTTTATAGCTGTGTGAAATTATACAGACAGACATTCCCGGGGAGAATCATTTAATAGTGCTAGCATGTTTTTTTTTACTATAATGTAAATGCTTAATGGTACAGCATAATGTGTAATGATGCTAAAAAATGAATATGCCAAACACATAAGTCACAGACACACCCACACAAACACACATTCTCACACTCACACACCATCATCCTTGAAAATTAAAGTTGTTGGGTGCCGTAGTTAGCCTAAGAGAATATCGGTTGTGATAAGGTCATCGCAGTGCCCGGCTGAGGCAAGGCTGTACTGTCAGAAGCATCACCACTCAGCATGTAGCCTTTGGGGAGCGACGTTCTGAGATTGTCACACCTGTTCTCGTCCGCATGTCGTGTTCCCATGACGACTTACGCAAACCCTGGTACTGGCAGCGAATCGGTGCTCTTGGTTTCTCTCAAAAGGCAGATGGGTGAATGTCAGACAATAGCTGCGTCACGTGATGATGGGTCACCATGGGTGAGGAAGGGTGATTAAGGGAAAGGTGATCCCTCAATGTGTCTGTGTCACATCAGGGAGAGAGAGGGATAAAGAGAGAGAGGATGAGAGAGAAATCGTAAAATTCTGTTCACTTACTGTTTGCATACGTATCTGTTCCAATTACATTAGATATATTTAGTTTCTGTTATTGTCATATGATCTACTTTCATAAATGTTACTGCTGTTTTAACATCAGCCAATTCTGTCATTTCTGTCATTCCGTATTCTGCCATGATTATATGTTTTTTGCCAAGTGCTTTTGCAAAATGTTATGAGAGACAGGTGCTTAGAACTCTGTCAGGACTTCTATTTTAGGAGCCTTTTTATGATAGGCTTGTCATTTTAAAAAGGCCTCCGAAATGAATGAGTAACCTAGTTTTTTTGAAAAATCATTCTTGCAAGGCATTTTTTTTTTTAAATGTTTTACCTGGCACTTACCTTACTCTTCTCCCAGTGTGTGTGTATGTGTGTGTGTGTGTGTGTGTGTGTGTGTGTGTGCGCGCACGCCTGCATGTCTGTGTCCGTGTGTGTCTGTCTGATCTGTGCTGTTGTGCTATTTCTGCTGACAGGCATGCCATGCCTAACAGTTCTCCTAATGCAAGGCAATCTGGCTGTAATTTCCATCTGCTTCATTTGACGGTGCCCAAGAGAATCATTCAGGCAAACAGAGGATTTGTGTTCCTGTCCACAACCAAACCACTAGGCACTGAGATCTGACAGCTTTATCCATTATAGCAGCACTCAACACAACAATTACCATCATTGCCAAAGTATAGGTGTTAGCTAACTGTTGTATTCGCCTATAATGTCATATGGCTTTTGAATTTTTCTGTGCTGATGGGATATGTCCAGCCTGAACCCTGTGGTTGAAACTCTGACTTTCACTCAGTGACTAATAGGAGGATTGCATTTCCGGAAGGGAGTGCTGAGTCACCTCACTTGTGTGTTTTGTTTGGTCTTTGGGTCAAATATAATGGAAACTTTTGGACAACATAAACATAAGTACGAACAAGACCATTGTCATCTAGAATAAGTATGAATAGAATAAGTATGTGTGTGTGTGTGTATATATATATATATATATATAATATATATATATATATATATATATATATATATATATATATATATATATATATATATATATATATATATATATATATATATATATATATATATATTATATATATATATATATATATATATATATATATATATATATATATATATATATATATATATATATATATATATGGGGTGGTGGTGGCGTAGTGGTTAAGGAACCTGGCTAGTGTGTAAGTAGCCTGGAAAGTTGTGGGTTCGAATCCCGGCTGCCACCATTGTGCCCTTGAGCAAGGCACTTAACCCTAAGTTGCTCTAGGGGAGACTGGCCCAGAACAATTGATAGTTGATGAGTTGTAAGTCGCTTTGGATAAAAGCGTCTGCTAAATGCATAAATGTAAATGTAAATGTACCCCACCTATAAAAATATCCTGGTCACAGTTGCTGTGAAAGTGTGTAAAAACAACTGTTACCACAAGATATGAGATATAAGAAGACTAATCAAAAGGAATTCACCACCCATTATTATTGATACAGTAGGCCTCTAATCATTGGCAGTTACATGTATACCTACTCCATGCTTACTGTAAGCAGCTAAGCTTCTACTTTACACCTGCAGATCTGGATTAGCATTGCCGTTAAAGGAGAAATCCGGTGTGAATCAATCCATAGTCCTGTTGTTTGAGGTGACTGAGTGCTGTCAGTAGGAAAAGAACAATAAAATTTAATACAACATACACTAAATAGTGAATCAACAGCTAACACTAACTGAATGGGACACAGAAACTCTTTCTTAGTTTAATTTCACTATGCCCCATTCAGTTAATGTTAGTTATAGGTTTGCTATTCTGTCTATGTTGTATCAAATGTTCTTGTTGTTTTTCTTACAGACACCATTTGGTGACCTTCAACAATAGGGCTATTGATTGATTCACGCTAGATTTCTCCTTTCAAAGCCTGTTTGAGAAGCACTGAATGCAGCTAGCTTAGCAAGCTTACAGTACTTCTAAGGTACTTCTCAGCAGCTCTCCACATAATGGAAAGAATGTGAGGAGAGAATATATTCCTCTCTCTCTCTCTCTCTCAAGACCACTTCATTTTCTAGTCTTTTTCACACGCTACATGTTAATCTTTTCATCAGCTTGCACAAGAAGACAAATCAAAGCCCATTACCTGAGGTATACTCACAGGATGTTTTAAATAACAGGACTGATTAAGTGCATAGAACAGAGAGTGTTTGTGTGTGTGTGTGTGTGTTTAAAGGAAAGAGGTGTGTGAGTTTAATGTTGCATGTGCGTGTTTGTGTGTGTGTGTTCATGTTCATGTGTGTCTGTGAGTGTGTGCATGCTGTGTGCTTTTGAGTGCATGTGATGAGGCTATAAAAGTTTGACAGCGCCTGGGCAGGATGTGCGTTATTCTTTCATCCCTGCGCAGTGTTTGTATGCTTTAAATATGACAATAATATATTCATATATTCAGAAAGCCTAGCAAAGGCCGAAGAAGACGGTGACAGTCATACTGTTCTTTTCTCTGTTTTTTTTTCCTTGAGAAGACTGCCTTGATTTTGACGTGTTATCTTACTTACAGACGGAATTTAATCAGGATGGGTAACATGCGTAGTGAAGCTGTGAACATAACAGAGGGTGTGTGTGTGTGTGTGTGTGTGTGTGTGTGTGCGTGTTTGTGTGTGTGTGTTCTGAGTCAGACGTTCACCAAAAGGGCACACTCACGACACTGAGATGAGGGTTTAGACTATCAAAGAAAGTATAGGCGAAACTGACAGCTACAGAAAGTTAAAAAAAGCAACAGTTCTGGTCTTCGCTAGGCTAAAGCATCAAGCTACTCTAACAGACAAGACAAAGTCACCGACTAGCATGGTAGATTTATGCTAAAGTTATTAGATAGCATCTTGATTTGCCCATAGTTTGGTTGATCATTTTTATTTTTGTCAGATTTCTGTGCACCAAATGCCACTGCTCATGTTGTGTAACCACTGGCTCCTCTTTGGGATACACAGGACCTTTTTCAAAAAAGGCTGTCGGCCTTCATTTGTTTTTGTGGGCTTTGACAAATGCCTACCCGTACCAGAAAGAGGAGAGAGAGAGAGAGACAGACAGAGAGAGAGGGAATTGTGAAGGTAAATAGTGTCTTCAGCATTAAATCACTAGAGAAACACCTTCATAGCCACAAATAACCACACCACAACATGAACAATTTGGCTGGTGACACCAGACACAGTTGACACAGTCGGTTGTGGAAGAGTCAGGGTGGATTTTGACTGCATATTTGATATTATATCATCAGGCACTGTCTGAGTAATCTGCAGCATGTTTCAAGGTATTGATAGTGATTCTGGATGATGTCACCTCTGTTGATCTTTAAACCAACCCCAAGTAAACCCCACTGATCCCCTCTTCAAACTTCCTTTCCATTGGCCCAAATTCCCATTACACTCTTTCAGTATGACTGGCTTAAACAGTTTTGCTATTAGGGGACAGGCTAAGGCTACACCGCTTTGTTTCCAGTTAATGGATTCATGACTACGTATGAAAACCAGGATTTTCTTACAGTGTTTTTAAGGACTATGTCAACACCTAACCCTCCTCTCCATATAATATCCACTAAAGCTGCCCATATTGTGCTGACTTGTGTATCGAAAGAAATGCTTTTGTATAATTTCTAGAAGACTCTTCAAAAGACAAGGCATGTTTGGGCCCAAATCACTCTACAACATTTCATGTTGGCACCAGTTGAATATGACAGTAGCAAAGCTGTTTCCATCATCACAGTCAACTACTGTGGGGATGTGAAAATATCAAGAGTTCAGCTAGCCAGCATGTTTAGGTTTCTCCCCGACATGCTATTTACGTGTTGGACCCTGCTACTGGAATGCCCTGTACAGAGCTGTAAATAACACAATGCAATGCACCATGGGCAGACCAAGTCTGGTTTCATTAGATACCTAAAAGGCCATCAATACACCAAATCATGCTAATGCCCTATAGACTGGACATGTGTGCTATTTACAGCCAGTGTAACCCCCAGAGACAACATTTCCCAAGCCATAAAATGAAGCATGGGGGGAAGACTATTACGTGCTTGATGGATGTGGCTGATATGCAGTTGCAGTTGCAGCACTGAACGTGGTTATTTCTCACTGTGCTTTTGTCTGATAAAGAGCTAGTTTCAATTCAGACAAACAAAAACGGAGGATGTGTGTCGTGGCGGGTAGCCAGGGTGATGATTGGGGAGGTTTTTTTTTTTTTTTTTTTTTTTTTTGCCGCTCCTTCGTCTCCTGACAGCTTGTCTTGTCGGCTGATATGGAAATGGTGGAGTGTGGCGCATACTGCTTGACACCCCCCCCCCTCGCCCCCGCCCCCCCACCAACACCACCACCATCATCGCCACCACCACCACACAACTACTCTTCCCAGTTTAACACAACGTGACGTGAGGCAGTGTGATCACGCCTTGGAGGTGAAAAAGGTGTGCCTGTGCCTCCATACCTGTCAGCCCAGGCACGTGTCCCATGTTCTATTTATAACCACGTGTGTACTGGTGTGTGAGAGGGGAAACCACGACCTCTGTGACATCGACGATAGGCTTGCTGGTATAGCCACCTTTGGTGAAAGAAACTGTAATTGCAGTCATCAATGCTGTGCCCATTTTCTTCTCATTTGTTTCATTATCTGTCAATCATTTGAAGGCATTTAGTCTGATTGGCTGAGAGCCTCACGTAACAGAAGTGTCTATAAAGTGAGTAATAAGGGTTTGCCTTGTGTCTGTAATGAGCTGCTGTGTACTGGTTGTATTGTCGCTGGCGGAGATCCCACCCCATATGTACCCCAACACCACTTAGCTCATTCTTTACGGGCTCCACAGCAACAATGAATTATTCAAATGAGAGAGCCTGGAAATGTTTGATAGGCTGTTTTTCTCTTTTTTTCTTTTTTTAATTTCTTTTTTTTATGTGCGCATCTGGTTTGTTTCTAAAAGCTGTGGGTTTACGGCAAAAGAGCGCCGCTCCCCCTGTGAGAATGAGCAGACAGCCAGCATGTCAGTAAGAATAGGAATAATAACGAATGAATGTGTGAGAGAAGAAGAAAGAGTGAGAGTGAGAGAGAGAGATGGAGTAAATCTCCAAGTCATGTGAGAATCTCATCTGTATTCATCTGTGCTTTTTTCACTGGCTTCTCTCTCCTAGTCTATTATTTACAGCTCAGCTGTGTTCGTTTTCCCAGACTTGAAATCCAATCCTTTCTCAGCCCCACATTGTTCTGCATTTGTGAGGCACTATCATCTGGAGCCTCAATTAACTCTAGAGTAAGTCAGTCTACATTTAACCGTAGACAGACACCCTGATGCGCTGTGCACTCCACCCTCCCCCTAGAAGACGACGCTGAAATCCCCTCGCTCTGGCAGACTCTCGCTTTTCTCTTCGGGAGATGAAGGGGAATCCCGTCCTCTCCTGTTTTTTTCCCCCTTTTTGCTCTCACCAGCAGCACGTCATTTATTTTCATTTTCTCTGGCTCGAGTCGTTCTCCCATTTCTCCCCCCCCTTCTCCTTCTCTTTCTCCTTCTCCTCCTCCTCTCCCCAGCATCGCCACCCTGACAGGTCTCAAACTGAGAGATAGCGGGAAAGAAAAACAGAAAGAAGCACCGTTACCATGGCACCACATGATCAACGGAGAAGCTCCTTCTCCCCCCGCGCCCCGCGTGATTGCAGGCTTTGTACGAGATATGATTGGGAATGTTGTACCCACTCACTCCGTGCCTCCATATTCACTTTTACCCTCATTGCTTGCGTTCGTTTCGTGTGAATGGTCCAAGCCTGAGCAAGTCTCATCCGAGGCTCTGAGGCAGCAGTCACGCTCACAGCACTTTTCACTACGCTTAGGTCCCTCTGAGATTTCTGGGGGGAATGACTTTCATCTTGTTAACGGTTTAATTGTTTGCTGATAAAGCGAAGTATAAAATGACCCAGTCAAGGACTCCTATAAGCTTGCCATTCCAATTACGATCTTAATTATGGAACATGCACAGACGGAATGAAATTCTGATGGAACTGTCTGAAATCATCCCCTGTCACCAGAGACTGAGTGCGTGTCTGACTTGATGATCCATAATTGCATGCTATTGGAAAAAAAATGTTCCCCGAATGTTCCCAGGATTGCACTAGCATTGGTAGCTAGTGCAAGTTGGTAGCTGGGGGGCAGGGTTTGGATTGGCGGCGGTGCAGTACAATTTGTGAAGGAACCTCCGGGGTCCCCCCTGTGTGGTGCTGACGTCAGGGACTGCTGTGAAATCTCCGAGCTGGTTGCCAGTCAGGGCAGTCAGCCAAGAAGCTGCTGTGTGTGTGTGTGTGTGTGCATATGAGTGTGTATGCATGTGTACGTGTGCATGTGGGTGAGTGGGTGGATGTACATATGAGCACGTGAGTGAGTGTGTGTTTGTAATGTGTATGTATGTGTGTGTGTGCGTGTGCGCACTGGGGAGGCAGATGTGTATGTGAGTTGGTGTGTGATTTTATTGCTTGAGCTTTTTATTATTATTTCATTGCTTTTATTGTTTATGCATGTGTCGTGTCATGTTTGTGTGTGTGTGTGTGTTTGTGTGGGTATGTGCACGTGAGGACAGACAATGAAGGATATAGCAAGCACACTGTGGAGGATGCTGTTGTCTGCTGTAGCTGTGGCTGTGGCCATTGTGAGGTGCTGGTAGAGGCGTAAGGATGAGTGCCTAGTGCTGCTTAAACAGATGGCTGGGTTGTGGGCCAGAGGAGGTGGTGCAGACGGAGCAAAATGATTGGTCAGTCTGGGCAAGCCATCACTGGTGCTAGTGCGCAACATAAATGACTCTGGGTGGGTGTGTGGAGGAGGGGGTTGAGGGGGAGGGAAGGGAAGGGAAATGGGGGGGGGGGGTACCATCACCTGGGGATGTTTTTTTTGTTTGTTTGTTTGTTTGTTTTTTACGAAGGCAGGCCAAGGTTTTCCCCTCCTGTCTAAAAATAGACCAGCGTTTCCTGACAGAATAGCTGTTTGTGTGTTTGTGTGTGTGTCTGTATGTGTTAGTTTGTCTGTGTGTGTGTGTATGAGTGTGGCTGTGTGTGCGTGTGTGTATGTATGTGTGTCTGTATGTGGGAGTGTGTGTGTGTGTGTGTGTGTGTGTGTGTGTGTGTGTGTGTGTGTGTCTATGTGTATCTCTGTAGGGGTCGGCCAAAGAGAAAAGAGGAAAACAAAATCAGTCACATGACTCAAATCTGACATGTGTGACATGTCAGCGGTGTCCTTTTAGTTCTGGATTTGAATGCAGGCAGGTTATTTTAAGGAACGTTGAGCTTTGGCATAGGAAACTGTCTCCTTTTCATTAATCTCTGACTGCCTTGCCTAATTTATTCAGACACGTCATAAGCCTAATTCTTTAAGCAAAGAAAATACACGTCTGTTCCTCACAACCTTTCTCACGCTGGTAAAATCTGTTTGATTGCTGTCAAGAAATATGAATATATGTTTTTTGTGAAGCCACAAAAACAAATTTGACGTTAGATTATTAAGGGCTTGTGAGGCACTGACTGAAGTACCCATACTGATGGATTTAGAAAAGTTGTGTAAAAGTTGTTCCTGCCTGTCTGTGAGTGTGTAGCTGTCTGTTCAGCCTGCCATCTACATGGCAATGATATGTGTGTGTGTGTGTGTGTGTGTGTGTGTGTTCATGAACATTTCACATGTGCTGTAGAGATTTTGACGCCTGCTTTGGCTTACCCAAAGAACTCCCCTGAAGGGCATGATTTAGCTGCTAGACAAATATGTTTAATTCAAAGGCATACACGGAGAACAATAAACAGCGTCATTTTCTGGCAGATACTCCATATTGGAAAATTCTATAACACAGAGTGGAATGACAGGTGGTTTTATTTCACACAGATGTGATGTGTGTTTTACTCTGCGCTGTGTGGTATTATTTATTTGTAGGTGGTTGGGATGAAGCCACAAGTTTGTTATTGTGTGTGTGTGTGTGTGTGTGTGTGTGTGTGTGTGTGTGTGTGTGTGTGTGTGTGTGTTATACATCTACCACATTATGGTGACACAAGCTCAGTCTGAGCCAGTCCTCGGTATGACTGTTTCTTACATCATATCACAAGAAGTTGTTTCAAAATATGAATTTCTCATCTGTTGTCACTAATGTAGTCACAGCACCTGAAACCTGCATCTGCACCTACATCATGCCTTTAATCTGGTTTACAAAATCTAAATGCTGCTTTTTCCTGTCATACTTTGTGGTCCCTCCACATGTTCCTCTTTATAGATCTGCTGTTGTGTTCAATAATCGATGCCTATCTAACTGGATGAAATCACCTACATTTTATTGGTGTACTTAATTGGTGTTATGATCGTACAAACATTATTCTGATGGCCTTTGTGAGCACCTTAACATTAATGCAGAATTTTACACACATTTATTTTCTGTCAGTTCACAAGACTGATGTTCTTATGTTATTTTGGTGCTGAGCTTGGGAGGATAGGACCATTATATTGACATTATTTTGATAACCATACCTGAGGACAGAGCTAGGTTACTAGGGTTTCATATGACTTTATTTTAATATCGATAGTAAGCAGTAGCTTGCTGTCAGTAGGAGTTTAACAAGCTTTCAACACACTTGTCAGCTAACCAGACTCGTAGTTGTCTGCATGTCGTCTTGGTGTCAAATGACCTTAGTCATGATAATGACCTACAGTAACTGTAGTCCTAAACTTTGGTTTGTGTCTCTGCCTGTATTCTACTGTAGTCCTAACCTTAGGTGTGTGTCTCTGTCTGTACTCTACTTGTTCATGGCAAATGCTTTACATTTGCAACAGACTGGCCAATCTAACAAATGAATGCCTCACTGTTGGTTAGATGGAAATATTAAATGAATCAACTCTTGACTTGGCAGGGAACCCAGCCTCATGTAGCTCACAGCAAATGAATAAATGACACATGGAATTACCAGACATGGAATTACCCAGTTGAACCATATAAAGCGTGGGTAGACAGTATGGACAGGTGCCACTACTGCCTGTGGAGAGACAGAAAGGGCGCACTAGAGTGACCTGCAGAGTGAGAAACACACTAAAGGCCATGAGTCATATCATCTTTTCCAGAGGGAGAGAGGAGGGGGGGGGATATCCTTGATTGTGGCTAGAAAGTCTAGAGTTTTTGAGTCTAGAAATGGTGATTTATGAACTTGTGGACTCATTTGGATGGATGTACTCGGTCAAACACACACACACACGCACAAATTTTATGTATAATGTCTAATAAAAAAATTGGAAAATTAAAACCGCATGCTCTTCCATTAATAAATCATAGCAAGTATGCCATGCTAAAACCCAGCTGTGTCGGGCTATTTCAAACTCCAGCAACAGGACAGTCATCCACAGTCATTCAGCAAGTGCTAATATAAGAACTTTTTTAAGTAGTGGATCAGGATGTGTATGAGAACCATGCAGAGGTGCTACGTCCATGGCTCCTGTTACCCATAAAGTGTCTTATATTATTCTGACATGGACACAATGCTGTGAACACTGTCTGGATTTAATGACTCTATTTTTTGTGTTGGGGTCAGTTGTCCCTTTGACATTTGAACATGAGATAGGAAGAAAAGGACAATGTTTTTAAAAAAAGAATACGACTCATCTGCTGTAAACAGCAAACAGTCCAAGGTTACCCTGAGGATACAATATCTCCCATGGTGATCCTAACCACAATAATTCCTCTCTCTCTCTCTCTCTCTCACACACACACACACACACACACAACACCCCTTTTATCCCTGTCTTTCATTACATCCTCTCCCCTGTCTTTTCCCCCTCACCCCTTGAGAGACATTATGATCTCCACATTGCTCACGCCTCACTCTGGTTCTACCCCCTGACTCCTCTTACCCCCCCGCCCCATCTCCCTCTCTCTTGGCTGGTCCATCTGATGGCAGCACGAGCTGATCTGATGGTGTGCCGGCCCGCACCAGCAGCCCAAATGACACCCGAGGGGCCCTCTAGGCTGGGCATGGCGGGGCCTGATGAGTACGACTTTGCCAACGGGTCGTGGCCACTAGCCAGTGGCCGTTCTCAGCTCCAGCGAGACCACCGGGCTAAAATAGTCTACCCAAATGCCTCTAGGTGGCCAAGTCATCCCGAACCCACTGCCTGGTAATCAGTTTGCCACATGCTGCCTGCCGCCTGCCACTGGTTGTGGCTGTTGTCTAATGGCAGGTCCCTGGTGCCATCTTGCAGAGATGACTCTCTGTTGTCAGAGATGACTCTCTGTTGTCAGAGATGACTCTCTGTTGTCATTGTTCCTTTCTCTGCCGTGAGTTATTCCAGAAGGCACCCTGATGGTTCAGTGGTCAGGGAATCTATGCTTACACATAGAACACCAGAGGGATGTGAGCTTGAGACCATTTTGCTCTTGAGTCAGACATTTAACCTTTATTACAAGATGAGAGCATAATTTGTAAATAATAATGTAAAAAATAACAACATACGTAACATTTACGTAACATAAACAGTGTAATGTCAAGTTTTGTTAAATGTAAAGTAAATAACAACATATGTAACATTTATGTAACATAAACAGTGTAATGTCAAGTTTTGTTAAATGTAAAGTAAATTTAAAAGTATTTAGTTGCCACTTTTATCTAAACACAGATTTGCAATGTGGGGATTCAGGAATAGAATCGGGGGCGCCAATTGTCAGTTGAGCCACGTAACTGTTGCTGTTTGTTTATAACGGGAATAAGGCTTGAAAGCATGTGTGCTGATCACTTACATTGTCTGCCATGTGGAGCAGTCCAATTCTATCCACCGCTGCTAAAATTGAGCTGCTGTTTGTCTTATGCAGTAGAAACTTCTAGCATCATGCTTGACAAGAACCTGAGACATTTGTTCAGTTTACTTCATTATTCAAACTTCTCCACAAAGTCTCCATAATGACGACAGTGTGCCAACAGAGGCCTCCGCTCCATATGGTATTTCACTAATAGAGACAGCTGTTTTTTCTTCTATGGCTGGGCTGGGCCACTTGTATGTGCTTACACGAGGAAGCTGCTCAAGCTTTATTCATGGTTAGTCATGCACACTGACAGAGGGAGTGTGGGTTTGGGCTGAAGAAGGGATACTGAAAGAGGCAATGGCAGGCATATGCGACAGTGTGTCAGAGAGCACTTCAGTGTATCTGGGTGTGTGTTTATGTATCTGTATGTGTGTATGTGTATGTGTATAAATCTGTATTTTTATATCAGTGTGGTTATGGGTATTTATGTCTCAATTAGTATGTGTGTGTGTGTGTGTGTGTGTGTGTGGCAGAGAGAGAGAGTATATTTGAGTATCGGTGTGTGTGTGTATGTGGTGTGTGTGTGTGTGTGTATTTGTGTGTGTGTGTGGTGTGTGTGTGTGTGTGTGTGTTTGTGTATTTGATTATCAGTGTGTGTGTGTGTGTGTGTGTGTGCATGTGTCTGTGTGTGTGTGAGAGTGTGTGTTTGTAATGGCTCTTTTAACAGAGGGTGAGTCACCCGTTTCACAGCAGCTGGGGAAGATGCATTTAGGTTCCTTTAATTAACACTTCTGCCTATCATGGAGGCAGAGTCTGTGCTATCCACAGTCTGCAAGAAAAACTTTCTCTTTTTCTCACATGGATACGCTCCCCTCTCACAGATTTCTCTCATCTTCTTTTCTTGCCTTTCTCACACTCCTTTTGCCACCGTTCCTTAGCTCCCACTATTTCTCTCTCTACCACTTTTTCTCCTTACAGTCTCTCTATCGCTGTCTTTCTCTCTTTCACCCATTCCTTGTTCTCCTTCTCCCTGTTGAAGTGTTAATTAAAATTCACTTGTTCTAACCTGTACACTTTGAATACCCTTGCAGTTTAATTTGTGCAGAGCACTGGATAATACAGGTTGTCCTAGCTGGTATCTTAGTAGTTTTCTTAGTTCCTCTCATCAGGGACATAGAGACCTACTTATTGGCAATAACCTTCCCAATATTTCTTTCAATGTGTCTCAAGGTCCCCCTCTCTCTCTCTCTCTCTCTTTCTCTCTCTCTCTCTCTCTCTCTTTCTCTCTCTTTGGGGCTGATAGTTGAGGTCAAGTTGGAACGAAGTGAACATGGTGCTCGCTCGCAGACGCTCTCAGGAGGGCACAGGCTGGCCCAAATCTGTCCCTCCTGTGACCGCTGCACACCTCTCACCTCTAGCTGTAAGTGTGGTGGAGGTAAACCTGTCAGGGAAGAGCTGTGGAGGACATTTCCCTTCTTCTTTGTTACCTTAAGGCAGGCTAGCAGACATAACTTAGGCAAAGCTATGAAGCACTAGCTTATTGAATGGAAGATTCAGCTTCCATTATTTGTAAGCCATAGCAAAGAAGATTTCTTATTATTGATACTGTTAGATGTGTACATTTATTTACAGATGTACATGTGCAGCTATGTACATTTGCCATTGGATCCGTTCGCCATAACTTCTTAATTTTTCAGTGGTATTGTTAGCCAGCGTTTCTCTGCTTTGATACTGACGTTGTATCCTAGAAGTTCTTAGTTTTGTAATTGGACACAAGGTTAGCAGTGCGAGACATAGGCTAGTGGGAATCAACGCTGCACAGGGCAAGCTCAGCATGTTGCGTAAGCTTGTTGCAATCAAGAGGGCAGAGCGTACACTTTAAAGTCGTGTCCTGACTTTGTAATGTTTGATAAAACATGAGGGAAAGGATTTTCATACCAGTTTAAATTCACCTTTCCCTCCATGAACATGTGTGATCCATTGAGACGACATGCTTTGAACATTTTGAATGTGCTTTGATCCCCATCGTAGTTTTTAGCAGGGGGCAGGTTGACAAGGCTGTAATCAGAGGACCTTCCCAGGGAATCTTCTCTAGCTCCTGCTGTAACTAATGAGCTCCCATACGTTCATACATGAACACTAATGTGGGAATGGTAAGGGGCCTATGTGTACACTTATCTACATATACTGTAGATCTGTCAAACATGCCCAAAAATGCATATCCCCATAGAGGTTTTACAGACAAAACATACATGCATTCTTAAATATATATTTGAATCACGCCTGCAATGTGAGTGTTTGCGTCCAGTCATGTAATCACATTACTGAATAGTACATCCATTACAGTAACAGCACTCTTTGCTTCTATAAACGTAAGCCACACAGCGGTAGTCACACTGTGATCCTGTGTCAGCCATTGACAGTCACAACAAGGCTGTTGGGAGCAGTCTACAAAGACAGGCTGCGGCATGGGCAGAGATCAGCAGCTCCAGAACGATCCCGTCCATCATTTGTTTCAGTGTACTTCTCCGTAGTCATTATCCACGCTCCATTTAGGCGATGAGGATGTAGACCTGCGTTTATTTTTGTTTATTTATTTGTTTATTTTGCATAAACACAAGCAATCATACTGACTGATGCTGATCATTACGTTTAATAGAATATACAAGCATCCTGTTGCAGAAAGGAAACCAGAGAGGTAATGCATGACTGTTATGGTTGGTAAGGGAATATGGGAAACCTGAATCCAATGTGAATGGGATTATTTATAATAAGACGGGATGCATTTTCATGTTTCCCAAAAGTCTGATATGATTTAAGATCATTACTAGGCCTGACATAGATACACGATCAAGTGATGAGCAGGTGAATTTACATTGTACCTTCCTGATGAAATTCTGTTTCTGTGAGTGAAATTAATAATTTGTAAATTCATTTTTAAATAATTCTGTTTTTTTTTTTTTTTTGCAGTTGCGCATTTGCACATCTGAGCGGTCAAAACCTTTTCAATACATTCACTGTAGTTGGTCATTTCTAAAGGCATTCACCTTCTGCAAAACAAAGTTGACTTGTGAAAGCTGATTTGTTGGGTAGGGATGTTTTCTCTAGTGATTCACAGGTGGGTGAGTGAGTGTCGTCACCCCCCTCCCCCTGCTCCTCTTTCCCCCTTTCCCCTCATCTCTGACTCATGATCGTCTCATCGACACTGATTAGACTGGGGTAACACAGAGGTACCTTGAAAAAAAAATACACACAAAGGAGAATCGTTCCTGATCAAACTCGACCGGGCCGACTCATCTGTTTGTGTACTGCCGTTGTGAGAGTGTCTTTCAGATGTTAATTAGATTAGTGTAACAGCCCTGGGGTGGGGGGAGGATGAGGAGGAAAAAGAATAACAACGAGACTAGAGCCACACTAGAGCTATCCTGTCACTACACGGTTGTCAATACCCGGTCTGTGATGACGACGGGGAGAACAATGAGGTGACACCTGACGCACGCTCTCACCAGGCTCTCTTGTTTCTTACTCTGCTCCTAATGTGGTGGTGGCAAATGAGTCCTTCAGTGTTGAATTAAAGGCATCACATCGCCTGCTGGGCACTGTGTGTGTGTGTGTGTATGTGTGTGTGTTTATTGTGCGCACACACACACACACACGCACACACACACACACACACACACATACACATACACACACACATACACACACACACACACATATATATGTGTGAGTGATTTGTATATGTATATGTGTGTGTATATATATAATCACTCACACAGGCACACAGTGTGAATGTGAATTTGTTTATCTCCCTGGCTAATGGATTCAAGTCTATTGAATCCCACAGAGAGCTGGCCTTTGGTACACAGAAGAGATGTTAATTAATATTGTTAAAGTTTCCTTGCTAACTCTCACTCTCTCTTTCTCTCTCTCTTAGTTTGTGGCCTTTGCCTCCTTGTTTTTCATCATGGTCTCCATCACTACGTTCTGCCTGGAGACGCATGAGGCGTTCAACACCATTATCAACAAGACTGATGTGATGCGCGGCAACGACAGCTCGCTAGACGCGGGCCCACAGTACGAGATTGAGACCGATCCAGCGCTCACTTACGTGGAGGGTGTATGTGTCCTGTGGTTCACTTTCGAATTCATGGTCCGCATCATCTTCTGCCCGGACAAGCTGGAGTTCGTCAAGAGCTTGCTCAACATCATTGACTTCGTGGCCATTCTGCCCTTCTACCTGGAGGTGAGCCTAAGTGGGCTGTCATCGAAGGCGGCCAAAGACGTGCTGGGCTTCCTGCGCGTGGTGCGTTTCGTGCGCATCCTGCGTATCTTCAAGCTGACGCGGCACTTTGTGGGACTGCGCGTGTTGGGCCACACGCTCCGTGCCAGCCTCAACGAGTTCCTCCTGCTCATCATCTTCCTCTCGCTGGGCGTGCTCATCTTCGCCACCATGATCTACTACGCCGAGCGCATCGGCGCCAGCCCGGCCGACCCCACCGCCAGCGACCACACCATGTTCAAGAACATCCCCATCGGCTTCTGGTGGGCGGTGGTCACCATGACGACCCTCGGCTACGGCGACATGTATCCGCAGACGTGGTCGGGCATGTTGGTGGGCGCCCTGTGCGCCCTGGCTGGCGTGCTGACCATCGCCATGCCCGTGCCTGTCATCGTCAACAACTTTGGCATGTACTACTCACTGGCCATGGCCAAGCAGAAGCTTCCCAAGAAAAGAAAGAAACACATACCGCAAGGGGGAGGCCCGCATGCCAGCTCACCCACCTACTGTAAGGCCGAGCTGCACGCCACCTGCAACAGCACGCAGGGGGACCTGTGCCTGGGCTCGGCACCCAGGATGCTGGAGCGCAACCGATCAGGTGAGTAGGCGACGGAGGGTAGGCACCAAAGGGGGCTGGAAAGGGGAGGGAAGGGAAAGGGACAAAGGAGAGTAGAGGGTAGGAGAAGAGAGGAGAGAAGGAAGGGGACGAGGGGAAAAAGATGAAATGACAAATGAGGAAAGTTGAAAGGGAAAAAAGTAGAAAATTTAAAGGGATGAAAGGAGATGTAGCATGTATGTGTGTGTGTGTGTGTGTGTGTGTGTGTGTTTGTAGCACAAGCATATGTGACTGTCCTTGCATTAGCTTGTGAATGAACCTTGATATGTCTTTTGTTGTACATGATGTGATTGATGGAAGTGGACGGCATGTAGTGTGGTTGGTGTTTCTCATCTCTTGTGGAAAGTAGGAGTCATTTTGAGGGGTATTCCTCAGGGAACACATTCTCTTCCTCCCTCTATCTCTCTCTCTCTCTCTCTCTCTCTCTCTCTCATTCCCTCATTCCCTCCCAGCCTTCCCTCTCTCCTCTCTCTCTGTCTCTCTCTCTCTCGCTCGCTTTCTGTCTCTCTCCTTGAGGCCTCTCTCTGCTTGGCAGTGTGTAAGATTGAGCTCCGCTTCTCCTCTCTAACCGCCCGCCTGTTGCCACGGAGATAAGACTGGAGATGGGAGGTGATTGCAAGGAAAGCATTTCATCCTCCAACGACGCTCAGCCAAAAAAAAAAAAGAAAAAGAAAAAAAGAAAAAGATAGACGTCAGTCCTTTCCTAGCTAGCATGTAATTGTTCACCTCCCTTATCTCAAGCTTGGGGGTTCTTGTCGATCGTGGGAGAGGGAGAGAGATGCCAGGAGGATGGGGGGTGGGGGCGGGGGGGGGGGTCTACATGTGCCCCTGTTATTGTCTATGACACTGTCAGGTGAATATGTGGATGTCTGAAGGTGTCAGGCACAGGCACGCGTCAACAAAGGGGTGTTGCGGCTCACAAGACAAGGTGTCACGTGTCATTTGCATCTCTCGCCGGACCCCAGGAGGCACGATGTGGACAGGCCACTTTTTATGATGCAAATCTCCACGTTTGAGGTGGAAATGAGGAGAGGATGATGAAAGCAGACCGCGCGAATGACATAACTGGATGGTCGTTCCATCGACTGCGCACCATTTTGTTTCCGCGAGATCAATCAGTCACTGTGTTCATCTAGTCCTTTGTGTTCCCTGTGACGGAGGATAGAAACAGTTATTGATGTTTGTGCCGCCATACTCATGTTAATAACTTTGTTAAAAAAAAAAGAGATTGATGTAGAACACAAGCAGCTTCTGCGTAGCAACCATCATTCTTAATTGACATCATTGGAAGTAAGTGAGAGTAATTGAATGGATTTGGATTGAAAGGTCAGTGAAAATCTGATGCTTAAATTCAATATCAGTTAAACAAATATATACTGCATGTCTACTATGTACTAATATATCAAAATAGGCTTGCATATGGACACTGAGGGGAGCACAGTTTATAGAATACACACACAAACAAAAACATACTAGAGACTATACTCTCTTTTGTATATGCACACACACACACACACACACACACACACTCAGACACCTTTCACAAACCAAGGCTAGCATGACTCACTAAAGTGAGTCCACCTGTTGTCTGTCTCAGACCTCCATCCACTCCCTGCTGTGCACCCCATCTTTTGAAGTGTGTGGCCATTTTTTTTTTACATTACTGACCTCTTCTTCCCTGTTGACTGCTCCCTCCTTCACTATCTCTATCTCTCTCTCAATCCTCCTCCACTCCTGTGCTCAGTGCTGTCAGCCGACTGCAGCGCAGGAAGTGACATCACCACGTCCCCTGAGGAGCGCATGCCCATGCGGCGTTCGAGCACACGAGAACAGGACCGGCGCAGCGGCGGCACCTGCTTCTTGCTCGCCGCCAGTGACTACACCTGCCCCGCTGACGGAGGCATCCGCAAAACAGGTAAATACACATGTAGATGCACACACACGTAAGCATAAATACACATCAACACACACATCAACACACACACACACATGCACATACAAACACACATCCTCACACATTATAGGTATGCATTATACCTATGAAACCATAACAGCCATAACACTGGCACAGACACAGACACATACACACACAGTGGCACCATGCATGGACACATACACACACACAAACACACACGCACACTAAAAAAACCCAGAAACTACCACACACACACATCTGTGTGCAGAGACACAGGGCGATTGGGAAACACTTCCTCACACACACACAATCATTCAGAATCACTCAGGGAGGCAGATCCCACAGCCATCCATCAAGCTTTCTTTCTCATCCGTCATGCTCTGATGAGCTTGTGAGTGATACGATGTCATGTGATGCTGTCGTCTGTCAAGGAAAAGAGGCCCTCCTTAATGACTCATCAGTGTCCAATTAGAGTGCCATAACTGATAGTAAGACTCATTTCCACCTTTCTCCACTACCCTCGCCATCTTGTTCTTTAAATCAGTCTAAGGAAAGGCAGATTTGCCTACATAGACACTATGTTCAGACTGAGTCAAAAAATTATATGACAGAACACACAACATAGCTGTCGTCAAGAAAAGTATCCATACCTGACCAAATGCTGCACCTTATGTGTGAGTGTGTGAGATTTTACCTCCTGACAACATATCACGATGTCGTCAGCACGGAAGTGTGCGCCTTTAACTATCGCCGCAGGCGATGATAGTGCCGTTGTCATTGGCAACGGGAGGGGAACCCATTTGAGCTCACCTAAGGAGGACAGCAGAGTTCCGCTAATGGCTGCTTTGTATGCACACATTGACATAAGCTACACCCCCCTGGGAGTTAGCAAAGGAGCATGGGTTGACAAGAGTACAGGGTAGGGTAGAGTGAGGTAGGATAGGGTAGGGTGAGGTTGGGGTGGGGCTCATGAGAGCATTGCCCCAGGGCCATGTTCAGAAATGACCCCTTTCACTGGAAAAGCTAACACAGCCCAGCTAAGGGCAGAGCCCAGACACCCCACCTTCTGCTGGTCCACAGAGAGTGGGAGCTGAAAGGGCATTTTAAGGTTAGCATCTGCTGAGTTTAGGGCTCTGCAGAAGGACAAAGCACAGAAATAAGAGATCCTTGAGCTGCTGCGATATTTGGAAGCCAAAAGCAGACAAAAAACTGAATTGGGGATTGGGGACTGGGGAGCTTTTATGTTGATAGACTTTCATGTTTGTAGAATTTATTTTTTATATGGCATACTTAGGTTTCCTTTAATCTCAGATCTATTTTTTAATTTTCTGAATCAATAAAGACTGAGGAACTTATCACAATTCCTCCATCTAAAAGAAAGCAAGTGGGCGATCTTGATAGAAGAATAAATAATCGCTAATAAAGACTATTTTAACTTAATTTACCTTAATTTAACAGGTTAAATTCATTGTCATTGTGGTGGTTCTGTAACACTTTATGGGTCAATTGGTGGCTGTTTTGACTCCTCCTAACTTATCTGGGCAGAGATAGAGAAAATGCAAGATTTGCCGGAGAGCCACGGCCAAGTCTCGTGGACGTCTCAGGTCTCGTGAAGTAGCAAATTTCTTTATGGCACTACACACAAACTCAAGCCCATATAGGCACCGGCTAGCTATAAAAACAATGTAGCAAAGGGGACTCAAACATTCATCATGGAACAGCCAAAGAAAAAGAAACAGAGAAAACCGATGCTGGAGAAACAGAAAGAGAAAACGTCAGTCTTGTAAAATATCTAGTCTGAAGCTGTAGGAAAAGCTGTGTAGAAAAAAATGCAAACAGGGCTATCTTTCCTAATTATTTAGGGGAAACTTAGATGAATGATGAATGAACGAAGTGACATGAAGATAAACTCTAAGTGATCCAGTAAATATTGTAAACCTCTCACACATAGTTATCGTCAATGAGAAAATAAAAGATCTGTTAAACAAGATGCCTTTACACTAACAGTGACAGTGGACTGACTCTCTAGTAACCTCAGTTTAAATCACAGGGAATGCCTGGGGACACCACTACACTCTTCACACTGTCTCTGAGGGCCTTGTGATCCTCCATGGATTTCCCAAACAGAGTGTGCACTAATGCTCGCAATTCTCACGACACACATTGTGTGCATCTTTTAGCAGTAGCACACACTGACGGTTATGGTTCAGCCAAGGTGTTGAAATATGGCCACAAGTCCACAAGTGTGCTTAAGGACATTATTCTCTACATCTTGGTTCATGTGAGATACAGATTTGGTCAAAGAGCGAGAGAGTCATGATAGGGGGTTGAGGCTTCAAAACCAAGAGGTACCCTCTTTCACAACTGGCCTATATAATTATGGACTGCTTATTTGGAACCTTTAAAGATGCTATGTGGCATTTTCATGTAATTTATTCCATTTCAAGTTCTCTTGAACACAGCTTTGCATTTGCAGTTGCAAAACGTTTTATACGTCACACATAGGGATGATAGGAACCATAGTTAAACGTTTCAAAACATTGCGACTGCTGAACTTGGTTCAGTTGTCTTTAAAGACATACCAGTAAGACTGCAATTTTTTATCACTGGAGCTCCCCCTACAGTCGCTGATATTTAAAAAACATAGCAACAACATTGTACATTTTTACCAGTGTGAATTCCATGTGAATTTACTTGCAAACCAAAGAATAGGAACCAGTGATGATCATTTTTGTGTGTTACGTTGACTGACAAATGTGATTTCATTCACTTTCAGTTTTGTTTCCTCCAACCTGGTGTTTCAGGAGTGTAGTAACTGCGGAAACCTATGCTAGAGGCGGTCGAGAGAGCCTTCATTTACCCCGTAATGAGCCATTTAATCAACGAAGTAACCACGAAGCTGATCAATTAACCTAAAAACATTGCCTGGTGTGCCATTAAAGTTATGTCTTGATTTCTCATTTTAAGATCAACTGGTGTCAGCAAAACAAACAAAAAATGTTAGGAATGGGTGGCTATGCTGTCTTACTGCGTCCAGTGTTGCAGCCTTTAAATTAGGGTAAAGGGGAGCAACCTGACCCGTGAGACACCAACACTCTGACAGCCAGCAGAGAGTGGAGCTCCAGGTTTAGGAACAAGAACACCTCCCCCTATATTTTGTGTCTGTCATGTGGATTTGTTAATTGGGGGAGCAGAGGTTGCATCTGAGTGAAATTATCCATCCGGGTGGTAGTGCGTCAACCAGCAACTTTGAACCTCTGAGACACAGGCACCATGGAGAGGCTGTCCTCTAGGGATAGGAACACTTGCTTTGCGTCAGATAACAATAGCGCACATAAATGGTCAGTTGTGATCTGAGAAAAAGAGTAGAAGATGAACATAGTCAGTCAGTTTGACAGTCCATGGACCATGTCTAAAATAAACTTTTCACACCACATCTAAAATAAAGTTTTCATACTTCTCACAAATTGCCACAAAGTGCCAAAGGCTAAGACTTTAACTGCCAGCTGGTCTGGGAGAAAACACACCGTGAGAATAGTTGTCCAGATAGATTGTTTGCTTAAATGAAATAAGATGCATTTCAGAGTACCTCTGGACTTTACATAGTCATAGTAGAGGTTGTTCTGCTTCGTCATTGCTCATTGAATGGACACCTCTGTCTTTGCCTCTTTCTCCAATAAACAGTGAAATGACTTCAATTCAGCTTGAGTCACCTTAAAAGGAGAAATCCGGTGTGAATCAATCCATAGCTTTGTTGTTCAAGGTTACCGAGTGCTGTCTGTAGAAAGAAAAACAAGCAGCATCGGCCAAATAGCGAACCGGTAGCTATTGTTAACTGAATGGGGCATAGGAAAATGAAACTGAAAGTGTCTTTGCCCTATTTGGGTTAGCTGTTAGCTGTTAGCTGCTGATTCAGAATTTGGTCTATGTTGTCAAATTTTCTCATTGTTTTTCCTACTGACAACACTAGGTGACCTTGAAAATAAGCGCTATAGGTTGATTCACATTGGGTTTTTCCTGTAGCTTCAAATTTGGCTTCACACAGGGGCCAAACACACTAGGACTCTTCTTTAGCTTCACGCCAGTATCACAGGGCATCACCATTCACAACCGTCATCACACACACACTGCTTTCACAAATCAGCTTCAGTATATTGGTAGTTTTGTCACCATGATGCCAATTCTGATTTTACTGATCTTTTGCATACAATGACTGTGAGTAATTGAAGTAATCATACCCCATTGCACTGCCATACTATTCATACTCACTAACAGGCATTTGATCGCACTCTTTTGAAGTGAAGCATTTTTCACTCTGTTTGCATTGCGCATGATGCTTTTTTGCCTAAGAATGTCTTACTCTTCACCCTCCCATAAACACTATGTGGGTCACTATTTGATTTTTTTTGCTGTGTGTGTGTGTGTATGTGCACGTGTGTGTGTATGTATGTATGTATGTATGTACTATATGGAAATATGTATGTATGTATGTGTTTGTGTGTGTGTGTGTGTGCCTGTGTGTCTGTTGAGTATTTGTGCCAGCATGGGAGTGTGTGCACCACTGCACTGCTGTGTGTCTTAATGCATTTTCTCGCATTTGAAGGCTACGAGAAGTCGCGGAGCTTAAACAACATAGCAGGCCTGGCTGGTAACACGCTGAGGCTGTCTCCGGTGACCTCGCCCTACGGCTCGCCCTGCCCACTGCGGCGCTCGCGGTCTCCCATCCCATCCATTCTGTGAGGTCCCCTGTCCTGACGTGACAGGTCTCCATACCTGTGCCTGTAAAAAAAAAAAAATCCCCAAACCCTCTCAGTGGAAGACCCCCTCCAAACATCTACTCAGCTTTGTAGAGTAGTGTAGAAGTCATTGTATGTGTTAGTAATTTATAAATATGAAAGATCATTATATTGGCATTTGCCAAGATAAGTCTTTAGAGCTCCCCGCTATTTTAAATGTTTCTACTAGATGTGACTGCTGTCATTGTAAATTATCCTAATTCACAGTACTACTGTCCGTTAACTTTGGCAATAAAAAAAAAGAACTCCTGCTTGGCAGCTCCACAGATAGAAGCTTTGATGTTGCTTAAGGACATGGTTTCAAATTCAGGGAGAAGCCTGGTCTGTATGAAGTTCAAAGAAGTTCTCCAAGAAAATTAAAATGATTTGTGCTTCCAGAAAAAGAAACCCAAGTAAGGATAAATGCTAGATGCCCCTGCTGCAGGACCTCAGATATGTGTGAGTGAGTCTGTGTGTCTGTGTACGTGTGTGTGGAGAGAGAGAGAGAGAGAAGAGAGAGAAACCGTACATCCATGCTTCTGTTTGTTTGGTACTTTTGAGATGCTATATGCTGTTTGTCTTGGACTTCTTTGTCTTGGCTTGCTGGTACACCCACACAGCCTCTGTTCCACTACGCTATACTCCGTCCTCGCCACCACCACCACTCTTTCAGACCTGGGCTAGTTTGCATGGATCATCTCTCCTCATCGTCCGCAAGCAGAATGACTGACCGCAAAAACACTAACCGCAAATTAACAAATCAACAACAGGAATAAGAGAGACGTTTAAAAAAAACTGGACAGAGACAAATCAACATTCCAGGGTGTACTCGTTGGGTGTGGGTTGTTTGTTTTTTCAACTTCATATATGTTTATTGTATGCTTGGGTGTATGTATGCACTATGTCTACCTTTGTGCATTGTGCCACTATACGAAAAATGACCACACTGAATGCCCACTTTTTTTTTAAATTGCTATTATTATTTGCATGTGAATTTGCTCATTGGCTGCTTCTTTCATATTTTTTTTTTTCTGGTCTCAACTGATCGGGTCTGATGCCCAAAAAAGAAAAAAAAAACACTAAAATCTTTAGAAGCTTAAGTGTCTCCGATTGTTTACACACAGATAACTGCAAAGACCTTGTCTATACTGGGTACACGCAAGCAGAGAACAGCGTGCTTTCTTAAGGGACAGGGGAAGAGAATACAAACCTGGCACTATAAGGTAACCCTGTCCTGAGTTTACTGTAACAGACAGTTCAGTGTGTGCAAAAAAAAACAAAAGACAGCAATGACCAATATAATCATATCACATCTTACCTGAAGGCAGTGAAACGTACAATGCTGCTGCTTTTTTTTTGTTTTGATCTCATGTCACGCCATGTCATACAGAGACTTAAGATGTGTCGCTCCACCAGAGACATCAGGCACTTTGATCTACCAGCACGTCTTTATGTCAGCAAGTGTACAAATACCGCAGTTCCAAATTTCCGTATCCATAGCTCCTAGGTAACAGAAACATGCTTATGTTGGCAGATAAGGCAGTCCTGATATGTAACAATGTCACAAAGGCATAATGTAACTTCTTGTCCTCCTGTTGTCTTTTACGATCCTACATGTTATCCTGCATATAGGCTACATAGATACACACAGCTCAGTATGTACTGTTGCAAAGATCTAGATTTTAAGACACACACTGGCAATGCCTGAGGGCTATAGAGCATCTTTTAGCTGGCACTGGTTCTGTATACATACATTCTATATACAGTCTAGAACTGGAACTCATATGAAATGCATTCAGAATACAGAATGCGTCCTTGATCTCCCTCATGAATAGTTGGATGCACTCATACAGGTGTCTCAAAGGGTATAGCCATCTCCTTTAGGAGCGGTGAGGTTGCTAAGCAACTGTTGTACTCAAACTCCTGCATTCAGCCCAATTCCTTTTTTGGTGCGTCTGACTGACAAAGAAACCACAGTGGTTCATTCAAGCTGGGTGAATTTTGTGACAACAGATTGCAATAGAGGGTATGGCATGTTTACATTAAGAAATGGTGTGTCACTAGACTTATGTATGTTGTCAATGTGTAGATATGTGTCAAATGTAAACCATAGATCACTTATAGATACATTTGAGCATTAAGCTGCATGTTAGTTTTTGTACATTAGAAACAAATAGGCCTAGATGCACAATGCTATTTAGTGATATATGCAGTTTGATTTTTTATGAATATATATTTTTTATTTTGTAATGTTAACTGAAGCAAAAAAAAAGTTTAAGTGGAAATGACTTATGTGGATGCCTGTTTATGGATCCTGTTACTACTTAGGAAAACCCATGGATTCGGACACGTTGCCATGGTGTTGAAACGCAGGGCTGTAATCCCTTCGTTCTTGAGCCCCGGATCGGATGGCAGCAAGCGAAGAGGAAGTGGAATACTGCTCGTGTATCATACATGTATTGGGGGCAGAACAAGAACTGGATGGACAGTTTTTATTTCTTTTTTTGTTTTGGCATTTAGGCTCCTGTGTTTGAATGGCTGTTCAAGGAGCAAAATCTGCAAACCAAGGACATCCTAAACACACAAATACTGACGAATTTAAAGACAGAGACAAAAAAAAAAAATGGCGACAAAATAAGGACACCATTCACCTCAAGGCCAGATACCTGATTCCATACACATACTGCAAACTGTACATACTACAGAAAACCTCTTAGTACATGGGTAAGACCATGTCCAGTGCATCATATGTCTTTTTACTAGTGGGACAGCTCCATCTGTGCAGTGACCAGACTCACATCTTGTGACCTTTACTAGCCATGGCTTGACTCCCGGGATATAAGTGAGCTGAGCTGTGAGGCACCTATAGGGGCTATACATGAACGCCACAGGCATTGAGTCAGTAATGGTAGGGCCCTGCTTTTAGCACAGCAGACAGCGACGTCACGATTAGCATAAGAAGATTGATGTTTGATTTTCGTAAAAAAGTGTGTCCAGTGTCTGATTACAGTGTTTTCTCCACCGCCATCTCCATGTGATTCATGTCAAATTGACCATCAAATAAAACAAAATATGGACAATCTGTGATGGGTTGAATCACATGGTAGTGTTGCTGCTATTTTATCAGAAAACAAAAAAACAAAACCTAACTAAAAAAAAAAAAACTGTAAAAGCTTCATGGGCAGAAATGAACTCATTTGTAACGCTGTGATTGGTGGTAGGAGTAACTGAGAGGCTATTCTGTAGTTTTCTCTTTGTAATCTTACAGAGGCACACACACGTACACACACACACACACACACACATATACACACACACCACAACCTTCTTTATAATCTGAAATGATATTTTCCATTGTCTCCTTGTCTCAGACTGAACCCATTGAACTTTCAGACTGAATTTATATAGGGAAAGATACAGTTTGATTCAGTGACTTGCAAATTTATAATTTATAGTGGAAGGATTCATTTGCAGCTCTTGCAAATGAATCCTTCCACTCTTCCTGTATGCTGTCAGAGCAAACACACTGCCTTTCAAATAATCAACAGGTAAACAATTAGTCATAATTTCTCTAATGATTTAAATGCATAGGCAGTGATGCATTCATTTGACTATAGTTGAGACTATGGTGATGTGCCTCAACCATGCAGATTCATGACTAGCCCTGAGAGTGTTAAATATGAGTAGATTATTACTAAACTGAGTTGAATAAAACCCATAGACTAAGCATAGGAAGAAACATTATGTGGTGAATTGAATAAACCTGACATAAGGTCAACATTGCTTCTATTCCTTTTAATCGTTACGGTGGAATAAGTGTGTGTGTGTGCGCGTGTGTGTGGGTGTGTGTGTTTGATTGAACATAGGATAAAAAATAGAAGCCAAGTGCTAAATTCCAGTCTATTTAAGTAAATGAGTGTTTGATCCTGACATCGTCAAGCTTTTCTTCAAAAAGAAATCTGATCCTATTTGCAATAATGCTCCAAAATGCACCGATTCACACTGTGATGTCAATGTCATTCAACTGGCTCAGTCTCAGTACTTGGGGGGGGAGTTCATTAAAAAAAAAAAAAACAAAGGTTGTAGCACACTTAAAGTGTTAGCTTTGGGTGAATCCCCCAGTCATATCAGCCTCAGAGAGATTAGGTGTGTCACATCAGAATGGCTGGCATAGTGTTCATAATGTGTGTGTGTGTGTGTGTGTGTGTTAGTGAATGAGCAACTGTGTTGATGGGAAGAGTGTGTTAGTGGGAGTGTCTCTATGTCTGTGTTTTTAATTTTTAAAGTTAGGGGGTTTACTGTTCTCTGTATTAAATTACCTGCTGCTTATACTCACAAAAGAATACAGGGCACGGTTACAAAAGGTATTTATGGCACAAAAAAAAAATGTAAAAGGCATTTATTTTTGGATCCAGATCTGTGTAATTTGTGTGTCTGTGTGTGTGTGTGTGTGTGTGTGTGTGTCCAGTTGAGTACATTAGCCTGGTAATGTGTCATACTTATGATAGTCCAGTGATGTGCTTCACTTGTTTTGTGCGTCCAAAACTTTATCAGATGATCATGTTCTGTACATTTAAATGTCAGTCTCTGTGTGTGGTGTGTGTGTGTGTTTGTGTGTGCGTGTGCGTGCGTGTGCGTGCGTGTGCGTGCGTGTGTGTGTGTGCATACGTGCGTGTGTGTGTCTATGTGTTGGGGGGAGGGGTAAAGAACTCTAGCTTTGATTTTGTGTTGTAAACCCATTTCCCAGTCGGAAGTGCATGCAAAATACTGTAGATAAAGCTGAACATTGTAAGAAACTGTAAGTAAGACAACATCCATACCATGAAGCCAATGTGTATAGAGTGACATGCAATGTGACAGAATCACATAAATATATTTATCTTGTAAAAAAACTTGTTTTTTTGCTTTTTTTAATGAGACAATGCTAATTTGTGTTTATAATAATATGCCAATTTGGCACTACATAGAATGTAAAGATTTTGAATGAATGGTCGGGGTAATTCAACTCATAGCTCTGTTGTCTGAGGTCACCGAGTGCTGTCAGTAGGATGAAGGAAGGCAGCAAAATTTGGTGCAACATAGACTGAACAGCGAACAGTGATAGAGACAGGGAAATTCTGCTTGAGTTTCATTTCCCCTTGAGTCCCAATGAATTAGTGTTAGCTGATGGTTTGACAAATTCAGTCTATGTTGTACCAAATATTCTTGTTCTTCTTCCTATACCGACAGCACTCGGTGAGCTCAAACAACAGGGCCGTTGGTGGATTTACCTTGGACCATCCCTTTAAATAACTTGCTCACAAGCACATAAGGGTCAATGGGGAGACATTCAGTCAGAGACAAAAACAAAGCCTGTAATAATAATCATTATTATCACTTTGCACTTTCTGAACTCTGCCTGCAGTCAGGCTCTCCCAGTTCCCACTCCCTGACACCTCCTGACTATCTTTACACCCATCACCATGGAAACAGCAGTCATGCCAAGGAGATGTAAACAGCTGGAGTGTGTTTTTACAAGGAAGAAGCTGGAAACACACACACACACATACAGGCTAACACACTAAATACTCTCTCTCTCTCTCTCACACACACACACAGACACACACACACACAGATGCCCATACATATGCACACACACATATGCACACAGACACACTCATACATACACACATTGGCTGCTCTCCATTGCTATCCAGGGAAAAGCCATGGGCAGACGGTTTCAAAATACCAAAATCGTGCACATGAATATTGCATCAGAGACAGCAATTCCCTGGCCACAGTGCTCAGTGAAGCTCACCGAAGCCTTAGACCCATCTTTGTCTCCACACAAACACTGTAAAGGGAGCTGCCTATTAGGCACTATTCTGAGCTTTTTAGAACAGCCATAAAACACACACACACACACACATAAACACACACATTTACACACACACAGGATGGATATCTGACCATAAGCGCAGGGCAAAACAACTGACAAGGGTGTTTATCCCAAGGCAAGAGCAACAGATTCCACAGTTCAGTGAATTTCTCCATCAGTGGAGTTGTCCTTATTCCTCATCCAACAGACTACAGAGACTCGTATATACTGGAAACACACACACACACACACACACACACGCACGCACTCACACATACCCTGACAAGTTGGAGAGAAGTGATTTTAAATGGAGAGCCTCTCATTGTTCTGGTGCTGTTTAAGCACCTCTTTGAAAGAGCACCGAGAAAACCCTCAATTACTCCAGAGTGACACACATCCGCACACTCTCTCTAGCTCTCTCCATCTCTCGCTCGCTCACACACATATACACATGCACATAATGCATACAAACACACACACACACACACATTCAGACGCTAGTTTTCTACAGTGGAAGTGTATGTGTATGCTGAAGGCAGAGAGGTACGTGTGTACTGGTGGGCAGCGTAGTGGTGGCAATCAGTGTGAAAACGGAGGCTACATGTGCGTGACTCAACTGGCATCCCTGACACGCTGTGAATTTCATGAGTGTCAGACCCTCACAGCAAATACAAGCCCATCAATGGGCTGAGGAGTGGATATGAGGGACTATTGGTGACTTCCATGAATACAAAATGACAATTATAATAATCATAAAACTAAAGTAATAGCTACATTTAGTATCAATTAAACAACAACATGACCATGACGTTTTTAATAAATTATTCTTTAGTCATTCAGCCACTTGGTTCCAATGTCCAGAGAGCCTATAATTCACTAAATATGAATACAGGGCAATTCTACATTGTGGGATGTGACAGAACATCAGCAAATATATTACTATTTAAAACATTTTGTACTTTTTCTACAGTTTTACAACCAAAAACAAAAATGCTCAAATTTCATGTAGCCTAATTTTTCACATCATACAAATAGCATGGCATTTTATTGGGCAGGATGGTGGTAGTGTAGTTGTTAAGGAACCTGGCTGGTGTGCAAGTAGCCAGAAAAGTTGTGGGTTCGAATCCCACCTACCACCGTGGTGCCCCTGAGCAAGGCACTTAACCCTAAGTTGCTCTAGGGGAGACTGGCCCTTAACACTTGATAACTAACAAAATGTAAGTTGCTTTGGATAAAAGCGTCTGCTAAATACATAAATATATTGGTGCTTTGGATATGACAAAATGTTTACTTTCTATGGAATTGTCCAACTGTATGTTACATGGTGTGCGTAGTCCCACAAAATGACGCAGATCCTTGCTGATGACCTTATTGCAAAAATAATTACAAGGTGAATCTGACTTCATCGTATAAGGGTCATTGGGCATAGTGTCATGTTATGGAGGTGCAATGATGGGGAATGGTTAGTACCTTACAGTGCCACAGTGAGACACAACAGAGGAAAATCAGCCTTGACACCATGGAGCACTATATGAGGAGTTCAGATGCAAAACCCTCTAAGTCCACTTGCAATGAATTTACAGAAATATATTATGCAGGTCAAATACAATTTTGATTAACTACTCCAATTAGATTGCTTTGGCGTGATTTGTTTGATAGAGATTACTCGGATATTATTATTAAGACAACTTAATTTTGGCATATTTCCGAAAATGGATTTAGAGTGTTTTGCATCTGAACTCCATATGCCAGAAAAGGACGTCAAACTGATCTTACAAAGCAGCAGTCAATTGCTCATATATAGGGGCTTCAAGCAGTCATGTGATTGGTTATGACATGTATTAGGAAATAGTATCTAATTTAGTCAAAATTGGCCTCAGGTACTGTGTTTCACAGTGGATCGTACAGTGGTTTAAACAGGCACACAAAAGACACAGAACAGACAGCCTGAAATGATGCAATATTTCTGGCCACAGATGGTGAGTTTTGAGACAAAAGTAATCTCCATTTATCACGTTTGTTTACAAAAGACTGTGTCCTCTAGGCACAGATAAACAGGAAGACACTCAGGCTCTTAGATCTCAGCCTGTTAGGTGCTTCTCCCATGCCCCGGCACATTGCCCAAGGTTAACTGGATTTTAATGATGCTTGACCACTCAAGAAACAAATTGCAGCATCGGGACGGGATGAGACAGGAGCGGCGGACCGTGGCATCGTTCTCCAGAACATCTGTTTTACATCGATGAGGTGTCCTGACACCTTTAAATTAGCCAGCTGGCAGTGGGTCTGAGATCGGTTAACCTCCTGTCCAGCTATGCACGTACACAGATATACATACACACACACACACACAAATGTTTACACACACATAGACACAAAATACATACACACACACTCTTTATCTCTCTCTCTCACTCTCTTTCTCTCTATCACACACACACACACACACAACACACACACACACACACACACACACACACACACATACACACACAGAGACATGTACACACACATTAAAATTTGTAACGCTTTATTTGAAGGTGTCTACATAAGAGTGACATGAGCCTGTCATTAGCATAACAAGACACATATCATGAACATTAATGACACTTTTTTAACGTTTAAGGCTGTTGTCATTAAATGTCATCAGTTTTTGTAATGTAAAGTTGACGCTGTTTGGGGTGCAGACATTACACAAACCAAATGACACTTATTGACAACAGTCATAAACATCAATGAAGTGTCACTAATGTTCATGATGCGTGTCAGATCCATGTCACTCTCATGTAGACACCTTCAAATAAAGCGTTACCCAAACATCAACACACATAGACACACACATAAACACATACACACACTCACTCTCTCTCTCTCTCTCCCTTTCACACACACACACACACACACACACACACACACTAAGATGCACACACACACAAACGCACATAGAGAGACACATATACTCCAAACCACTCTTGAATGCAGGGATTAACACAGTAAAAAAAATCATGTCAGAGTGCAGTGTACCGGTTGTGGCAGGCAGGCAGGCAGGTGTCTAAATATAGAAATCCCATGCCGTTGGGAGCCAAGCGACAGAGGGTTTTGGTGCCAAAAGTGTCTCTTAAATCCATAAGAGATCAACAGCTGTAATTGGCCAGATAGCAACTGGTAGGAATTTTTTGTATCATTTCAACAGTGACTGAAATAGATTTCGTGTGGCACTATAGTGGCTTAGTAATTGTGTATTTTTCAGAAATTGTTACTAACAACAAGACAAAGAGATGGGAGAGAAGAGGGAAGGTGGTGGTGGGGTGGGGTGTACGTGGTGTGTGTGTGTGGTGTGTGTGTGGAGGGGGCGGGGGGGGTGTGGTCATGAGAAAGAGAAAAGTGGAAAAGGAGCTTGAGCTCTCTGCTTGATGGCGCACGAAGCATGCATCAGGTAAGCCTCCTCCCTCATCATTCTTAGACTGCTGGCGATGAAGCGTCACCAATCCCTCTGATAAATCCACCTGCACATGTGCTTTCACACTCCTGATAACTGTAATAACAGCCCTCTCAAACAGTCTGTCTGGTGTCCTTCATCAGGACCTGCAAATAAGTGTGTCTGCAGAGCAGAGATTAGCCCTGTAAAAAAAAAAAAGAAAAAAAAAAAACACAAAAACAAAAATATCATCTCTGAAGCCTCTTCTAGCCAGGGATGCAGAGAGGAGCTGGATCATGACTAGCTGGCAACCCAGAGCTGAGTGTCTGATGCTGCCGCCGATGCGGTCGACACAAACGCCTTCAAAATGCCTCAGCTTGAGTCGGTCACTGCAAATAAAGTGTGTGTGTGTGTGTGTGGTGTGTGTGTGTGTGTGTGCCTGTGTAAAGTTGATAAAATTTGGTTGGACAAAATTGGACTGAGCTTTCCTGAATAATAATCACTCCACCAAGATAAGTAAAGTCTTGTGCACATGATTAGTCAGAAACAATGGGCGGTCATGCAGTCATCATGAGCAAACAACATAGCAGTCAGTCAGGCCAAGGTTATAACCCCCTTCACTGTAACAGGTAATTACAGGACTCCAGTTTCATCTTGTCATGATGCTTTCAGTTTACTGACTTCAGGGTTTTATAAGAAGATAATTCCTGCTAAAAGTCGCAAGTTCTATAGAGTTACATTATAGTTATAGGATTATATGTACATGTTAACACATATGTCTTGTACATGCTGTTGAGTTGTTAATTATTTTAGAGTATGATAGACTGATATAGAGAGAACTACGATATAGTGAGACACCCCCCAAACCCTCCAAAGTCAATTTGCAATGAATTTACTGAAATATACTTAGATCATTTTAAAAAACTATATTATCGGTCCCACTCCAATTGGATTGTCTTGATTTGAGCTGTTTTTACTTTTAAAAAATTATGTATAAAAAATTATTACAAAATCCACAAAATTTTTGCGTATTTCTGAAAATGGCAGAAATGAACAATAAATTCACTACTCACTCTCACATGTCACATGCTTGCATGCACACGCACACACACACACACACACACACACACACACACACACACACACATTTTCAGTCGCTCCAGTATTTTATAATCTCAAACTCAAATCTAAACCATTCTGTTGGATGTTCCACTGGATATTCTGTTCATCTCTTGAATAAAATGCCTAGTTATTGAATAAAATGTCTAATTCTTTTTTTTTTTCTTTACCGAACTGCTTGACACTTCCTCGCTGTAACAGACTTCTCCCTCTCTGCACAATAAGACAAAAAGCCCAGGTATGCAGCCCATGCGTTCCCACACAAGCCCTGTTGCTATGAGACGGATTGCTTTGTTAAACACTGCTTTGTTATTTTGAACAGGAGCTATATATGTTTATTCTTGAGGGTCAAGGACCAACACTGACTAATCGTTAAATCTACTGGATTATGTGAAACATTCAGTCACATTATTGACACTGAGTTTGGTCAGCATCACCACAGACCTCTAAAGCTATGAAACTATACACAGCCATACATTTAGGCAACCATGGTGGATATTGATCCATTGAAACATTATTGCCAATTGGAATAGTTTATACTGTGTGGCCTAAAGAGCTAGACTGGTAATCTGATGATGGTGAATGAAGGCATTTGTTTGTTCTCTCTTTCTCTCTCTCTCTCTCTCTCTCTCTCTCTCTCTATATATATATATATATATATATATATCTCCTTCTCTATGCCTCTGACTGTACACCCAAACATTGCCTCATTTGATGAACTAACTCTAGCCATTTTTTCATCTATGGTGGGCTTCAGAAATGTCAGAGCAATAAACATGACATATGTCATAGAATGCATGTAAAGAGATGTCACATGACGGAAGGCTTCAGAAGTTTCCAAGCAATAAATAAATAAACAAACAATCCTGTTCAAATCATTCTGAAGAACACACAGGTCGTGTAAATCTGCCTCCAAACCGGAAGGTTGTCACTGAGGTCTTGGAAGGATGGAAGAGTCAATTATGCGCAACTCCACAAACATGTTCCTGAGCCAGACATGTAATGCATCTCTTCAAATATACATGAATGCCCCTACAGGATGCTTGTCACTTTATCCTGCATGGTTTGGGCCACATGTGAGATGTGTTTATGGTATTCAATATAATGCCCTCATTTCAAACCAGCACCTGCCCTCACAGCTTCCCATGTCTTTCACGACACAAAATGCCAAAGAAACAGGCAATTAAGCTGTCCTATTTTCTGACAGCATGTTCACATACAAAGACACATATTTATGTATTCCCTGCACACAAACACACATGTACCCTCATACACACACACGCACACACACATACACATACACACAATAATTTTCTCGTCTGAGGCCAATTCTGCTTAGCCTTCAATGTCATACGTCAGGTCACAGCACATTTGCCACACCAAAGAGCCTGCTAGGATTATCTAAGATATATGAAAATGGTAAAACATGAAAAAATGTTAGAGCACTGTCGATTTAAGGTAAAATGAAATCATCCAACTTGCTTCTCTAGTTGTTGTAACACTCAGCTACTGCAACCGTAATCCGATCAAGACTTTAAGCCCAAAATAATCGTTGTGCTTTGATCTCAATGAAAATCTGACAGTAGAGGCCAGCTAGTAGCCAGAGTTGTTCTCTAATTAACCACCATGAGTGGTTAAATGAAGTTTAACCATATCGAATTATGGCTAAAAAAAAAAAAAAAACTCAGAGATTCTCTACATCACTTGAAGTTCATTATGCACTACTCAGACATGAGAAAAGGGCAGTGGCCATGAAATGAATCACTAAGAGAGTATTAGGCAATGGGGAGATATCATTTATGGAATAATTTTTTTTTAACTCTAGTTAATTGCTTAGTGGATTATGGCCAAGAGCCTCAGCTGGTGATAAACTCTGATGTGCTCAATAGCCATTGGATGCCGTACAGCACCAACGAAACACACAAGTAATTATAGCTGTAGACTCCCCCATCTCTTCCCACAAGACTCCTCACTCTCCCTCCTCTTCTCCTCCACCTCCTCCTCCTCTCCTCCTCCTCCTCCTCCTCTTCGGCCTGAATCATTTATGCGTTGGTTATTTTATCTGTCTGTGTCAATGCCAAAGCCAAGAGCGCTGCCTCGGAAGATGGTTAGATAGTTCAGAAAGAGTAATGTTAGACGCCGAGCAGACAGGGCGACTTTGCTTTGTCAGTCAGTGAATGTTTTTGTTTTGTCTTTTCGACCGTCTAAAAAGTTTACTTGCAATTGCCGCCTGCATATTAGCACACAAACAACCGTCATTAAAATGTACAAAACCTCATCATAAACATGTTATATCCTTACACTGGATATTATGACAATCTGTATCCAATGTCATGAATCCTCCAGCCATTATTATGAGTGGTTTTGACAGCTCCTTGATTTCTAGATGACTACGCTGTCATAAACTGTTGCAATATCAAGATTTCAGAAGTTGTCCTAACTTTTACATGGAATAGTGATATAAGACTGTCATGACAGTATATAGTAATATTTCTGTCATGACTGATGCATATGGATGACCTATTGATGTTTCAAGCAAGGTGAGATCAAATTAAGATAGTGAATGTGGAGGATCTGATCCTGGTGAAGGTAAGGAAAGACCAAATCGAGCTGATGAGTTATAGCTCCTTTTATGAAAAGCAATAAACAAGTATACAGTAAACATGTAGGCCCCTCATATTCCTGGTAAAAACCACTAATGTTGGTGATACCACATTCAGAATTATAACATAGCCTATTATTAATAATACTCTTTATTTATTTTAAGTTTTTGAAAATTGATGGACAGATTGAATTAATTAATTACAAACTGAAGTGATGGCTACCGCAATGCTGAATTATTCTTCCCATAAAATTTGAAAAGAGACAGACCTAAGTAGCTTATACAGTGTTTGTGCTGCAGAGTTTGATCTTTTCCCAGGACATCAGAGGTGTCCATCTCCCACAGTCATCCCACACGGAAACAAGACAACGACAGAAGCAACACGATCAATAACAAGATGTGGCCAATATAGGATATAAGAGGTGATTTCCATTAGAACAATCTTCAAGTAACAGAGCTGAAAATTGAGTTCAAAATGTGTGTGTGTGTGTGTGTGTGTGTGCGTGTGCATGCGTGTGTGTGTGTTGGCACAACACTCACTCCAGAAAGGATTAATTGGAGCAAGACTACAACTGCCACACAGGAGGGACGTGCCACCACAGGAATACCAACTAAGACCCCTCTATCACTCTGGCTTGCAGTCATGTCAGCGGGAAGCGAGCATAACAAAGAGGGCCTAATGGTTTTTCATGGAATTATAAATGTGCCTTCCTTCCTGTGAGTGCTTCACCACATCTGCTGCCAGCTCAGTTGCAGCTTGGAAAGTGTGCCTACATTCATTGTTGTTTGATCCAACAATCCACCAATGCATGAAAGATTTGTAGTTAGTCAATTACATTCAAACTACTTTACTACTGACATAATCATGTACTGTGTTTTATTGTATCAAAATTTAAAAACAATTTTATTTGTTTCATAATTATATTATTTTCTGTTTATCTGCATAAAATTTTTTAAAAGAATAGTATAATATGAGCCATCTTTGTGAGCAAAAAAAACCCCAAAAACAAAAAATACATGCAGTGTGGAATGTGGAAAAGATGATTGCTTCAGCCCTTTGACAGCAGAGCTCGTTTTGGAGGACGCATCAATCACACTTTCTGTCTCTCATCTCCTGGAAAACGAAACATGATCTGAATTCAGCAATAAACTTGCACACTTAAACACCAGCCTGGACCTCCTCCAAATGGCATGGAGACAGGAGGAAAAAGAAAGGCAGAGAGAAAGAGAGAGAGAGAGAGAGAGAGGGAGAGAGATAGAAATTCAGCTAAATAGAAGATGATACAGCAAGACAGGCAGACAGAGAGATCCGGCTACACACAAAATTAGTAGGGCACTAGGGTACAAAACAGAAACGCGAGACCACGGTTTCATAAGGTTCTCGGATTTTTTTTAGGAATGGTAAATGAGCTTCAAAGAGACATCGTGTATAAAAACTATACTACTGACGTGGAATGAGTGGGAAGAAATCCAATAGGACCGGGCCAGAATTAAATGTGGACCAGGTAAAGGTCAGGCACAGGAACTGCACACACTTTGTCCAGTCCTAAACCCCTCCCCTCAGCCTATTGATCGACGGTCAGAAAACCTGGCAGATCAAGTTGTTCCCAATTAAGTCTGCAGACAATGTCCTCAAGCAAGTTGAGCAGAGAATGGTCAGGCAGCATCAGCCTATTCTTCTGTGTAGTCTCAGGGAGACTTGTATGTGAGTAGAATTTACAGGAGAGTGTATGCAGGCATATTTTTGAGAAGGAGATGGCGCATGGAAATAAGGAACACATACATACCCACAAACACATATGCACACACACACACACACACACACACGCACATACACACACACATGCTCACAAACACACACACACACTCACACTCACAAACACACACATACACACACGCATGCTCACAAAAACACACACACAAACACATACACACACACGCTCACAAACATGCACACACATGCTCACACACACACACATACACTCACAAACACACAACTGACAAATAACAGTGAAAGAGCAGCTAACACCTGCTGAGCCACTACAATGTGGCAACAATGTGAACGAGAATGCACACACACACACACACACACACACACACACACAAAAAAACATGAACGTTTAAGGCAAAATACAACCTTACAGATGAACTTGAAGGCTCGGTCGTGCCGTTTTTCCTATTCAACATAAGGTAGATCAGGCCGTACCTAACCCAACATGCAACCCAGCTCCTGGTTCAGACCCTGGTTATCTCTCGTCTTGACTACTGCAATGTCCTCCTATCAGGCCTACCAGCCTCTGCGGTGAGACCGCTACAGATGATCCAGAATGCAGCTGCACGTCTGGACTTTAACCAGCCAAAAAGGGCACGTCACACCTCTGTTCATTGAACTTCACTGGTTACCCTTGGCTGCTCGTATTAAATTCAAGGCACTTATGGTGGCCTACAGGGTGAATGATGGCTCTGCTCCCATCTACCTGAATACTCTTCTGAAGCCCTATGTCACCCGACGACCGCTACGCTCCTCTAAGGAACATTTTCTACGACATTTTCCTTGTGCAGGTCAATCCAGACTCTTCTCATATCTGGTTCCGCGCTACCAGATCAACTGATACCCTGTCCACCTTCAAGAAACTCGTGAAGACCCGGCTCTTCCAAGAATATCTCCTGGCGTAAATTTTTGAGAATGCACTTAATAATTTAATTTTCTACACTGCGTTACACTATTGCACTTTCAACTTAGAATAGTGCAGATTCTATGTTAGCAATGTGCACTCCTTGTTTGTTCTTTCATTGAGTTGTAGCTTGAATGTTATCCTCTTTTGTAAGTCGCTTTGGATAAAAGCGTCTGCTAAATGCCTAAATGTAAATGTAAATGTAAATGATGATGTATTTTTCAGCCTATCAACTGGCTTGCTCAGAAATTCACCTTGATCAGCGGCAAGTCCCACTGTCCCCCCAACCAAGGCTCTTGCCATTCCCCATGGAGACTCTCTCTGAGTCTGCTGGGGAGGAAGTGAGACTTCTCACACATGTGACCACAGCTGTGGGGAGAATAGTCTGTCACAGGCTATTTATCCAGCAATGGATGGGTCAGAGTGGTGGGTAAAAAAAATGAAACAATCAATTGACAATTTACTGCTCTGTTAGGTTACCTTTGTTACCGCAAAGCGGTTGTGAACAGGTGAGCTACTGTGAGGTGATGGTTTCTAGTTGTTTTTCTTTCACGTTCGCTAAGGGCTTCAAATCGAGTTACAACACACTTTTTTCCTCTCCAGGTTTTCCACTTCAGCTCCCACCCTTTCTCCCCTCTCTCTGCCCAAGTCTTAAAAGCTTGATGGGCTGTATATGATGTGGGACTCCTAAGCTAAATAAAGATAGAGTTCCACATTCTTCTTATTAATTTAATCTCAGCTTCGTCTGATTTTCCAAGGCTCCATGTGGTGTAATGCTCAATATCTTTCCTCATTCATCACGAGTTAAGGTTTGAAGGTCCAGTTTTCCATTTTGGTTTATGATTCCTGCCTGAAACTAATAGTAATAGCGCTTTCCCTCTTTAGATTCCCCCAGGATTCCTGTTTTGGGAGCATTACATGGACTGCATCATATCTTCCAGCCAAATTAATGGGAGCCATTCATCAATGTCTTATCGCTTGGGCCACTTCTGGTGAATTAAACAAGTCTGAAGGTTACCCACAAAATAATTTTGCAACCACCCCATCAGCACACACACACCCTTCAACCCCCACTCTTCACACACACACACACATTACACTGCTCTGTGTCTCTATAGGAGTTCCATACAGGCACAAACACACTTTGGCATGCCCTTGAAGCATGCATAAACTGTGTGCGAGAGTGTGTCTTCTCAATATAGCAGCACTGACAGGAAAGAAAACGAGATAAAAACATGCTAAAAATAGCAAGAAAGATGGTGCTGTGTGGTTTGTTTGGGGGCAGAGGACATACTGATGATCCCATCATTCTAATTTTAGTGTCTGGTAATGTCGTTTCAGACGACTTCTATTTTTAGACACACTCAACCAAACGTTTTTCCCCCTTTTCTCTTCATTTTCTGTCATTCCAAGGATATTATTCACACCTCCCCCGACTTCCAAACCAACGTCTCCCGTTTGATCAAGAGAGTTGAAATAGCCCAGATCCGGTTCTTATTTCATCAGCTGTCGGTAATGTTGCTCACAGACACAGCTGAATTTCTAAGAAGTCTGGTGATTTTCATGTGTTCTAGAGGAATGTTCTTATAATGCAAAGATTGCATAAGGTCTTGGACAGTAAATTTAGCACACTACTGACTGACATGTTGTTCTTACAGTGGACCAAGATCACAGAAACAAGTTAGTAATGTTTGAAATCACCCATCATCAAATGGTTTGAATGTTCTCTTAGTGGTAAATGTAATGCTATTTGTTAGATACATCTGTAGAAAAATCACTTCTGGTTTCTAATCTGTATGACTTTTCATAGAATGGCAGTTATGTTTGAAGTCATGAAAAAAGTGAAAATGCTCTGTACAACCTCAATTCAAACCACAATGGCCAATACTTAATAAACCACTCACAAGAGATTCTATATCATTTTTATACTCAGTCTTATGTGCAATACAATTTGGATATTAACATTGTGTTGCTTTGCCATTATCTGGTTCAATGTGTCAACATTCACTCATCCACAGCCATCCATGTGATCCTTAATACGGTCGTAGAGCAAAGCAATCAATGTGTGTGTTTGGGCTGAAGTGACTCATTAGTCCTGATATTCACCTATGATCTGCCACCTGGAACATCCACCGGACTCATCCGATTTTATTTGATAGGTGCTTGTATGCATATAGTGTCAACACTGAAGTCTATGATCCACAGAGTCTGGTGGCAGACATGTATAAAGGACCTTAATCCCATCTCACAAATGCATGTTTACAGTTGAGTGTAAACAGCTATTGTTAGTTTTTTCTGTGAAATATTTGAGTTCAAGGATATATTAAGACATTCATTTGAGCCTATAAGAGGAGTATTTGTAAATATGTACTAACACACTAACACACTAACACACCTTTATATAATCTAATACAAACAGCAGTCTACTAAAATGTTTTGTGTCTGGGGTGATACTATGGCAGTGTTGGAGACATGTCAAAGGTCTCCCATTTTGATAAATGGGATTTTGATAAGGTGACTTTGGTCCCATTGTATCACCTTTTCAGATCTAACCCCTCAAGGTATAGTCACTTTGACAGACAGATCCTCAAATTACCCGATGGAGTTCATTGGCCCGTGAGAACTGAGTGCTGTTGTATTTGTGCCACTGAGGGACAGGTTGTGTTGATATCTGGCCAGGAGATACATTACCTTTCTCAACAGTATAATGTTCACATGCCAGTTACATCCTTGATGGTCTTATAAAATGGCTGGGCTCTAATACGAATACCAGAGAACACTGTTGCATGTCTCCTCAGGAATTAGTGTTGGAGGGCTGTCCTTTCCCTTCGCTGAGAATATGACCTGTAAATCATCCCTACTAGCGCCTTATTAATTTGAATAGCTCACTCTTAAAACTGCAGTGCCTGGTCACAGGGCACCAAACAAGTTATAAAAGAGAACACGGTAACACTTTCTATGAAGACCATATCTATAGCGCATTATGAGCGCATTCATAACAAACTATAATGCGCATCATAATTACTCAAAATGCATTATGACTACACCATAATGCTTCATGATATACGGTTATAAATAACTATAAATCTAGCTTATAATGCCTTATAAATCCAAGGGTGTTATGTTATGTTCATGACTGGTTATAAACTACAGGCTGGCTGATGGGGCTTATAATACATTATGACTACTAATACCCCTCTGTGCACACACCTGGATGATCAACTGTTGTAAGAGCTCATAAGTTGCTATAATGTTCCATGTGGGACCATAAGCTGTCAATGTGTTATAAGCCCCATCAGCCAGCCTGTAGTTTATAACCAGGCATGAACACTCATAACACCCTTGGATTTATAAGGCATTATAAGCTAGATTTATAGTTATTTATAACTGTTGATATAATGCATCGTGAAGCATTATGAGTGTAGTCATAATGCATTTTGAGTTATTATGATGCGCATTATAGTTTGTTATGAATGCGCTCATAATGCGCTATAGATATGGTCTTCATAGAAAGTGTTACCGAGATCACAGTAGCCATGGCATAAAGACAGCCTTATTGCATCTTTTTTTTTTTTTTTTTTAAATTAACAAGAGTGAGATTTAGCAAAAGCGCTTCAGCACTCAACCAGTAAACTCGGTTTGGGAGGCTGAGAGTCTAATGTCTACACTAATAGAGCATCAAGAGAGTGAACTGAATTGCCTGGTCAATTTATGCTGATATACTACGGATTGTCCTGCACTGTGTTAACAGTCTGAAACAAAGGTCAGGTTCTGGTCAGCAAGTCTGTCCCCTAAATATTTCACCTAAAGTAGTGGTGGTGGTGGTGTTTGGGGTTTTTGATATTTGATTCAAATCTCAAAAAATCATCCACCATGGCATACAGTATCTTACAGCCTATTGATACATTCATGCCTCTATCCCACTAGTATAGTCTATACTTCTATACCAATGTTTAATTGGTACATAATGATGTTTTAACAGACGTAACACATTTGTGAGAATGAAAACTGCTCAGTATTTAGTTTTATAGATTCAAACGTCCTCAGTGTCTTTGAATGGAGTATTTCCTCCCTATCTGAGAGCAGCTACTGGGTAATTACTTCAATTACACTGACTCAAAGTCAGGATTCATTAGCCTTATCACTTTATTGATACACACCTAATTAAACGTGTTCAACTCTGCAAGCTTCCCCACACAAAAGAATGTCACCTCTCCTGCTCCAGCACCAGTTAGGCTGAAAGAGTCCAGAAGAAGACCAATATATTTATGATATATGTATCCACATTTCAGGGTGTTGGTTTTAGGAGTAATTCAGCCAGACAATGACGTGTTTAAAAAAGCTTTTACTGTTTAAATAAATGTCAGCCTGAAAAAATGTTAATCATTTCTGAATTCAGTTCATGTTCTAAATAATTCAGCGCATCAAGACTGATAATGCAGAGGACAGTGGGGCATTATGAATGCAGCAGTGGACGCTTGCCTGCTTTTTCAAATTTTGATATACTCCGAATATGATTCACTGATTATGTGTATGCCCAGCAAATGGCAATATGTCCTTATTGTTGCCCCAAATCTTGCTTACAAATGTCATTTCCCCCCGTTTTCTCTTCTGAACCACTGAGTCCGTTTCATCCTGCTGTGAGAACTGGTTTCTCATTCTTTTCTTCTTGAATTGTATTGTCTAATTAAATCACAATAGTATCCCATGATCTTACGGGAGAGACACAATGCATTAAACATATATGTTATGTCAGCTCATGCTAGGAATCGTCCCCCTGACTTTTTGAGTTTTATTATCATTAGCACAGGTTTGATTAGGCCAAGCACAGACTTAATCTGGTACAACTGTGTTGTTACTTATCAGCCAGCCTAGCGCCACCTAGTGCTTCCATTCAGTTTATTCAGCTATACCACTGCATGCGTAGGCTTAGGTTTAGGTTTCCACCAGGAAGCAAACGCCTTCCAATGGATAGATTTCAAGCTAGTTACTTACGTGCACAAACCTAATGATTGGGTTTTTGGGGGGTTTTTAATGTCATAATTCATATCATAGCAACCATAGAACAGATTAAGGTCAAGATTATATCAGACAAATTTGATTTAGTCTACCTTATGTCAATAATGGAAAGGATGGCAACATTTCAAATCTGTCACCCAAGCACACATAACAACTCATGTCGTGACTGAAAACCGCAAATATTGTTGATGGCCTTTTATTATCAAAGACTATCATGGACACTCCATCATATCAATTAGGATAAATAACTGAGATGTCTGTTTCTAGCTTTGACTGTGTTTTAATGTGATTTGCATTCATTCAGAAGCATATGTATCTGAAAAGACAATAACAATTATTGTCAGATCTTCTTAGTGATAAATGTATTTATCTCTGACATGTAGGCTAACTGATAACTACGGATCAAAACCGTTAATGTTTCCTTACTTAAAACCAGTGTGCTACATGAGCATAGCGTGATATCATGTGTACATGCAACCTTAATTCTACCAGCCAAACATAGCGATTTTGTACATATTCTCTTGTTTGAATGATAGAGTGTAAAACAGCATCACCATAGCTCTGAGTCAAACTGCAAGTGGAGCATTTGGTCTGTCAGTTCTTGTCTTTGCCCTGCAAGCAGTGACAGGATCCCATCATTAGAGGACACAGCTGTTAGATGGAACCCTTCAGGCCTTTGGTGTCGCACTTTAATGATGATGATTATAGCTGTTTATTAGATACATTGGTGTCCTTTTCAAACAGCACATAAATGTAGTCGGGCCTTAGTGTACAAGTGATACAGAGGATGTCTCAGAAACTAACCAGACAGAAGCTGTCAAATATCAAGGTGAAAGTTGAAATATTCCAAAAAGTAAGTACGCTAAAGGTTGGTTGAAGTCCTCTGGTCCTACAATATGACTACAAGGACCCTCAAAATTACCATTACCAACCATCTCTTTCCCTTTACAAGCAGACCTTTGTTGTGGTCATCATGTTTGTTTGTTGCAATGAACTGAAACCAATGCCTGGCTCTGTTCACCTGTGTCCTGCCAGTGCTTGGCCCTGTTCACCTGTGTCCTGCCAAATGCTTGATGCTTGAAAGGCATAGATGATTTTCAAAACACATTAGGCCGAGATCACCTGTGGTCCACCAGCTCTCAGAGACCAATGGCCCAACACCAGATGTAAACAGAGCCCATCTGTCTTATACAGTATAGTACTCATCTGGCCTTAGTATGACTGAGCCAGGGATTCATGCAAAGGCCATTTGCAATGATACAGCACTATTGGATGGGTGAAATACTTTCTCTTTCACCACCCTCCCTCCACCCAGTCACCCACTCAACATGACCACACACACGTCCTGATGGATGGTGAAATATATCCTGCTTTATACAGGTCCCAGCGCATTCTGACACTGAGCTCTTAACGGATTTGAAACCTGGAGTCAGTAAGCTCTAAAGCATGTCTGGCAACTCCAAAGGGGATTGTCTCCTTAGCGTCTCCTCTAAACTGAACTTGCGCCAAACTCTCCCATGCCGGCCGCATCTGTACATCCCTGCAGTCCTTGCCTTTAGGAATACTATTGCATTTTATATTCCCAGATGGAATCCAGCACGAAAAAAACAACAAAGGATGTACTAGCTTTGTAGTCATGAATTAGATGTGTAGTCATGAATTAGATGTGTATTTGCAGTTATTACATTGTTATACACATGTAATGCTATATCATGTACATAGTAATAGCTTATCAAATCATTTTTTAGATGCTGATCCAAGACTGAAAGAAATTCAAATTCCACTGCCCTTATTAGATTATAAATGGACTTACACTATGTGTGTTTACTCTTATTTTCATGCATATCTGTGCCTTCGTCCTCTGAATGGTTTGTGCTCTTATTTCACCACAGACAGACCATGCCCTGGGCTCTCCAGACCTCCCTATTTAACTAGCTTCATGTAATAATTAGCATCTGGGTCCAAGTGATCTCCCTTTTCCATCCAAGCCCTGCCAAAAATGCAAAGTGGGGCGACAGAGAATGCCCTGTGGTTCGGCCCCCTACCATCAACATAGTCTGCCGCCATACACATACAGCTGCTGTGTCTGAACTACTAGCAGGAAGCCATTCTATGACTCTGTGGGATGTTGATGTTACTTTCAGCACAAACAGGTCAAGGAGTCAAAGATGGCCTCAGAGCATGGAGCTCTAGTTAACTGTAGCACACTGAGGAGATAATGCTAGTAGAGAAGAAAACTGCTAGAAGGCAGCTGCATTGTTGTGATAAATTTGAATGACTAATGCTTACCCGTGAGGATATAGCTAAATTCTGTGATAATCTTAGCTAATTCCAAGGTGAATGAAATACTAAGCTGCCGAGGTATGATTCAGAATCAAATAATTTTATGTTCCTGTTTTTGTTTTTGTTCTACAGAGACCTTTATGGATGTGTGCAAATTATAATTATAAGTGACTTCAGAGTCAACTGATCAAATGCACCAAAGATCTGTGATTAATTATAATGGTTGCTGAAACAAAACAGCAGAAGTTTGCATTTAGAAGTATGGACGTGGAAAGAAAGTCAAATTTACATAGATTTTAAATCAAACAATGTGTCACAGTTGCATCTTATGTTTAAGAAAACCAATTCACATTGTGTCAACCACTCGTCAGGCTATGATATATTCATAAAATGCCATTGCGTGTAACACAGATTGAATATAACATGTTGCTTTACTATTTGTTACTATGGAACTCTACAATAAGGCAGAAACACAGAACCACAACAAAACGAGAAACCACAAATAAGATATGAATGATGGTGATTGTATAGCGGCCAGAATCCACAGTCTTTCAGTGGTAAATTAGCTTCCATTTGAATAGGCAATGCAATGAAAATTTCAGCACATTTTCTGGCCCAATTCAATAACTTTTCCCCACCACCTTCCAATTATTTATCTTCACTGACATCATGCATTGTTCATTGAAGACGGACACATTTACAGGAATCGTTCATGAAGGTGAAGGGATGTGAGATGAGATTAATGGAACTGCAGACATGAAGGTCAGAATGATTAAAGTGAAACACTGGAAGAGGCAGATTAAAGACCAGGAGTTCCCTGGATTTAATAGAATATGTTTTGTTGTTGTTGTTGTTGCTATTATTTGGTTTTTCAACCCTGAATGTTTTTCATTAATCTGGCTGTGGAATCATCACACTTGATCGCTTTTCTTGGCTCAGACAGATCACTCTTCAGTCTCCTGATATTGTTCTAAATGCAAAATGATACATACACAAAACAGATTGGTTTTATACACTAGGGAGATTTATCCAGAGAGTGAGAAGCCTTTTGACCATGTTTAATATTGAGGGCACTTCAGGAGAAAGCTCTTTAAGAATTTCATAAAGCTACTTAAATGATTTGGCCTCTATCTTTACTCAGCCTGAAAGTCTCTCTCTCTCTCTCTCCTTCTCTCTCTTTCTCTCTTTCTCTCTTTCTCTCTCTCTCTCTCTCCTTCTCTTCTTTCTCTCTCTCTCTCTCTCTCTCTATATATATATATATACATTTTTTATGTGTCTATATATCAGTAACTGAAGTAGTGTGAAGCTGTGTGTACATGTGTGTCTGTTTTCAGTGTGTGTCTCTGTGTAAGTAAACTACTGAGCGAGTGTGATTGTGTGTGTGTGTCTGTGTGTGTGTGGTTGTGTGTGTGTCTGTGTGTGTGTGTCTGTGTGTGTGTGGTTGTGTGTGTGTGTGTGGTTGTGTGTGTGTGTATGTGTCAGTCTGTGTGTGTGTGTGTCTGTGTGTGTGTGGTTGTGTGTGTGTGTGTGTGTGTGTGTGGTGTGTGTGTGTGTCTGTGTGTGTGTGTCTCTGTGTGTGTGGTTGTGTGTGTGTGTGTGTGTGAGTGTGTGGGTGTGTAAGTGTGTGTGTGTGTGTGGTTGTGTGTGTGTCTGTGTGTGTGTGTGTGTGCGTATGGATAGGGAGAATAGCGCATGCTTGATTGAGAGAAAGAGAGAGAGAGAGAGCAATTGAGAGAGAGAGAGAATGAGAGGAAGATAGCGACAGAGTAAAAAACAAAAAGACCGTGTGTGTTAGTGCCTGCTGATCTCCGGACTGCAGATTTTTGTTCATCCTTTCCGGCAGAATTCTTGAGCAGACATCTTTGGCGTATTTACACAGCCCTAGCCGGGTGCTACATCCATCATGCTCACGGAGGGAGGAGTGTGTGTATGTGTGTGTGTGTGTGTGTGTGTGTGTGTTGGGGGGCGGGGGGGTGGAGGTAAATACAGAAGCGCTCGTGCTCCAGAGGAGAACTGCTGAGAGACAAGCGAACACACTCCCTCACTATTGAATAGCAGGCTCAGTTCACTACCTCCACGCGCTGGTGAGAAAAGCAGGAGCCATCAAAGAGAAGGAGTAGGAATTGTGAAAGCTCTCAGTCCTCTTAGTAGTGCAGTCTAGCCCCCACACAACCATTGAGAAAGACAGGGACCATGGCCCTCACACATGCAAGAATATGCCAGGCCCATAGGATAATGTAAGAAAGAAGAGGAGTAACAGGCACACACCAATCCACCGAAACAGGTTACAGACACTGACTAATATGATAAGGACATTATATGCACTGTCAACATCAACATGCACTTATATATTAAATGCATGTTGTTACCACATGACCTTGGAGAAGTGGTTTTATTTCAGGGTCCCTGAAAAGCACCGTGGCCATGCCCACCTATGACAAAACACAACTCAAAGTCAAAGTCAAAGTCACTTTTATTGTCAATTTCTTCACATGTACTTGACATACAAAGGAATCGAAATTACGTTTCCCACTATCCCATGCGTGTATGTGGACAACAGTAAGGGCAGATGCACAACAAGACAATTCTAATCCTAAGGTTGTATAAATAAATAAAGAGCAAGTAGCTTAAGGCTACTTTTGCCTAGTACTACTACCTAACATAACAGGTATGACAAGACAAGACATAGAGTACCCTAAGTACACTACTAATGTAGCAGGGCATGACAAGACAGACAAGGCATGAGGTGAAGTTCACTGAGTGTTCCAGCTTTGTGCATTTAGAGGTAGTTGTTGTAATTGTGTTTTTTAGTGCAAAAGTGCATTGTGGACAACAAACAAATAGGAGTAATAATATACAAGGCAAAACTAATCATTTGTTAGGGGTTTATACCCAAGGGACAACAGCACATAACTCACTCTCTGTCTTGGGCCAAGAGCCAAGATGTCAGAGATTTCCAATCTCACTTTGCAGGATCGCCAAAAGAATGCCACTTTGGCCACATCCAGGCTGCTGGTATTTGAGCACAGCACATCGAAGCTGGCGGGGGATGCTGTGACCTGGATGAAGACACATGAAAAGAGTACTTTCACCAATCACTACCTGACTTCTAAAATGAAATCCACCTCATAAAAACTGGCCCAACTTAGATGCTACATGCTGACAATTTTCCTCAGCAAACTTGTTGAGCACAGCTTCCTGCTGAATATCAACAACAAACACAACAGCTCGATTTGATGCACATGTTATTAAAGTAACTGATATTGTTTGTATTTTCATTTTTACTGGAGAAACATTGTAGAGGTAACCACTTCACCTTTCATAATGCTGTTGTTTTGGCAGGGCTTGCCATCCTGCAATTTGTCATTATCCTGATATTTCCTTCTGTCTAAAGCACCACCTCTGGGTAAATATTAAACCCTCCACAGTTACTCATGCACCTTGAAAACAATTCACCTTGATTAGTCAGCATCAGTCCTCAATGTGCATATGACAGTCAGCTCTTATTACAGTTGCCCACCACATGAAAGACATTTATTCCAAGAGAGTAAGGAGTTTTAGAAGCTAACAAAGACTCTTACTGGAATGAATGGGTTTCAGAGAGTAGGGAAACTCAAACAGAGCCATAGTTTGTCCAAGCATCACATAACCTGCCACAGAGCATCATCAGGCCAAGATAGATAGACAGGTAGATATCTTGTTTTCGAACAGCATACAAATACAGTATCTGAGCCAAACTTTGGTATTTTGACATTAAATTTGCTGTGAGTGTTTACACCTTACACTGTTGTAATGACTTGTTGCCATGGCAACTTTTGCCAGTTTAGCTGCTTGCACCCCTCCTTCTGGTTCCTCTGGAATTAACACAAGGCTTTGTTGGTTCAGGGATTGTTTTGTGTTTAGTTTGTCTAACATTAAAACCCATAACTGCACTACTTACAGTCAGAAGACCTAACTGTTATTCCATCTGTTTCCACTGACTGGACCAGTGAAGTTTGATTTAAAATTGACTCTTAGAAAAGTGAGATTGCCAGTCTCTGTGTTTAGGTGTTACACACGTTTGTAACACATGCGGATTTGGTTCGACGTGGGTTTGAGCTCTGTTCTTTTCCGCAGAAAGGTTGTTCATCAGTGGTCTACAGCAACCTAATTCTCTAAATGCTGTTATATAAATATTTTTCATTCATTTTATTTAGTTTACTTATCTGTTTTCTTTTTTCTCAACCATATTATGTTATTTTACTTTCAATGATTTACTGTTCTTAGCCTTTATCTTTGTAAAGCCTTTGAACTGCCTTTGTGTATGAAATGCACTATATAAATTAACTTGCCTTGCCTTGCCTTGTCTTAATGCTTCCTGTAGTTCTACTTACCATTTTTGTTGTTGTCACTCTTTTGTAACTTGTAGTTATGTTATATCAAATTTGGCACTAACCTGAATTATTTCTTCAAAAAAATAATTTGGAAACAAATTTTAACTGTATGCAGTGCTGTTAGACTGCATACAGACAGACCAAGCATAGATGCTGTCGCTGAAGAGCTAGCAGCATGCCACACGCTGACTGGTGTAAGATAAATGCAAGACCTCTTCCCTCTGAGCTTAACCTTGCCCCCCGTCACAGCTAATCACGGCATGGGTTATTGATGTCCACCGGTCGAACACCGCTCCGGGCACCCGGAGGTGCAGCTTTCAGATGCATTTGTATATGCTCACTGGCCCCATTGCCATATAATTGCTTGGTTGTGTAACCGCCATCAAATGGCTGGGATTGGGGACGGAGAGTGCTGTGGTGTGGTACCATGTGGTGTGGGGTGGCCCGGTGTGATTTAGTGCATCAAAATAAAGGCGACTATTTTATGAGCTTCCATGCTTTTGACACCTGCAATTACCAGAACCATGGCTATCATCACTGAGTTTACAGCTGTTTACAGAGGTATAGGACAGCACAGGTACAGGCAGGACAGTACAGGTAGGACAGTACAGGTGGTCAAATGATTCTTGGTTTGTATGCTGATCAATGAGCCTGCTGTTTGTGATAAATTGAGAGTAGAGTTGGTGGAGGCATTTGCATGGTGCATATGTTGGATATTGGACCAAAAATATACAGCACATGGGTAAAATAAAACAGATGCATCAGAAGGCAAAGAAAGTGCCTGCTTACAAATGTTTTTAATTGGGGTTTAATTTTGTGATTTTAAGACAAAATTTCTGTGTGTGTGTGTGTGTGTGATTTCACTAAGCCATTAATACATTTTATAAAAATGCCACATCTCACTTAAACCAGCAAATCAAACCTGACTGAGAAGATGAACTCCCTCCAGAGTCACTGCACAAATGAGCAATAGTGTGAGCAGTGACAGAATGCATTTACATCTGCTTATGACATCTGCCGCTTACCTTTCTTAATGCACAACCGATGTCAGTCACATATGGGACGTAGGCTTGAGAATAAATGTTGCATGGACACGCCTCTGGACAAGTCAGCACTGGAGATGGACTGGACTCATGAAGAGGCCCTCTGTGATTTAAGCTTCACCACCACCAGATGCTTTCACGTCAGCTAACAAGGTAGACCTTGAAAATGGGAAAATGTCTGTTACTGACCTTTCAATTCCAGGACATTTTGACCTTTTTTTTTTCTGCTTTTCTGTTTTCTTCACACCCACACAGTGAGGTGTTCTGAGATGGTTCAGTACTGCCCCTTAAAGATCCTACGCACAAAACCCTTTGTAAACTATTTCTCTCTCTCTCTTTCTCTCTCTGTCTCTTTCTTAAGGTTTCTTTCAGGAGTCTATATGATATAGAGGCAGCTTTCTCAGAAGTTTCATAAGCAGCGTCACTAGAGCAGAATCCCTGGCCAGACTCATATCAAGTTGCCTTCCTCAAACCACTCATCTTCAAGGGCACACATGCCGGGGGAGTGAATAAATGACACTGGCAGAAAAGAACAGCTTGAGATCAAGACGGGATGGGGGGGTGGGTGGGGGGCGTATTCATGGAAAATATTTTTAAACCCTGAGAGAAATGCATCTATCCGTTTGTCACTGAAAGTGATGGATCTAAGGCTCCAATGTTTGACCCCATGGATCAACAGGTGATGGGGAAAAGGTTGGACTGGACTACCATGCTTCATGCATCACTGCAGTCCCCATCAGAGATTGCCCTCATTTGTCATCCAGAGCGAAGATATTGCGGTTGGAAATATCTGGAAAAGCGGATATGTATCATGTGATGAAGACAAATGGCTCAATCAGAAAAGGAATCAATACTTAATCAATATAGGAGGGCTATAGCTTCCCTGCAGATTAAATAAGCATCACAAATCAATTCATCTTTAAACCTTTCTATTAATAAATAGCTTCACATACATTTCG
>PYXC01000588.1:627500-667500 GCA_015244755.2 Tenualosa ilisha
GCTTTTATCCAAAGCGACTTACAAAAGAGGATAACATTCAAGCTACAACACAATGAACTAACAAGGAGTGCATATTGCTAACATAGAATCTGCGCTGTTTTAAGTTGAAAGTGCAATAGTGTAACACAATGTAGAGAAATTAAATTATTAAGTGCATTCTCAAAGTTTACACCAGGAGATATTCTTGGAAGAGCTTAGTCTTCACGAGTTTCTTGAAGGTGGAGAGGGTATCAGTTGATCTGGTAGCACTTGGGAGGTCATTCCACCAGCGCGGAACCAGATATGAGAAGAGTCTGGACCGACCTGCACAAGGTGTTGGCCGTGCTAGAAAACGTTCCTTAGAGGAGCGTAGTGGTCGTCGGGTGACATAGGGCTTCAGAAGAGAATTCAAGTAGATGGGAGCAGAGCCATCATTCACCCTGTAGGCCAACATAAGTGCCTTGAATTTAATGCGAGCAGCCAAGGGCAGCCAGTGAAGTTCAATGAACAGAGGTGTGACATGTGCCCTTTTTGGCTGGTTAAAGACCAGACGTGCAGCTGCATTCTGGATCATCTGTAGCGGTCTCACTGCACAGGCTGGTAGGCCTGATAGGAGGACATTGCAGTAGTCAAGACGAGAGATAACCAGGGTCTGAACCAGGAGCTGGGTTGCATGTTGGGTTAGGTACGGCCTGATCTTCCTTATGTTGAATAGGGAAAAACGGCACGACCGAGCCACAGAGGCAACGTGATCTGCAAAGGTCAGTTGGTCATCGATCATGACACCTAGGTTTCTTGCCACTTTGGTGGGAGGAACAGACAGGGAGTCGATCTTGATACTGATGTCGTGGTGTATGGCTTGTTTGGCTGGGAGGACCAGCAGTTCAGTTTTGGAGAGATTTAGTTGGAGGTGATGTCCTTTCATCCATGCAGATATATCGGAGAGACAGTCCGAGATCCGTGATGACACCGTGGAGTCGTCCGGCGGAAAGGACAGATAGAGCTGGGTATCATCCGCATAGCAGTGGTAAGAGAAGCCATGGGAGTGGATGATTGAGCCCAGCGAGGTGATGTACAGTGCGAAGAGAAGGGGCCCCAGCACAGATCCTTGGGGTACTCCTGTGGTGAGTTGGTGAAGTGCCGATGTCTGTCCTAGCCACGATACGTTGAACGACCGTCCAGTAAGATAGGACTTGAACCAGGAGTGCACTGTGCCATCAATCCCAATGTTGGTCAGCTTGTCCAGTAGGATGCTGTGGTTGACCGTGTCAAATGCTGCTGATAGGTCCAGCAGGATGAGCACTGAGGACTGACCTGCCGCTCTGGCCTCTTTTAGTGCTTCCGTCACAGACAGAAGCGCCGTTTCAGTGGAGTGGCCACTTCTGAAGCCGGATTGGTTGGAGTCGAGGAGGTTGTTCTGAGTGAGAAATCCTGTGACCTGTTTAAAGACAGCTCGTTCAATGGCTTTGGAAAGGAAGGGAAGAAGAGAGACAGGCCGGTAGTTCTCCACTTGAGTGGGAGCGAGGGATGGTTTTTTGAGCAATGGTGTTACCTGGGCTTGTTTGAAGGCAGTGGGAAATGTACCCCTAGTTAGTGACGCATTGACCACATGTGTGGTTGCTGTCACAATTGTGGGGGTTATGGCCTGAAGAAGGGTTGTTGGGATAGGATCCAGAAGACAAGAGGTAGGCCGGCTGTCTGTGAGAAGCTTAGACACCTCTGCCTCGGAGAGAGGAGTGAAAGAAGAAAAGGAAGCAGTTGGTGTAGAGAGGCTAGGAGAAGGAACCTATTCCATATTCCTCTGCTATGCCCTTCTGGAAAGCAAGATGTCTGCCCGTGTGTCACATGTAAGGCAAAGTTTTGTCTTCTCTGTCATAGAAATAGAGATGTTATCAAGATTAAGAGATTTTATGAGGTATTGAACAACAGGTGGTGAGGGATCATTGTTGAGTAAACAAACTGTTTATGGTGTTGTGCACACACCTGCCACTGCCACGGCCACGGCACAGCACAATACCTAACACATACACATGGCTTTAACCAAGTGTGTGTTTGCCTTTTTTGTTTCTTTACAGCTCTATTGTATGAGCTCTACAAGCTCCAAAGGGTCATGCAATGAAGCACAGGCTGAAAAAGTTTCCAGAAATGTTTCAACTGTGTCTTTCTCTTGAAAATAAACTTCTAAAATGTTTGTGTGTGTGTGTGTGTGTGTAGGAGTGAATCCGGTTGTGTATGTGTGTATGAGTAAATGTGTAAATGTTTGTGGTGTTTGAGTGTCCATACACACGTGTGTGTATGTGTGTGTATGTGTGTGTGTGTGAGAGAGAGTGTGTGACACAGGATCAGAGGGTAGTGTGACCTGCTCCATCCCTGTGCGGCCTCCTTTGTTGATGTTCCTCCCCGCAGTGTCGGGAGCTAGTTTATCTTCCAGAGGTGTACTCTTACTCCCGCTCTTTTATTTCCTGTCTAACTGCCCTCCCTCTCTTCGCTTCACTAACTCCATCCAAATAGGAATGAAGTCATCTTGGGAAGGAGAAACATGGGGTGACATTGCAGATTTGAGGTGAAAGACTAGATAGACTGTAGATGTTCTTTGATCTCTTTGACCGACTAGGATGGTGTAAATGGCACTGATAGTAATGGCCCACAAACAATAGGCAAAGAATGTTCTGGAAAAGCGAGCAGTTACTGATGCAATGTAGTGAAGTTTGACTTCCCTGACAGGGCCATAAAAGAACCTTTTTAGAGAACCGGTAGTTGCCATGAGGGTTCTCAATAATTTAAACACCTTCAACTCAATGAGTATTGGTGAGGCGGCTGTTTCCAGAAGCTCAATCTCATTCAGGTGCATAAAGGCGTTCAGAAAAAGCAGTGGTCTGCTTTTTCAATGACTTCAATGCCCATAGGGTCTGACACATTGACGCCAAGCAGCGCTGTCATTCTTATCGGGTTTCTATCCAATTTGAGTTTGCCCTTCAAATGAGCGCGTCTATTCATTCCCTACAAGTCACCATGGCAACCGGAGAGGTGGGGGGAAAAAAACGATGTGAGTGACGCGATACTCTGCGACCTTCACACTCCAGTGAGTTGGTTCATCAAAGTTATGGCAACATCCTCCTGAGGATAAATACAGTCTCAAGCAGGCAAAAAGCCATACCATTCACACCAAGCCACACAAAAGTTTTAAGGCACATAAAAACACAAGCAGCTCACTGTTATGCCCACAAAAAATGTAGCTTCTGCCTGTGGATTTTCAGTTTAAAGGGCCGTTCACAACCTGGAATGATAACTATAAAGATAGCTGTAACTATAACGCTATTTCTGTCTATACTGAGCAACGATAAGTCTGTCCTTATGTAAATTAACTAATGTCTAAAATTCCATGATTTCTGATTGGCTGTGAACCTTTTATCGTTCTGAAAAAAAAAGTGATCCCAACATTATCAGTGTCATTGTCCATTGTACAGTTTGTGGTGTGGTTGTCATATTCATATTAACTGGAGCGATTTTTTTTGTCGTTCCAGATATAGTTCCAGTTATTGTTCTTGGTGTGGACAGCCCTTAACTCTTTTGGTAGGTTATGTGTCTGACTGATATATAAAAATTCAGTATCTGGGAGATAAAGTCTGAACTGCATAGTAAATTTCTTTAAGAAGTGATATATGGAAACACTTTAGCAGTTATCTCTCCTTAGTTTCCCTACATTTTAACAGGGTCCTTTTCTTTACTCTGCTGCTCTTGAATCAGGTTGAGATGACGGGGGTACACCTGAATGCAGACAACAGCTGCGTCTGTCAAAAACTGGGTCACTCCAAAACTTTTGAGACAGAAACCCCCACTGCGCCTCCGTCGCAGACTTTGGAGCAACGTTTCCAAAAGGCGCCCTTTACTTGCGTCTCCTCCTTCCAGAACCTTCTTTTTTCATATGAGCTTTGACAGAACGTCCCCATGGTGTCTGCATCATAGAGGTAAGGTAGGGGGACACCACCGGTACAGAGTGTCCCAGCTGACACTCTCATCTGTGCCCATGAGTAGAACAAGTGGCACATTGAGAGCTAGGTGCAGAGCATGCCCCCCTTTGACTAGTTGGGCTACACGTGGCTGACTGCTGGCACCTACATGTCTGATGAATCCAGTGTTAAAGGTACAAAAATTTTGAGGTTAATTTGTCTGCTTTGTGGTCACCTTTATGGTTAAATGAATCATCATCGGGTGAATGAAGACTCTCTAAGTTCTCCTAAATGGTCTCTTGGCAAATTTACCGCGCTTGCAAGATGCTGCTGAAGGACGAAACAGAAAGTTTATTGCAGTGCTTCTGCCAAATTTTCAAGTAGCAATTTTTCTTTTTGCATATATTAATGGTAGGTTACAAACCAAGCATTGTCTTATTAGTCTGTTAGATGATGGTCATGTAGGCCAATAAAGGGGGGCAAGGAATGAATGAATGAAGTATTGTACCTTGTCCTGTGATGTAGAACACAGCTTTCGTTTATGAATCTGAAGCTCAAATAGATTTTACAAGCCCAATTACAACCTTACATTTAGGCTGCATATTTGGCTAAATGGCACCCTCTTTGGCAATCACAATTGAACTATAGTTGATTTGTGACATGTGACATCACAGGTAGGCTTTGCTCTAATTCACCCATTCTGAAGTGGCTATTTCTAACTTCAAGATTTATCAAATGGGGCAACCTATGTTTCACATTAATGACAACTCTGAGACCATACACAAACACTTCTAATTCAATAAAGCCAAGGAGAAAATGACTTTCCATTCTATGTCCCTTTCAATGAGTTATAGGGCCAAGTCTACCACGTTAAACTTGGGCTGATATGGTGTACCTCCACGCAGCAGTGGGGTCATTGGCCTGTAAAATGTTTAAAAACTTATGGTCTGAGTCAAAAACTAAAATCATCACTGCCAAGACCCGTAGTCCACAACACCTCCAGGGTATTTCATGATTACTACACAGCCCCCCAACTCTCACACTGGTGGTTCTTCTACCACAAAGAGCCCATGTCTCCCTTCTCCATCCCCTTTAATCAAGTCTCTCTCTGGGGGAAAACACACAATGATGTAACATATACTCAAGTGATATTTGTTGTTTTATTGTACCCCAGAATCCATTTGAACTCCAGGTTTATTTCAAGGCTGATCGCCACAGGGGAAGAAAGAAGGAATTTTCCACACAGTTGTCTGATCTCACACACCCAATGATACTAATGCCATAACCAAACCCAGATGACATATAGGACTATATATATATATATTCTAATACTATATTTTTAAATATTTTTAAAACTATCTCTGATAAACATTACTATTGCACTAGACACATAGTGCACCTCTTGGAACAGAATTTCTGGTAACCATAGCTACAAAAAAGACTTTTTAAATCTTGACAGCTACCTTTGTTGGCCAAGCACATAGTCTACAAATTCAGTACATCACTGAGCAATTCAAACATAGCAGCTTTTGTCATTGTTAGAATAACCCAGCACTCATCCAGTTACACCAAGAAACAATAGAGAGGAGAGAATGGCAGCTCATCTGAATGACAGGACTACAAGGGCAGGTTATGTGTGTGTGGTGTGTGTGTGTGTGTGTGTGTGTGTGTGTGATATTGTGCATACATACAGTATGTTATGTAGTCCCTAGGCCCACCAGTGCTTGTTTACAGGATCAACCACTTTAGCGCTGATCTCTCTTCATGGACCCATCTAATCAACAGATAGAGGGCATAGTAGAGGGGACACAGGAGGGGTGGTTCGCAAGGGCTTGAGAGAGTGGATGTTTATTTTTCTCTTCATATATCTGTGAGTGTGTGTGTGTGTGTGTGTGTGTGTGTGTGTTTGTGTTTGTACATCTATCTAAGTATGTATGACTGTGAATGTGTGTGTATACTTTAGCGATAGACGTATAGTTGAGGCTAACGCTGTAATTCTTATAGATTCATAATACTTTATAGATGCTTGTAATAAAAGCTAAGAGCCACACCAAATGCTGTATCTCCTCTCAGCCTAGTGCTGATGGCCCCACTGAGATAGCAGCTAGTGCCTGTAGGGCTAGACACACACAGAGAGCAGTGAGCTTTAAAGTCTTCTTCCAAAGCCCTTCACTCTCTAACCCTCTCTGGGCTGCCTACTGAAGAGCCTTTACAGAAGGGAGAGAGGGGATATGGGGGGTGGGGGGGTCTTCTCATAATGTTGCCACTACAGCTCCAAAGACTTGTCACTTCGATGAGGGGTGATGGTGGCGCAGGTGGTAGAGGTGCCGTTTGAGGTGCGAGCCCTACTCTGCCTGACCCCATCGAAGTATCCTTAAGCAAGATACTGAACCCCAAATTGCTCCGGGTGGCAGGTTGGCACCTTGCATGGCAGTCTCCGCCACTGGTGTGTGAATCCATACGTGTGAATGGGTGAATGTGAGGCATAGACTGTAAAGCACTTTGAGTACTCGTAGGAGTAGAAATGCGCTATATAAATGCAGTCCATTTTCTCCTACATATACAGAATGTGCTCAACCATGGCAATATCCTGTCCCTCAAACCGAGGGTTATAACACCGGTACCCCAATTTGAAGTGGTGTGTCCTGTTGCCATTTCATTAACACAGCAGCTTGGGTTTAAAACTGTTTTAAGATATTAATTTTCAGCATTTCTGTCTTTTTCTTAAAGTAGGAGGTCCTCTTTTCTGTAAATGCAGAGGAGGTGGTGTATAGTCACGCACCGAAGAAATACCTCTTTGAAATGGTGCTCTGCAGGATCTGATTGCTTATACAACCCAGGTGGTTGTTTTGTGGTATGTCTTTGTCCACCTCAGTCTCTTATTTGAACATGAACAATCGGAGCAATTATGAGACAAAAGTGGACATCTCTTTTTTCCTCCCTCCACTACCACCGTGGTTATAGATGACTGTGCCAATGAAGGAGACATTAATTTCATATTATCCTTATTCTCAGAAAACTCGGAATAACAACACCTGAGTCATTCTTAAGGTAGACTCTTGCTTAAATGAGGATGATACAATCTTTCTCACATGTTTTAAACATCATTCTAATAAAACACTGTCTAAGAAGATTACATGCTTAGTGTTACTACTTTGCATCATAAACTACCAAGTGCATACTTGCTATCCCAGGTGCTGGTGGCTCCATGAAGAAAAAATGGAATGAAATAATAAAAATGGAGAAATGAAAATATATAAAGATGTATGTCGTCTCCAGTCTCCCTCTGTCATGTCACCGGGTGCTGGAGTGATCTTGTGGCTTGTGGGAGATGGTGACCTTGGGCCGTATCAGCACACGCCTCCCATCAAAATGCAAATGGCAGCTGGAGGAGTGGGCGGTAGAGGGGGGTGGGGTGGGGGGTGGGGTGGGGGCGCGGTGAGGACGTCACGGAGCCGTAAATGAGGTGGCTGGTCGTGTTGGCGGAACAAATTGGTATGGTGCACCAGGCGCATAAGCGCTCCCAAGACACTTGATTTTTCACTCATCAAACTCCCCTGTTTCTCCCTGAGCCTAAGCAATTGGTGTAAAAGGGACCCACAAACCTTGTGCCCAGTTAGAAGTGGTAGAATAACCTCAATATAGAGAGGGCTATGCCATGGACTCCAATGAATGGATGACTGTCTTGTAAACCCATAAACTCCATTTCCAATAGTTTATGTGCTTCTTTCATATTTGTCATTCACTTTTTTCATGCACTTTTTTCTGAGTAGACAATTTACCATAGCTTTCCCATTACCCAAAAGACCCAGACGTCGCCACTGGACCTAAATGGCCCCCACAAAATAAGGAATCGATCTACCCTGGTCCTTCTAACAACAAACGTTTCAAATCGTAGGAGGGCCATCATTTCTAGTTTGTGACATTTGTGGGCCATTACGGTGCCTTGCTGCTGCCAAGAGCTCTCTCTCCCGGAATGCTGCCTTAAGTCAATGATTGGTCCTGGCCTCTCCCGTCTGGGTGCTGGGCGACATGATAGGACGCATGTGTGACTGTGCAGCGTGATACGATGCACCCACAGAAGACAGTGAAGCGAGACAGAAGCTTAGGGCGTATTATCACCCCATAACCAATCTGAAGGGAAAGAAAAGCCATTCCCAAACACAAGAAAAAACACCGCCACCATCACCGCCAAACCAACACACACACACACACACACACACACACACACACACACACACACTCTCACACATACACTACGCCCCCGCCGAACATTACCCCTTCCCAGCTACGACATCCACTTGTTTTATGGCTCATTCTACTTTCATTATTCTGCATTCTCGTCCACAGGAAGTCGTCTGAAGGTCTTCTTTAAACTTCTAAGCTTGGTCATTATCCGAGGGCAAGCATGGCACAGTGCGATCACACAGCACACCATTATTATCCCTGATCGCTCACCTCACAGCATTTATTACACACTTTGTTCTGCTTGAACACGTTTGCTGTGCTGTACTCTGTACTCACTCCTGTGGAAGAGAAAGAAAACCAAGAGTATAGCGTTTCATTGTCACAAAGATAGGATCTCCAATGGGAAGTGAACGGTAAATTGAGTGATCATGACACAGGGAGGATATCTGCCACTAGTGTGAGACCTGTCATTCAGGATTTGGTACAGTTTTGAAATAACTACATGCAAACCTACTGAAGAGGAATGCCACTCATCTACACTGCCTTCTGAGCAGCATAGGATAACAATTTTTTTTCTGGGCCTAAGAAATGTAATTTCATTTCCAGACCCCTCGTGGATTGACAAGGTAGATTTCATGCTGAAAAAACATTCCAAGTCTTGTTTGAAAAGGCGGTAGTGGAATTTCAATTCTCTGTAATTTGTTGAAATAACACGTTCAAAGGCACTGAGGTATAGCTACATTGGCTTCACGAATGGCCAACTCTGATTCAAAGTGGGTAATTGTAAGTTATGAAAATCTGTCAGACAAAAAATTTTATCTAAATTACATTTTCACATTTAAATATTTGCAAAATCAATCAATCCAACATCACATATTCAGTAAAGAAGTATATTCAGTGCTAAATTGATGAAGGAGAGAAACAGAACGTGGGAATATGCTTTCGGAGGGGAAAAAAACCCCTAAGATTCCAGTATAATTGTTTATGTTACCTGGTGTCAGCACAGTTATTATGTAAATTACGCCTGGAAGATGGTATTATGCTAATGCATTCTGTACCCAGCCCACACAACCACAACACACTCACAGTCAATAACACACACACACACACACACACTCACACATGTCGACATCCTAGCGGCCTGAAATTTTCAGTCTAATTTGAAAAACGGCTAGAGGGTCAGAGGTCAACTCTCTCTTGGTTTGGACTCGACACCACAGGCTGTGAGACGCAAGCTCTGGAGGCCGTCGGAGGGTCTGCCTGTCTCGTGCCGCTCTGACTCATTGCTAGCGTGAATCATCGCTGGCTTTCTGTGCCCGCGGACAGACAGCATATGAATTATTTATCTATGTTTTCATCAGCCCCGGCGGACCACTCGCTGTCAGAAAGTGAAACGGTTCCAGTTTAATATCGTCGGGCGAAGCTGGGGCCTACGTTGTACTGGGGAAGCCTGGTGTTTTTCTCATAAAGAGGACATAAACAGGGTTTAAAAGGGCTTCTTTAATACATTGTGCTTCGCACTTTTGTCTCAAGCAGACACCACACAAGAGTACAGAGCACACAGACCATGGGAACATTAGACTATACCCATACAACAGCATTGGAGCACTTCGCAGACACAAGTAATGAGAGACCATGTCTTAATATTTACTGATGGGAGTGTGGAGGTTACTCCAGGATCAGCTCTAGCCTTTTTGCTGCCCAAGGCCAGATTTGAGTTTTGTCCCCTCTTTTCTAGAAATACAAGTGAAACACTGTAGCCAAGCTAGAGCCCCCTAGTGCTTCCACTCAACATCACATTTCACTACAGCGCTAGTACCTGGTACCTATCCAAAGGCTTAGATTTCCTCAGCCAAAAAAATTGTAGGACCAATCAGTGAACTTAGAGAGGGCTATGTCCTCAGTTGGAGGGCTGAAAGCGACGTTACGGCCAAATGGTTGAAGTCAGGCCTAGGGCATGCCCAACCATTTTAAAGTCCATAGAAAGTATCGGTGTACCAGGAAGTTAATATATGCCTATGTAGAGGTGCCAGACTCTTTGCACAAAGTGAAACAACATGAAAGAATCCAGTTCATGAGGCTGGACAAACTGAAGGAAAAAAAAAGTAAAAAGGCATTGCTATGCTCCCCTGAAATTTGGCATACTAGGCGTTAGATTGCCTACACCAGGAACCAGCCCTGAGCACATGTATTGATGTAAGGAATTAGACAGAATAGGTGCTCATCAACTGGTCTGCTTATTCTAAAATAAGTACTTTTGGTTAATAGGTTATCTAGGATATCACTTCCGTATTACAGTCACTTGCAGGTGCATCCTATGCAATCTCTGAGCTTATATAAATTTAGAACGCACCAGCAATACACTGACAGAAGAAGTCATTCCTGTTAAGTTAATTGTGCAAACACGAACAGGTTTAAAGTTTTAAAGATTAATGAACTAATATCAAATTTGGCAATGGCAAATTTACAGGGAAAAGCCTTCCGCCCCATAGGGGCAGAGTATCTAAAATCCATCTTTTTTACAATCTCTGAGAGGGGTGGACAACAAGATGTTCACTCAGGTATAAAATGATGGTAATTACTACACTTCCTTTTTTTTTTCTTTCAAAAGTTGGAACAACTTTCAGGTTGTTTCATGTCAGTGAATGTTGAGGTTGAGTGTTTCCTCTGAGGAAATGTCATGAAAGAAACGAACTGACAGCTTTGGTTGTTAGATTCGAGCTGGCAGCACAGCATGTTTTCATGGTAAACAGGTAAATTAGAGAAGCCTCCCTTGGTCTTGCTTTCATTCTCTTAACTTGTCTTTAAAAGCAGAGTATTTTCATTCCATACATTCTATAACCTTTGATATTCTGAGAGCAACACCAACTTTCTACCATAAAGTTTGATCTTCATACAATCATAATATTTAGCTTTTAGGGCACAGTTAGAAACAAATGCACAAAACTAAGCTGCTTGCTACTCTTCTTGTTATAGGCACACGTGTACAATAGTTTAGAAACCAAATGTCATGGCTGAAGCACTTCCAACCAGCTGCATGACGGAGAAGAAGATTAAACAAAATAAAATGTAAAAAAAAATTCTGTGTGAGTGTCAGAAGTAACGCACCAAGCAACACCAGTCAAACACAACCCTGCCCTTGTCTGCATAGATACGCGTGTATGCCTGTCCACCTCCAGATAATACACACACCACGCTCCTTCCAGGTCTTTTAATCTTCAGCAGGGCATCACGCTGTTGTAAACACAGACATGCTGTGGGTGCCTTTGAAGCAGTCGGGTGATGCGTGGGGAGCATGTTCGCTGTGATGCCTCTGTCTTCCATACCCTCAATATGACTTCAGCGATTAGGGAAATGTCTCAGCATCAGAGTAAACAACTAACTACCAACTCAATTATTAAATCTATTCTACAGACAAGAACTCAATGCATCTGTTTGTTTAAAGGAGAAACAGTTAGTGTAAGATTCATTGTGTGTTGAGTGAGATGAGTGAAATAAGTGTATTTCTTTTCAAGATCAGTTCTGATTAGCTTTCATGCTTAACAAAAAAGAGGTGTGGATTTATTTGTATTCTGATTCAATTTTTACACTCACACTCACTCATTCATTTTGTTGCTCCAGCAACAGACCTGTACATTCTGCTTGTGTTGATATCCAGGTCACAGCCAACCCCCCACTAACAGACACAAACAAACACACATACACACAAAAGTCCTTAGAGTGGTGTATTCAGGCCTGGGTGCAGACATGTGATCTAAAGCGAGTCTGAGTGGCATTAGTTCCGTGCTGTTGGAGCCAAACCCAGAGAGCCAAGAAAAGCTCCCCCCGCCAAGGCCAGGAGGGCAGGAGGCAGCCGAAGCCCGTCAGGCGTCAGGCCCTATCCCCCTGTGTTCAGGCTCGGCTGCCCCTCACGCCGTGCTGCAACTGTCACCTCCTCAGAAAGAGCAGTGGAGAAAGAGATGGAAAGAGAGAGAAAGAGAGGGCAGGAAAAAGACCACAGTGCTTTGTAAAAAAAAAAAAAATTCTGTCTAGAATTCCCAAAATTCTGACCAGAAGCAAAAAAAAAAAAAGATAAAATAAAATGAGCTCAAGCCTTAATGGAAAAGGCCTGCAAATGACAAGGACAGATCAGAATAGGTGGATCAGGAGCTGAATCCCCATCACTAATAACCTCACTAGGACCACTAGGTCATTACATGAGCAAACTGTCATATGTATGAACTCCAGTCTCCATTTATGGAAACACTGAACTGAACTGACCAGTGTTTCAATTTAGGGTCTTGTTTATAATTACAAATTAGCAAATACATTAAGCCTTGTCATTACAGGTAAAATAACTTCAGGTAGACTTGGATTTTACACATTGCCTACGCAAAACTTGGCCCACAAGCTACAATGTTAGCTTGGGGACTAGGCTATTGTCTTAGCCCATTTTCATTTCGATGAGATACCAGTGGCAATAACCGATGAATGAATGTGACATCAGGATAACCAATCAGCAACTAGAGGAAATGATGTTTGTTTTCAAACAGACTAGAACATCAAAATATATGGTCTGACCACGACCAATAGACTGGGCTCAATCCTGGGGGCGAAATCAGTGGGTGTCCTTCAAACTGGATGGGGCTACAACCAATCAGAGTAATGTCAGCAAAACAGCAAATAAGTCCTTCTTTGAAACGAGCTTAGCTTTCAAAGGAAAGCCCAAGTCTAACTTCTAAAGTTGAAGCCACAGCCGATTCAATTGACCGCTATTCCTTAGCCACTTACTGAATTTGCACTATCACAGCCCTGTCGTTATCGTGTTAAGCCTGCCCAGCGACTCTCTACAAATATAGAGCATTGCGATTGGTGTTACCAAGCCTTGGTAAGACCTATGGTAGGCCTACTACGGCCCCAATGGTGCATGGTTAGATGTACCCACTGAGCAAAACTATTTGCTACCGCTAGGGTGCATCTAACCAATATTAACCAATTACTTTGATATCTAAAATATCAAAGGATTGCAAAGGGTAGAGGCAACGTAGGAAGTAACATGAGGAGTTCCCCATCAGGATGAAGGGTTAAACTAGACCAGTGAGTTCAAAGTGTAAAAGAAAAGTCTGGCTTGAATCAACCTATATTCCTGTTGCTCGAGCTTGCCAAGTGCTGCTGGTAGGAATAAGGAAAAAGGAGGAAATTTGGTAGACAGAATTTGTGAACCAACTGAAAGAGGCACAAACAATGAAACTGAAAACAAAGTTTCCTGATGTACCGAACTTTCTCATTTCTACTTCCACCGGCAGCAGTTGGTGAGCTCGAGCAACAGGAACAGAGGTTGATTTACACCAGCCTTTTCTTTTAATTCTCTACACTGATTACTATGCTGTCATTGGGAACGTTTGTCAGTCCTTAGTAGTCAGATTCAAAGTGAATGAGACTTGAGACTTTACTGCAGATTATTATCTATGAAAATGACAAATGGTGCTCTTTCTCAGGTGATTTGCCTCATTCTGCCCCATCCTATGACCTTTCACGTGCATTGATGCTTTAAACAAGCAGACAAACACGCAAAAAAAAACACACACACACACACAATTTCAGCAGGGAATATACATCTGAATGAACGTACTGCTTTATGCCATCAGAAGTCAAAACCAATTCTGGTGACTGGTTTCCATGGTGACAGTGGCGGCCCGAGATATTAAAAAGAGGGGCTGCTAGCGACCGTTACATAATCTCAGTCAGTTTGGATTTTCCACTCAACTCTCTGAGTCTAGGGTGTTTGCATTATTGAATTCTCTTTAAGGCTTCCTAAATGTATGCTATCCTGATACCAGGGGACGCTCGTCACCCCACAGGATCTTAATATAGGCAAATGTGACCCTTCAAACCTTCTCAGTAATTATAGCAGACACACCTGCCAAAATATGTCAGTCTAATTTAGAACTGAGACGAATGCAATGGTCTTAAAAAGGGTGTTAATGTGGGGGGAATGTATTCAGTGTTGGCGATGGGTAGTCTTAGTATCATTTAGTAGACAGTCATTCATCAAGACATGATGTGATACTGAAGCTCTGATAGCTCATCTTACACAGAGGGAAACATGAAGCCATCAAAACCGTGACAAAGAAGCAAGTACAAGTTCAGTCATACATCATTATTACATGACGCCTTTTTTCTCGTTCCTCAAACCCCTGAAAGGGGTGATGGGTAGCAGTGCAGTGCAAAATGATTATTGTATTCTTTCGCCAAAAAAATAGTCCCGGCATCACCCAACATCATGAACAACACAGGGAGAAACAGCAGACATTCACCCAGGGTGTAAGGGCCAAAAAGACCTTTTGAAGGTCCAGCCTGTCAGTAAAGGCACATTGAGTTGAAATAGTGTGGCAATAGGGGCAACTGCATTAGATTTGAATGGCTTTTTTATTTCCTGATGTTCTGAGGAGAAATTTCACTATACCCATGATATTTTAGTTATCTGAATGTTCTGAATCTTTATACCTTTATACCTATATTCTTTTTTCATGATTCATGATTCATTTTTGTTCATGCCCGTTCTCCACAAATACCCTTTCATATACTTAGTCAAGATGATGTACCCCAGATGTTAGCTAGTGTGCTGATAATTACCTTTCAGACACACAGAGAAACACACAGATATCACGATGGGAATAATATCCATTCTACTCAGGTTTCTCCTTCTCATTTAATGCAGTCCATCTGCCTCTGAGTGCATGTTCTCCCATTTGTGTTGCTTTGAATCCCATCCAGTGCCAAGCAAAGATGTTTACTGGGGGAAAAACAACAGTCTCCTGCTGCAGGTCCCTTCCCTTGTAAGCAGGTGCTAGCAACACCATTATTAGACAAATATGCAAATGCAATCATGGGCCTCTCTGGCAATGGAGTTTAAAAAGCCAGACCACACAGCAGTAATTATGAGATCATTCTGTCAGTGGCGTTATGTCGAGATTGTATTGTAACATCAAAGGGCTTAGTAAATTACATAGTCGACTTCCCCCACTGCTATGCACACACGCACACATACACACAAGTGCACGCATGTGCACAAGCGCACACATACTTACACACACACACACACAATTTACTCATGCTTTTCAGGAGCGTGAGTAAATTGAAGGTATCTGATTAAGTCTCCAGGGAAAGTCTTCTCTGAATTTTAGTGCCTGCTAAATTAGATTAAGGTGTGCCTATGCCAAGAAACAAAATTATGTGCAGATGGTGAAATGATATGTCTTTGCAATCTTAGCTTACTAATTAATCAGATGTGTTGACCTGTTGAAATGTACTCAAGAAATTCACGAAAGTTGTTTAAGCCCAGTGGCATAAAATCACACTCCTGGTGTTTCTGTTTTTCATTTGAAGCTCTTGAAAACCCCAATTCCTCCCTGTTAAATGATTCAGGGCCTCAAGATGACATTTCTCTTCTGAAGATCTGAGAAGGAAAAGTATAAAAGGGTTTCACAGATGTCATCTTCTCTCTTTGCAAAGCTAGTCTAGTTAGGTCACTGTCCTATACTAAAACCACAGGTAGATCAATTGATAACAACTCTCAAGATGCCTCGAACATGATAATATTGTTCTTCGCAAAATAACATGATGAAATGTTGTGTAATACATCATGACAAATTTGTCACTGAACAATAAATAACACAATTAACCGGTGCATTAAATCTTTTCTCAATAATTTAATAATGACACACATACCAGATAGACAGTAGTTTCTGCTTCATCTGGACATGATGAGATTTGTTGACATAAATAAACACGTAAATAAATACTTTAAAAAACACACACTAAGGTGTACAGCATTAAGGACAGATCAGGTAACTGGAACATGGTTTATTAAGCCAGCCCTTATGGTCCGCCATAAGTATAAAGTGTTAGGAGGCACTGGACAGCATCTCCATTCAGCCTCTATTTGTAGACAACAACTGATGATTTCCTCAGTAGGGTTAATCTCTGCATATAATGAGGTGGCTGTCATGAGTCAAAACACGGTTAATCTCGCTACTAAAACACTTTGAGTACAATTACAACAGTAATGGTAATTAGCATTATTTAAAATGATTTTTAGATGTTATGTGAAACAACAAGACAATAATGTAATCAAATGGTACAAAGCTGATATATCTGTTTGAGAGAAAAAATGTTTGATAATGTTACTTACCATTTAATTTAAAATTTAAATGCATGGGAATTTGAGACATTTAATCACAGGTTAAAGAGAGCGGGTGGCTGCTTTACAATCAGTGTCATTTCCTGATTACAGGTTGAGGGTTTAATTTAATGAGGTGACACATGAAGGGCCCCCACTATTTGAAAAAAAAAATCATTTGAAGTGTTTATAACAAGAATATTTTAAAATGTGTCTGAGAGAACAACACATATCCAAAACAAAAATAGATTTCTCTGTGTACGAGATGCAATTTATGATTTCATAAAACCCTACATGTTGACTGGTCCTCATAACCAACAACTCTTTGTTTCACATGCTACCACTACATCCCATTTAAAGGCCACCATGACACAAACTGTCCAGAGAGGACAATGACAGAGCAGAATGTAGTAGGTCATTTCAATTAAACTAATCTCACAGGTCTAATGATGCATTTAATGCTGAGGACACTCAAATAATTGATCATTCATGTGATATATTAGTTAACTAATTGTTTCCACAAAGTGTATGCACACATTGCAGTCCAAATTAACTGTCTTCACAGGATAATGTGTTGTATTCTTTTCCTGTTTGTGAATAATTACATCATAAACTATAGACATTAAACAAATAAAGCACACAACCAAGGTAAAGACAGCATGGATATTGAACATGTTGCAGAACAACTTAAACATACAGCATTTCCTGAACAGTAAAGATAATGTGCTCGTTTAGAGGTCAATAAAAGAACCAGAAGAGCAAGCAGTACAATGTCACAGGACAGAATATCAATCAAGACTTAGGAGGCATGTGCCACTTGACCGCAGTCAGTTGACTATGCGCACCCAGCTACTCACTCCTTGGGTCAAATCTCTTAAAGACATATATGCTCATTTGACCTTTTCAATTCCCTCTCCTCTTCCTCCATCAAAAGCCTGACCTTTCATGATAATGAGAGCTGACCCCTGACCGTAGAACGCTCTTGCTCCAATATCGATACACCACACACTCTTCTTTAAAATCTGTCAATTTTAAATCTATTAGAGCACCTCTTCATAATCTGGTGCTGCTCACGACGAGCAACTGAATCCTCAAATCGTGTCGTTCAGTGTCCTTTACGATGACGGTAAGCAGGGCACTTTTTCCTAATAGCTCACCTTATTGGCACTATAAATCATTCATCACGTTCATTTGCACACTTAATTTGTGCAGATTAAAATTCATGTCACAGAGACATTTGCGGTGGGCATAACTAATGTGGACCGCAATCTGCTCACTAACTGGATTCCGATTCACTTGAGAGAATAGGATCTTGAGGTTGAATAATCCCTCTCTCCCTCAAGTCGAAGCATTTGTAATTGGCTGCCGGTTTTGTCATCTAAATCAAGTTTCTTTTTTTTCCGTCCCCCTTCAGCCGCTGGCACGACGCATGATTCATGTGATAACATTGAGAATTATGCTATCCGTTTTAGAGCTGCCCTTTGCTGTGTTGCGGACATACATGAACGGCACCTAAAACTCAATTAGCCGAACGGCTTGCCCATATCAATCCTCCAACTCCGACCATAACATGCGCATGTCCTCTGCCATGTCCACCTCAGGCCGAAAAGGGGCTGCGTTAAGATGTAGCTTTCTGGATTACTCTCCATCCAATCGATTCTCAGTGCAGGGTTTGGTTTGTGCGCAAATCCTCTTTATTAATCAAAGAACGACAGGCGAAAACAGTAGGCTACTCCACTGCACACAGCCCCAAGAAACAAAAGCCAACAGAGCGAGAAAGGAGACGACACAAAACATGCTAGAATCGAAACAACTTGATGGAGATGCTGCCAGGGGGGGAACCCTGTGATGTCAGAAATGAAGTCCCTCTTGGCCCGGGTTTAACCGCCTGCCTTCTATTGATAAGCGTATCTAGGAAACCCCAAGCATAATCACACTAGATGGAGGAAGAAAAAAAAAAACAGCCCAGCTAATAATAGAATCAGGCAAGGGACCAGTTGTGGTGGGGAGTCTAAATTAACCTCGGTCTGAGGGACTTTCAATGACAAACCAAAGAGGCCTTTTTACAGCGCTCAGTAAAGATGGGGCTCAGGGGAATGGTGATTTAAATAACGTAAGAGAAAAGGGACTTCCTCCAAAACAATCATGGCATGGCCTTGTGAAAACACGGCTAATGTGATTAAGTCCACCGTCTTTTTGCTAGCATTCATTATTTATTTTTGTAGTTTCATAATTTGGGCCCTGGGAGGATGCTTTTCATAGGTTGTTGTCTGGGCAAATTTCAAGCTTTTGCAACAGCCAAATAGGTTACATCCTAATTATGTGTTTGAGTGGAGATAAGAATTACCTATCTGTTTAAGACCTGGGGTACATTCTATAACAATGCCAAGACAAGATTTTTACCACATTTGAAACAACTCTCACTCAACTCCCACTCCAGGTGACCCTTGTGAAGACACTAATGGTTCTTTCAGATACAGTTCTTTCATCCTTAATGATTGAGGTTGTACATAATGATTAAAGGTTTACAAAAACATCTGCACCTGCACCTGACATCAAAGATGACCATGGTCATATTTCAGGGATGGTGACAGATCTAGCGAATTTGATTTTGTAGCTAATTTGATTTTGTTTTCTGAAAGGAGCCAATGACTAAAGAACCCAGTTTAGCCATCTTCCCTGATGAGCCAGAGCTTAGGCTAACATTGTGAATAATGTTTCTGTGAATGACTGGGCTGGCCTCAGTAGCCTATGTTCTCCAAATAGCAGGAAGGACAAAGAACACTTATGCTATGTGTTGGTAACAGAGTTTAGTGCTTGGTGGGGTGGGGGAGAAGATTGCAATTGTTTACATTTAGCAGACGCTTTTATCTAAAGCGACTTACAACTCATCAACTATCAATTGTTCAGGGCCAGTCTCCCCTAGAGCAACTTAGGGTTAAGTGCCTTGCTCAAGGGCACAACGGTGGCAGCCGGGATTCGAACCCACAACTTTTCAGGCTACTTACATGCTAGCCAGGTTCCTTAACCACTACGCTACCACCACCCACGGAGTTTGCCAGTATGTGATGGTGATCGTATTAAGCTTCCAAAGATGCCTCATGGCTGAGAGACATTTCTTTGGCAAATTGCCTCAGAGATACCTAGCGAATCAATACAAGCTTGACAAAGTTCCTGTGCACAACGTGACAAAAGGTTAATTGAAATGTTGCACCTCTCACAAAATGTTTCGTAAGAAAATTGAGAATTTGCAGTTTAGCTGAGTAAACTTCCAACAATCAGTATGGCCATTATTTATTAGCACCCCCCCCCCACACACACACACACACACACACACACACACAGAGAGACACACTCAAGACACGCTCACTTACATCTGTGAACATGCTTAGTTTCTCCTCAAGAGGAACAAGGGAACTTCTATAAACAAAATTCTACAATGCATTGCAATGAGAAGATTCTTTTGGATCAAAAATGCCTTGCAAAGGCGATGGCTGGCAGCATGTGATTAGAAACATGAGACTCCTACTTATGTCATGGGTTGACTTGTTCCTCCAGTTCAGTCCTATTTTTTCAGATTCTGATTACAAATGACAAATTATTGTCAATTTGTCCATTTTAAGACATTCCCTTGGCATTCCCATGAAACAAAACAATAACAAAACATTTTCTAAAAGTTCTCAAGTGCACCAATGCCTTGAGGTCATCTTTTCTTTAAGTATCTTTCTATTCTGCCAAGACCAATGTTTTTGTGTTGTACCAAATTCATATTGTAAGCCTTCACTTCGAGATAGGGCTAATGGCTAATCATTAAGCTGCACATACGCAGGTGATTATATCGGGGCTAAGATCAAGGCAAGCCAGTTATCTCTGGACAGGATGGTGCTCAGGTGTCACAGTGACTCTGCAGATTAATGAGATATATGCTCCGAAAAGGGCAGAGTCACTTTGTCGAGTCACACCAAGACACTTTAAGCCAAGAGGACGAGGGCTGAGGGGGACTAAAAGACCAAGGAGGAAGTCAAAAAATCCGTATCTTTTACTGGCAGAACCTATCTGGGACCTGTATCGATTTGATCGTCTGGGGCTGAGCTTGGATCACGTTTCCTCAGACTACAACATGACATCAAGGCCAAACTGATTGAAAGAGGGCAGACTTAGTTAATGTTATGGATGGGAACTGGATAAACCTAGACAGGGGAATACTTAACTTTTTTAAATTACTACTTTTTACCACTAAAACTTTTAACATATTAACATTAACATGACATTAGTATCTTTAGGGAGACTACAAAGTAATGTAATTTTATTCTTGATTAGCTCACTAAATCAATGATTTAGATTAGATTAGATCAGATTATTGAATATCCTGTCTGGAAAAGGAAGAAATAGGCCTAACAGTAAGTTACATTTTTAATGTCTGGAATCCTCAGCCATTGTTCGTTGTTACCATTTTATATTTCATGTTTCATATTTTAATATTTCATATTTTTCATTCTGTATGAATGTGTCTTAATAAAAAAAGAGTTCATAGCTTTTCAGAGCCTTTCAAGGACTTTGCTTTGCCCTCCAAGAGGTCACCATGGTAAGCGACGAGTGTGTACTTTTGTTTAAACCTAATAGTCAACCAGTATTTGAGGTGGTGATGCCATCAGAGGTTACTGATGTTCTTTCAGCTGCCATTTACTCTCATGACATTCTAATTACCCCAATAATCTTTAGTTCGTGAAGGCTGAGCACAGATTGTGTGTGTTGGCTCCTCAGAGTCGGCACAGAGCTCTCTGCTATCTTAACCCAGGCAGCCTGAGTCTCATGCAGAGGTAAAAACTGACGACAAGCTGCTGTCTAAAGATGTTGGTTTTGAGACCTATTTTGCATAAGTGTCTCTACACATTCTTTTTGAGTCGAGCAGCTAAAGTTATATTAAGATTACCCTCACGTCCAAAGGATAACCTAAAAGAAAGTGTGGTGATGGTGAGCCGCGCGGGTTGAAAATGCATTTGACGTCATGCCCTTTGGAATTACACAGCAGCCGTGACAAGCTGTAGACATTAACAATGCTTCGCAGCCTGCCTTGACTCTGCTCAGGGGAGTCCAGTCTTTCTGCAGAGGCCTGTTTCATCCTATGAAAATAGGTAAAGGCAAAGCTGTATCCAAGCAACAGGATTGTTGCCAGGTGACCGCCACAGAAGTCCTGAGACCACAATGTCAATGTGACTTTCAAAGGAGTAAGACAAGATAAAATTTCAGTTGTCAGAGAGGAGACACAAGAAAGTTGGTGCTAAAGTATTCTCAAATAATAAAACTGTCCTAAAACATTCTTCAGTTCTTTGCTGTTGCACAGATAAAATGAAAACTGTTTTACCCAGGCTGTCATGGAGTGTGTGCTTGTAATTCCAATTATTCAAGTTTTTATGAATAATTGAATTGTGAATAGTTTGTTGAATTTATTTGTATTCATTTGCAGACATGTGAAACTAACTTTGTACAATCTTCAGTCCAGTCCACAATCCGATCCGGTCTACGATCTGCTATCTTTTTACAATCTACAAATCGATCGGTTGACAAATAAATCACAGTTGGAATGTGAGCTGTGAGGCCATCATCTTTGGAGACAGATGATACATCTGATGACAGACTGACTCATCACCAATGGTGCTTGTGTTTTTTAGGATGCATGAGTTGGAATGACAAGGTATTTCAACACAAGTTGACCAATTCCTTGTTTAACCTAAATCTGTGTAATAATGATGTGAACCAAAAACCAGGAAGAGAAGAGGGACAGGTCATTGGGGAGGGCAAAGACTCGAAAGCAGGCTGAAACTGTAAACAACCATTAGTGTCGGTGATATCAAAAGTCGTGCGTCTGTCAGAAAGCCAAAGAGCCTTTCATGCACAAATCCTCGCAAGAGATAATGATCATTTTTCTTCCAGGCGAATCTACAGACATCACCACGCCATTTAAAACAAAAAAAAGAAGAAAGAGCCTTTCCTCTCCTCCGCATCAGGCACCAAAGGCGACAGAAATCCCTCATTTGTAAGACGAACAGACCCATGTTTCTCATAATGAAAGGATGTGCGTTCAAATGCTGTTCATGTTGTGGCCATCACACAGCTAGCAGTCTGACTTTTCATCTTGTCAGCCCGAGAAAAACACAACCAATTATGTGGTCACCCTAAGCTTCTAAGTTCCAGTGTGAAACCATGTAATAGATAGAATTATTTTACTCAAGCAAAATGATCAGAAATGCATTAATGCTCAACATTCCCTACTACTGGCAAAAGATCTCTCACACAAATGCACACACAGTATAAAACATAAGCAGTTATATCTCTTGGATCAGGTCAGCATTTCAAAGTGGAACTATGTTATTATAGTTCGATTGTAAAATATTCCAGTGTAATACAGCGCAATTACACTTTGACTAAACAAAGGTGAATGCAAAAAGAAAATCTTGCTATGCACTGGGTTTGGTTGAGTCAACGTGAAAATATCTGCATGTTCTTTTTGCAAGTAAATACTCTCTCTCATTATTTCATTGTCTCTTTTTTTATTGCAATTTCATATTCAAAGTTCAGTGTAGGATTGCATTTTATATTTGGCAAAATTGACAACTTTACTACTCGCTATGAGCCTACTAGGGCTACATGCCCACACAGATTCAAGGGCCCCGGTCTTTCAGTGTTCTGGGAATCGATGATGGAAATTTGCTTACGAGAAAAACAAGCAATTTTTTTCCTTTTTTTTTGCCTGTCAATAGGTGGCGCTGCAACACATGGGTGTATGACGTGGGAGCCAGGGGAAGCTTGAAAAAATCTTCTTCTTTTATTGGTCATCACCGAGCAAACAGAACACTCTGAGTAAGAAAACCAGGTGCTAGTGTCAAGGCCAGAAAGAATTATTTCATTTATTTGGAAAGAGCAGGACGCTCTAGGAGTATGACAACCTCAGTCCAACATTGGCAGAGTGAATCTACCCCCCTGTCTCTAGCCTGACCATGGCAGCCTGCGTGCATTAATCTCGGGTGACTGGATGTTTGTTAAACTTGTAAATTAGTAGAAACTAAAATGGCAGTCTTACCACAAGGTCAAAGGAGCATGACGGTCAACAGCCAGAATTATCTGAAACTTCTTGACTTTGATTATTTATGTCTCTACCCTTCACACACACAGAGTGTGAAATGAGGAATTTCTAGTAACCAACAGTCTAGCCAACGGTTTTGCACCTACTGTTAGTTTTTTTTTCCTGAATGTTTAAACACTAACACTGATTCTTTTGGCACAATTCCTGAACCTATTACCAGTTGTAGTCAGTCTATTTGCAGTCAGCAAAACTAAAAGCCCAACTAGCACTTTACACGTTTCAGTTTGTAACACACATTTTTGTAACACAATTCTTGCTGAATTGTAAACACAACACACTGCACAGCACACTTTTTGCACAACAAACTGCATAAGACTCGGTTTGCAATTTTATAGCACACTTGTAGAAAAACTGTACACATCTGTGTCTTCTACTCACTATTCTGAGACTTGCCTTCCCATATTGATACAGGCCAAAGCACTTTTTGATAATTACTTCACTCAACATTCAGACCTTTAGCCCTGCAAAAAAGGATAGTTTGGATTACAATTTTGGACAGTGTTGGACAGAGAGTGAAAAAAAAGTTTAAGAATTAGAGGAGCGGAAGAGGTGAAGAAGGAAAGGGACAATGACTGTAAAGTGAAAAAGTGGAGAAAAGGTTGAGGTCCAGTATCAAAATCTCTATGACAACTGTATATATATAAAACAACAACAACAAAAAAAAATATTTGTTATATTGCACTTCTGACCCTGTGTCTTATATACCATGGGCCTATACTGTATACTACACTATACATGTAAACATTCACAATTTGCACATTTGGATACCCGTGCATATGCATGATGCTAAGCTACTAAGTTAAAAGCTACTCAACACTGACATATCATGCACACAGAGTAAGAAAAAGCCCAATATTTTTTTCAGTTCTTACAGTCAGTGTGCAGTTAGTGCTTTGTGGGCTTGTTAATTTTATTGGTTGTGTGTACTGTTGCTTACAAAAATACCATTTTGAAAAGAATGTGAACAGTTCAGCAAAAAGTGCTTTTGCAAATAATTTGTTTTGCTAGTTGGGTAGAAGGTTTTTTGGTTTGTGTGTAGAGTTTTGCATAGCCAAAAGTTTCAAAAACTGTGCCTAAGCAATCAAAAAAAGACTGTTATAGGGCTATTAGAAAATGGTATCTAATTTGTATGAAGAGGTTACCAATACAACTGGAAATTTTCAACACAAATATTTCTGCATTTCCACTAATGTCAACTATGCCATCCTGTGGCTGTTCTCTTGAGACAAACAACTCATATTTGCTCAGGTTGTAAATAAATAAATCACAAGTCTGAACCTTTAAAACACATTAACAATGCAAACACTGCCCTCTGGTGGTAATGTTCCGTAGCTGCAAGTTCAGCCTTTAACATTCACAATTATGTCCTTCTAATAAAGGTCCCTGTTCAAGTAATGTTTCTGTCCCTAATACACACACACACACACACACACACACCAATAACAGTAACCACCACAAATAACTGGAATGACAGAGGTAAGTTTTTGCTTTTTTAATTATTTTTACCATGCTACAAAAAATAGGGTGTTGGCACTGATGGCGTATGATGTAATGATGTAAATATCACAAAATACACAATGTCTTTTCATCTTTTTTTTTTTTTTAAAAATACAAACATTTGGTAAACTAATATCCATACCTGAAAGGGCCAATATCAAACTGAAATGTCAATAAAAAGTCCATTCTTAACATCTGTTTGTAACACCAGGATAAAAACACCACTGCACAGTTCTGTGTCCTATGAGGGACAAAATGAACCGACACACAGATCAGTCTGGAATGTTTACTAATGCTGTTGATGGCCCCTTGGGGAATTCAGATTTTCGAAGACCAATGTGTCAGAAGAAAAGATTTGGCAAAAAGGGTGTTTATTTGTCACTAATGTTTTATTGGCTTAATAAATGTATCTATTTTAACTACTTTTATACAATTCCTCTATTTCATGGATTCTCTAAAACAATAGGTAGAAAAAAAACAAACAAAACAAAATAATGCATGTTAGAGCATATAGTACATTTTACAATATGATACAATAACAAACGTAACATGAGGACGTTATCGGAATCCAGATTCCTATGAAACTGTTCGCCTCTTGTATAGTAAACATTCTTTTATTATTTTTCTTTAATGTTTTATACAATCAGGAATGTCATTAAGGACACTTGACCGGTCTCGATCACCGACAGTCCAGGGAGACTTTCTCCGTGACCGAGGTCTAAAGATGAGAGTGTGCTGAACTGTTCAGGATGATTCAAACACGCATGCAAAAAGGGTTGCTCTTTGAAAATCAATATACGTACATATGTATAATGTATATATGCCCAGTCGATCAGAGTACCTTAAGTACAACCAGCATAAACTAGATAAAAATTCCAGCTTTTTATAGTGTACAAGAGGGCATGATATTTTGGCATGTACTGTACCCGAGACTAAAGTGACTGCAGTGTACTTACTTGTGGTCCTTAAATTACAAAACAGAAACAAGGAAAGTATCGTCTGATGAAATCTACAAATCTACTGATAGTGTACCATAGTTGATGATGTATCTTTTTTTTCTCTTTTGTCTTTTTTTCACCATTGTTAGGTTGCAAAACTGTGAATAGATTTTATAAAGTGAGGCACCAGAGAATTCCGTGAAAGAAGGAAATGACGTCAGTCAGGAAGAGGATAGTGTGTAATGTGTCAAGTACCTGCTCAGCTTTCCCTTTCAGGCACACTGCCGCCAGTAAGCGCCGAGAAAGGGGGCGTTCGTTGGGCTAGTTTATCCGTCTTTCATTTTAGTGTGTGACACTTCTTGTAATACAATGTTACCCCCCAAAAAAACAAAAAAAAACCAGCCCTATCACCTTCGAACTTAAAAAAACAAAACATTTTGCATGTAAATATATATTTATATATTTATATATATGAAACAACAGACAACATAAGACATGTGACGAGGAATCAAAAACAAATGAAAAAGGTGCAGTTGGGACAGTGCTTGGGTTGGGTTTGGTTGGGGTCGGGTTTGGGATTCGGGCTCACATGGGCAGGTCAGTACTATTGTGTCGCGTCTTGCGGGAGGTGCCGTCGTCGCGCGGCAGCGCCTTTTGCAGGCTGGACATGGCCGCCGTGCGCTCGATGTCTATGACCGCGTAGAGCTCGGTCCGCCGCGTGGGCGTCTGCGGCAGTGGCGTGGTGGGTGTCTTGGGCGTGTGTGGCCCGCTCGAGTCTGAGCCCTTCTCCATCTCCACTTCGATGTAGTTGAGCTGCCGCAGCGGCTCGGGCAAAGCTACACCCGCCGCCCCCACGCCACGCCGAAAGTCAAAGTTGAAGACGGTGGGCTGCTGGGAGGAGGAGCAGTCCCGGCGGGGTGGGCGGGCCGAGTCCGGCTTGTGAGCGCTGAGTGGCACTGTCACGTTCTCCGTGTTGACGTAGTTGTGCATTGGGTCTAGGCCACTACCATGATGGAGGACCAGCGGGTGGGGCGTATGTTGTGGGTGGTGGTGGTGAGGATGATGGTGATGGTGGTGGTAGCCATTGTTGAGCGATGGAGTCTTTGGCGCATAAGCGTTGTTCTCCTCCTCCTCCTCGTCACCACCCCTGTCGGCTTCAGGATAGGGCTTGCGGATTTCCCAGACGGGTGGCAGCGCTGGCAGGTTCTCGTAGTTGAGCAGTGCCGTGCGCCGCTGTGCCGAGTTGTTGGCGTTTTGCGCGTCCGGTGTGGGGATGGGCGGTCGACACCGACGAGCGCCCGTGGAGATGGTGGTTGTGGTGGTGGTGGCGGCGTTGACTGGGGCCACGGTGGGCTTCAGGGTCAGGGGTGGTGGGTTGGTGCTGGGGTCCACCGTCGCTGGGGCGGGGTTAGGCGCGGACGCTGTGCCGTTGTGATGCTCGTACGCTGACGGTTTAGCCCCAGCACCACCTGACGCGGCGCTCGCTGTGGATGACGACACGGTAGACGAAGACGATGGCGTCTCCTTGCGCTCGTCGCTGTCGTAGCCCGTATCGCAGTCGGCCGATGTGCCTAAGGGGGGTGCTGCCAAACCATTGAGGGCCGAGGGAGGGGGAAGGGGGGCCCCTGCGGGCTCCCCGCTGGGCCCCATCACCACCGACGACGCCGCACCACCACCACCACCACCATGCTCCACCACCTCCCGCTGCCGCTCCTTGGCCATGAGCTGCCGTTGCACAGGGGTGGGGCCCAGTACGAACTTCACACCCTCGGGCTCCAACAGGACGCGTGCTTCTGATGCCTCATTGGGCGAGGAGGGCACCAGGCTGTCAGGATTGGACAACCGCAGATCCAGAGGGGCGTGGACGCTGCTTCGACTCCGCCTCTCTTCCTGAACACCCGTTGTGTTCACGTACGTATGTACCTGTGTGTGTACAACACAGACAGACAGAGACATTCAACACAACACACAGCCAATTAATTATAAGGCAAACAACCCATGAAGCAAATTTCAACATACAGCATCAATCATATGATTATGTCATACATCAGTTCTGTGAGCTCAGAACATTAACATTATGTTCTAAATAATTAGTGGAGAAATACGCTGTGAAGTCAAATTCTGCAGTGCCAAAAGGTTGATAGTCCCTATTCATTATTCATTGGTATCAACTGTATCACTATTCATCTGCACTTGAACACAAAAGTTGCTTAAACCAACACTAGGTGGCCTCTCAGTCGACCTGGATAAAATATCAGGGTAGGGGTGTGATGGGTTGTTTCCCAGTCTGTCTTCCTCTCTCTCACCGTTTCGTCAGACACCAGCAGAGGGTGTGTGGACTCCTCTCCCACTGAGGGAAGCCGGGCACTGCCCACGGAAGGGTGTCGGCTCGAGGGACGAGAGGAGGCGTCGCCGAAAGAGGGGTAACGGCCGATGCCATTGGGCAGCGTGGGCACCGAGTAACCTGGAGCTGCAAGGGGAGGAGAAAGAAGAGAGGAAACAGAGCTGAATCAAACACATAAAGAGTTCAATCAAACTAATACGAATGAAACCAAAAAATAGACAGAGGGCAGACAAACGAGCAGTAGTGACAACCGTCTGTTTCGTCAGAAGGATGGAGAGGAAGAGGGGGAAGTGAGACCAGAGAGGGAAAAGACAAAAGGACCTGACAAATACAAAGAAACAAACTGCCACCAGACTTTAAGATGTCACAGTGACTGAGGAGTTAGTGATACCAATGAGCAAGATTAGGCCAATGACTGGTTGGGGTGTCTGTGAATAGGGGTGTGTGTGTGTGTGTGTGTGTGTGTGTGTGTGTGTGTGTGGTGTGTGTGTGTATTCATAGTTAGAGACAGAGACAGAGACAGAGACAGAGACAGAGACAGAGAGAATGAGTATGAGAGAAAGAGAAAATGAGTAAGAGAGACGTGGGTGATAAGATGGAATTAGTGTGTGTGTGTGTGTGTGTGTGTGTGTGCGTAAGGCTCTCTGGCAGGTCAGTGCAGAGTTTAGCTAAACACAGCCACATTCCGCTGTTTCTCCACCCTCCATTCCACTCTCCTCACATCAAAGGCTGCCCAAAGACCGGCCCGATTAGGAGGGGCTGAATAGGGGGGTGGGGGAGCTAAAAAACAACAACATCCCAACATGCTGCTCCCCAGGGGGACGACGGGAGGGGGACCAAGGGGCACAGAAGGTCAGGCACTGGTGATCTAGCCATGGGGATGTTGTTCTTGGCCTTTAGTTCACTCCCCTCCCCCCAGCCCTAGCCTTTTTACCATCTTCATTCTCACTCCATTGAGATCTTGCACCTTTCACTGTCCTCCAGTAGACGTTTATACTATCCATCACACCACATACACTTGGAGACTTCTTTCAGCACGTATGGACAACTTTTGTTGTTTGTATCTTGATGGGGTGTATGTGTATCCCTGGTAGCGACAAGTGTGGACAAAGAGTGTGAGTTTGTGTGCGAGTATGCGTGAGTGTTTTTTCGTGTGTCAGTCTGGTGGGGTTGTGTGGAGAGTGTGTGCAGCATGTCTTACTGATAGGGGTACGTTGCATGTCTCTGTGTGTATGTGTGTCCTATTGGAGGGGGTACTGGTGTGTGTGTGTGTGTGTGTGTGTGTGTGTGTGTGTTTGTGTGTGTATCTTACTGGTGGGGGTGCGTGGTGTGCGGGGGATGTCAGCGGCGTCGGCAGGGGCTTGGCTGGGCTCCAGCACTGGCTCTTCCACCACACTGATGCTGTTGTTGTGCATGATGTCCTGCAACATGTTGAAGATCTCCTCAGCCCGGGCACACTTAAAGGCAAAGATACCTGGAAGGAGGGAGGGAGGGAGAGAGAGAGAGAGAGTGCAGGGGGGTATTTGAATGAGAGAATTTCAGTCAAATCTGCATGGTGTACATACAGACCAACACACAGAGACAGATACACACACACACACAAAACAAACGCAAAAACACCCGCTAAATGTTCAATACAAGGTCAACAAAGAACTGGAAGAACTGGACAACAGTGGATCCAAACTAGCAGCACTCACACTACTAAGGGTAGAAAAAACTAAATATGAACAAAATTGTTATTAAATATATGATATATTCAAAACCACTCACAACACCCCACCAAGAACAACAGACACAGCTACACTTCAGAAACACACTTAACACACTTTACACTTCACACATGAAAAAGAGGGCGAGACTTTCAGGGGCAGCCTCCTCCCTGAGTGACTGTGGACAGCAATACTGCAATGTGTGTGCTGTAGTATTGCATCCAGAGGGAAAAGGGGATCAGAGAGGAGAGGTTCCGGGTCACGTGGGCCAGGACTTACCAACTACCAGAGACAGGGACCTCGTCATCTGGTCAGCATGGAGTCAAAGTGCACAATGATGATATTAGCAGTAATACAGTGTAAAAGCTAAGCTAAAGCTAAGCTAATGCTAAGGCTAACTGATGCTTTACTGACATTTGCAAAAAAAATAGGTGTAGCAAGGAGACTTTCCACAACTGCAACTATTTGTAGTAATAGTTACAGGTGTGTGCCTATGTCTTTACACGGCCAAACACAAAATCAGACATTACAATCGAAGGGTAGTGTTTCGGTCACATGACAAACAAGATTCTTAGCATGACATCAGAAAGAAACAACCAACAGAGGACAGAGGCAGATTACAGGAAAGGGGGGAAAATGCAACAAGTGAAAGTGCTGGATTTTTTTTTTTTCCCCTAAACTGTTAAAATCATTAGTACTGTATGGGCACACTCTGTTTTGGAAACACATACAATCTTGCCTATAAAGCCTCCTGGACTGAAGTTGCACTGTGGCTGATGTAAAGACAAAATAGAGTAGTAGACAGAAAAAAAAAGCCAATTATAAAGAGAGAGAAAGACAGAAAGAGAGAAAGAAAGAAAGAAAAAAAGATAGATAGACAGAGAGACAGACAGAGAGAGAGAGAGAGAGAGAAAAATCATGATGCTTACCCTGGCCAGTCTGGCAGCGGCGCCCGCTCTCAAAGGAGAAGAGGTTGGAGTCGTAACCATAGCGCCGCAGGCACAGGTAGGGCCACCTGACAGCGTGTCGCTTGCGCGTGTGCAGGATAAGCTCCTCCTCCGTCAGCTCCATCACGCCCGAGCCCAACTCGTTTCCGTCGTCATCCACATTTATGACCTACGCACACACACACAGGCGTGCACAAGCGCACACATGCCACACAATGACCCGTTTCAGTACCGATCATCAACTAATCTTATTGACCACACACAACATTGGTTTTAAAACATACAAAGACTCCACACTCTCTCTTTCTCTCGCACACATGCTATTGCTCAGGCACACTCACACACCTGTACCAGAACATCCTCATCCAGTCCACATTAGTGCACTTGACTAAGACCATTTAAGACTGTGATTTCCTGAACTATTCCAAACCGTGTGTGTAGGCACCGTAGTTGCATGTTCATTGCATCCAGACCTACAGTCCAAATACTTAGGTCTGAGAATTGGGTTAAACATAAGCGTGGTCCTATGCCACCTTTGGATTGATTACCTCACAGATGTCAAGTACTGAAGACTATCCATATTACCAGAGGCCAAGCCTCTACACTGAAAATTTGGAGAAGATTTTGTAAAAATCACATCAGTGGAATATGTTTCTTGCCTGTAACAGCTGAACGCTGAAGAAACTACAGAGTTAAATTGGTAGTTCAGAAGTGGTAGTAGAAACAGGACACCCTTGCATAATTTCTGTGAGGTTCATTTCAAGCGATGTGCCGGAAATGTACCAACAAAGCCGATAAGGCTCTGCCTGAACATACAAGTCTGTCAGTGAGGAAGCCTCAACTCTCTCCTCCAAGCCAACACAATACATTACTGATCAGCCATGCTTTTATGGAAGAGCGAGGAGTGCACATGGCACCAGCCAGAGGCAGTAAGGACCAACCCTCTGCGCCATGCCCACACACCACCCCCATCCACGCCCCCACCCACCCACTCACCCACGAGTCAAGATGGCAGCAGTTGACCTAGAGCTCCCCATGGGGAACAAGAGAGGCTTTATGCTGCGGAGCAACGCAGAAGAGGCTTAACATGGCCAAAGTAGATAATGATGAGGCATGTCTGAAATATGACAACAATTGGTCAACTGTTGGGACGCCACACCAGAAGTCACATGGCACACGCCCCCTGGGCTATTACCAGGTCATGTTGGCCCGTGGTTCTGGAGGGCTGCCTGGATGGTTGGGAACAATCCTTATACAGTATTGGTGGGTGATTGCTCTCCTGAGGGGACACGGCCAAGCAGGGTGATGACTCAGGTTTCACAGGTTTCAACAGGGTCATCAAGGTCACTTTTACATGTATTTATTTTGACAGATGCTTGTAAAATAAAGTAAAGCAAAGCACAGTAGAGCAAAGCAAGTGGGATTTAGCTGATGCTTTTATCCGGGGCAACAGGGACTTGAAATTTGGGAATCAAAACTAGTCTTTCCAAGGTTGTCAGGTGTTAACGCTGCTCCACTATGCCTCCCAAAGCAACTGACCAATGAGGAACAACAACTAACCTTCAACTGACCAATGAGGTACAACAACTAAACTTCAACTGACCAATGAGGAACAACAACTAAACTTCAACTGACCAATGAGGTACAACAACTAAACTTCAGCACATTGGAGACCTAAAGTCAGAGACACTTGTGTGCAAATACTGAAGGAGTAGGTAAGAAACAATTGTAATAAACAACTCAGAGACAGAGGAACCATGTTAAGATGAAATATTGGCTAAACTGATAACAGTGTTACACCCAGTAAATTCACTATTAAAAATAGCATTTTCAGCATGCAAATCCAGTCTATGTCTTGGACTTTCTGTTTTGGTCCATTGTGCCACCCAACACAACCAACCATGCAGCCAACCAACCAATCCAATCCTACCATGCAGCTAGACACATATCGACACCTGGGTTAGAAGGCCAAAGCTTTATTTCAGAGAAGATATTTTTGGAATACAGATTACATAGTTAACAATGTTTTTTGCTAAAATGTTTAAAAACAATAAATAAACAATTAAATAAACATTGCTAATGAAACAATAGTATTTTGTGTTCCAGTACCAACACAATGAGACCTTGCAATGCATCATCACACTCTTTGATGGGCTGATTCTCTTCTGATCCAGACAAGTGTGCGATAGCAGGGATAACAGTAACGTTATAAAGTTAAGATAGTCCATGAAAAAGACCGCCTGGTTTGATTCGAAAGCCATTTTCATGTCGCTTACTTTACTAAGGAGAAATCTAATGTGAATCAAACCAGCCCTGTTGTTCCAGATTATCTGGTTCTTTTTCCTGCATGCATCATGTAGTGACCTGGAACAACAGGGCCATGGATTGATTCACACCGGATTTTTCCTTTAAGAGGGACACCACTAATGTGATGTTTAGTCTGAAGAGGTCAGATAACTAATGGATAGATTATATAAACTGTTCTATCCTTACACTATTAAAACATGATATTATACTTCCACAGGCATTGAGCTTAGACTGGTTATATCCTCAACTTAGCAACCCACAAGTCTATATTTTGGATTTGCAATACCAGTCTGAAATGTTAGAGGGCACAAACTTAAACATATAGCTCCTTTAAAGTGTGCAGAGACACCATGCAGAGAAGAGCGCAGTAAGTGCAAGTTGGGTTTGCTGGGTTATCACTGATACTACAAATATTACACTTCTGGTACACTAAAAAAAGGCAGTCACTATTTAAGTGCCGACATTTCACCCGATGCCCACTAACAACTATCTATTAAAAAGCCTGGGCCTCCTATGGGATAATACCAGGCCTGGTATAGTGTACACCCACACACAGACACAGACACAGACACAGACAGCTTGAGCAGGACTTGAGCTGAAGACTGCACTGTAATTTTACGCATGGGGTACCAATCATAAAGACAACTAGATGATTTGCTGGTGATCAGCACAAAGACCGAATAAACATACAAACAGCTTTTAGAAAAATAAACCAGCAATAAACATGTAGCCATTCTTACAAACACACACACACACACACACACACACACATTTTTACAGTGGAGTTACACTTTTGCGGTATTTGAGACTGAGAAGATAGCAAGAGAGATGAGATGATGGTAAAAGGAACAACAGAGCCCCCCCTTCAAAAAAAAAAAAAACGACCGAGAGAGATAGAGATAGAGAGTAAGAAAAAGAGAGAGAGAGAGAGAGAGAGAGAGAGAGAGAGAGAGAGAGAGAGAGAGAGAGAGAGAGAGAGAGAGAGAGAGAGAGAGAGAGAGAGAGAGCAGGCTGGCCTTACCTTGAATTTGGTTTGATGGTTGTCTGGGATGGAGTCTTTATCAGGACAGCTACAGCAGCTACCCATGGCTTCTTTAGAAGACCATTTGATCTCTGGAGCACAAAAAATTAAATAAATAAATAAATAAAAAAACAAAAGCCTTCAGAAATCTCAAATAAGAAGAGGAAAATACTACATCAAACATGGAGGGCATGCAGAAGCTGAACAGCAGGCAGTAAAACTGCACTGCCCAATGGCATCAGGAACCAGCGCTGTGGAGTGGGTGTTGATCTTAAGGATGGGGTGGAGGGAAAAGAGAAAAGGAACAAAAAAAAAAAATTTGCTGATTGCTGAAGCAAACAATATGACGCATGGAGCGAACAAAGCAGTGCCGTTCTTTTTCTGGGTGGCTCGAGAGTGAGTATCGCACACACTAAATATTCACACCAGTCAGTGGGAAGACGAGCAGAGAAACAATTGGCAGGTGGAACAGCTGTGGGGCTCCAGCACTCGAATCCCACTGATGCCAGAACAGTCCACCTGAGCACTACAGGTGGAGGCAAGGCGCTTCTGCAGCATAGCAAAGCTCATACATGGTGGCTTTCAAATAGCTTTAATTAAGACAGAGCTGCAGAGGACCAATAGCAATATTTATTAGAGAGGCAGTATGGCGGATCTATTGATGTAACAATGAACTGCAAGATAGTGCCTTGGCCTCGTTGCTTTGGCCTCTTCTTAAAAAACACCACCCAGTTCCTTTACCTCAGGCTGCTCGGTGTAATACTTACAGGTTACAACATCCAAAACTGACCTAGAATCAGCAACAGAATGCGAAGCAGAAACTAGACTGATGCAACTGAAGGGATGTGTGTGTCCGCGTGCATGTGTGTGTGTGTGTGTGTGTGTGTGTGTGTGTGTGTGTGTGTGTGTGTTCTGTGACTGCAGTTCTCCCACACAACCAGGAGAGGGCAGTGCCACCAGGCTCTCTTACCTACATCCAGCCATCAACGTTCCTGGGTCCCTCCCCAAACCTCGCCTCGGTCATCCTTCACCATGTCATGGCCGCCGGGAACCCGACCAGCCTCTGTACGGGAAAAAGGGGCAGGAAGCCATCAGTATAGTGAAACAGCAGCAAAAAAAGGCACTGAATATCTACGTCAGTGTCTACACTTTGTCACTGGCCTCGTCCTGATTGTGTTTCCAAGGGTGTGAAACAAATCGTGTTTCTGTGTCATCAGCGCGAAGCTTACTCACTAAGCTACAAGCGAAACAAATACACACAAGGCGTGGTTGGGGAGCAATTAAAAAAACACTGGTAATGCAGTTTGTTTCAGACATGTGATCACGTTTATCATAAGACACAACACACACACACACACACACACACACACACCTACACATACAGTATGTGTGCATACTGACACAAAGGGACACACATACACACACACCCCCTACTCATACAGCATGCGTGCATACTGACACAAAGACACGCACACGCACACACGCACGCACCCCCCCACACACACACACACACACACCACACACCACACACACACACACACACACACACACACACACACACACACACACACACACACACACACACAACACACACACACACCGCACACACGCTGGAGTTATGCGGGTGCATATGCACACACATGCGCACACACACACACCTTAAGCCTTGAGAGCAGAGAGGAGTTATTGAGATTAGGGTTAGGGGAGTGACTCCATCACCACAACAGCAGGCAGTACTGTTACTAGCGATACGCTAACTGCTGAGCTTACGAAACCCAATGGCTCAGATCACTAAAGCACTTATTGCCTGGGGTCTGACAGAGTGCTAGGTTATGAGCCATCCATCCACAGCTCCGGCCTCTCCCTTGTGTATGAGTGACACAAATCAGCCCCATTAGGCCTAGTCACTCCCTCTCTCCCTCCGCCCCTCGGTGAGAGCAGAGAGACAGGCATCCGCGCCGCAGCAGGGCAGAGGCACACAGCTGCAATTACCCCCAGTGATTTACACTCTGGTCAGGACTCGGACCAGGGGAGGGCACCACTAAACACCCTCCGTTCTGCCTCACTCCAAGTCCCCAGTCCCTACATCACAGTCCTCCAATTCCCCTCCCTCTTTCTCTCCCTCCCTCCCTTGCTCAATTTCTTTCTCTCTCTCTCACACTCTTTTGTTTCCCTCTCCCTTTCTTTTTCCTTTCTTCCTCTTTCTTTCTCAATGACTACTATCTACTGTATATATACACACACACACACACACACACACACACACACACACACACACACACACACACACACACACACACACACACGTACACACACACACACACACACACACACACACACACACACACACACACACACACACACACATATGTCAATATGGGGGAGGATTCGATTTAACTCCTTAAAAACAAAGTTTGTGAAAGCCAACGACCCTCATCTTCTCTCTTACATTCTCTGGCTCTGGCTGACTGACTTATAATCATAACTCACCACATTCTTTTTTTTCACATGCAAGTCAACAAGCTTTAGGTCCCGTTCAAAACCCATGCAACCTACAGAGCTGAAATAAATCAGTGCTATGAGGTCCTAGCCTAAAATGTCATTAAAGTGGTGCGGTGAGAAACAAAACAACTGTGCTACGAGAGACAACACATGGTCAACACAAGAAACAACTCATACAATCTGAAAAACAAGGAAACAACAACAACATAAAAAACAAGGTCATCATACAGTAAAACAACTAAAAAAGCAAGCTCTCTGATGTACACTCACATAGACTCACTCACTCATTCACATTGACTCACTCAAACAGACTCTGATGTACACTCACATAGACTCACTCACTCACACAGACTCTCTGATATACACTCACATAGACTCTCTGATGTACACTCACATAGACTCACACACATAGACTCTCTGATGTACACTCACATAGACTCACTCACATAGACTCTCTGATGTACACTCATATAGACTCACTCACATAGACTCTCTGATGTACACTTACATAGACTCACTCACTCACATAGACTCTGATATACCCTCAATAGACTCACTCACTCACATAGACTCTCTGATGTACACTCACATAGACTCACTCACTCATGAAGACTCACTCACATAGACTCTCAGATATACAATCACATAGACTCACTCACTCACTCACATAGACTCACTCACTCACTCATATAGACTCTCTGATATACCCTCACATAGACTCACTCACTCACTTACATAGACTCTCTGATGTACACTCACATAGACTCACTCACTCATTAAGACTCACTCACATAGACTCTCTGATATACACTCACATAGACTCACTCACTCACTCACTCACTCACATAGACTCTCTGATGTACACCCCCAAAGACTCACTCACTCACAGACAATCACTCGGACTCACTCACTAACTTATAGACACACTCACTCACTCACTCACTCACTCACTCACAGACACTCACTCACAGACACACACACTCTTCTCTCACTCACTTCCCTTATCTCTGTCTTGTTCTTCCTAAAGAAGATCAGTGCCTTTCAATGATGCAGTTATTGGATCCGGGCTTGCAGAGAGTGAGGGTATATAATGGCCCTGGTACTCGCTCACACTCCCATGCATGCGCGCACACACACACACACACACACACACACACACACACACACACACACACACACACACACACACACACACACACACACACACACACACACACACACACACACACACACACACACACACACACACACACACACACACACACACACACACTCCTGCATGGTGCCAGTAAACATACTTCACAAATGAGCACTTACTGTTACACACACACACACAAACAGGCACACGCACACTGCATGCATACTCATTCTCTTGCTCACACACATGCCTGCACACACACTCACTCCACTTGTACACACACTCATTTAGTCGAAACTCGTTCTCCCCCGCAGTCCACTCCCAACGCTGCCGGCAAATGTGTAAGAGTGTGTGTAGGTGTGCATGCATGTTTGTGTGTCTATCCGCCCACAGGTTCAAACACCTAAGAGGTCTTGAGGAGCAAAGGCCACAGTATGCAAGAAGGAAGAGAGAAAGAGAGAGAGGGAGGGAGAGAGAGAGAGAAAGAAAGAAAAAATGAACAAATGAACAGAGTAATGAGGAAACTGGTGTGAAGTCACAGAACAAGGTGCCACAGTGTTATCAAGAGACAGCCATGAGAAAATCTGTTTCCAAGAGGGACAGAAAGAACCAGAAGTCCATGAGTATGTTCATCTGTGTGCATAGTGAGTGAGTGAGTGAGCAAGCAAGTGTGTGTGTGTGTGTGTGTGTGTGTGTGTGTGTGTGTGTGTGTGTGTGTGTGTGTGTGTGTGTGTGTGTGTGTGTGTGTGTGTGTGTGTGTGTGTGTGTGGAGAGAGATAGACAAAATGGTTGGAGGCAATATCTGCCCACTCAATCTTTCATACAGACGCAGAGGGAAGAGAAGAGAAGAGAAGGGAAAACCCATCTGCCACGGAGCTTTGAGTGTTACTCCAACCAACTGTGACCCACTGCGCAGCAAGGAGAAAAAAAATGAAAGAAGCATCTTCAAAGCAAAGAGCAACGACCCAAATTCCACAAACCTGATTTCTGAGTCATTAAAAATACTGGACTGGTAATCTAAACTATCCAAAATACTTTACAGTGAGGAGAGTTGGAGCAGCTTCATTGTAAGCGCTTGTGAGCATGCATGCCTGCAGGGGAGAATGTGTGCGTGTGTGTGTGTGTGTGTGTGTGTGTGTGTGTGTGTGTGCACGCATGTGCCTGTGCATGCATGTGTGAGTGAGTGAGTGGGTGGGTGAGTAAATGAGGCAAAAAAAAAAAAGCCAATCTAGATAAGAGAGAAAAAAAAAATGATTGCAGAGTAATGTAATGGTTGCATCACCTTGTGGCCGCCATAAAAGTTTGATGACCTTCTAAGCATGAAAAAAGAAGAGCCCTTCTCAAACACATTAAATCACCAATAACGTCACGATAAAGCAAGCAGCTCAGGGTTCCATTGCTTCTACCTACGCACAGATGGGCCCATTTCCACATCTGTTTTATCAGGCCTTGTGAACACACACCTCCTATAGGAGGAAGTGTCCATTGAGATGATCTTGCCATTTTCAATACATACATAACAGAGTGCAAGTCTTTACTTCTCTCTCTGTTCCATTTTGAGACTGAGAGCCTACAGGAAAGAAAGAGAAGGAAAGAGAGGGATAGATAGATAGAGATAGAGAGGGAGAAAAAGAAAGAGAAACAAGCTGAAAGGGGGATTGAGAAAAGGGAGGGGGTGAGAGTTGGTAAAACATGAGGGTTCATAACAGCCTTTGAGTTTTCAGTCAGCACCACCATCTCTGGTCAAAAACTAGATATGAAATTTGGGAAAGAGGCTGGGGGTGGGAGGGTGCATGCTGGGCAGATGGCGACGTTGCCTGATTCCAATGTCTGGCAGTGCCAGCCTGCTAGTCGCTACCCAGAGATTAGTTTGGGAGCTGGGACGGGTGGGGTTGGTAGTAGGAGTACCAGCTAGAGGGTGATGTGAGTTTGCCTTTTGTCTCTCTCTCTCTCTCTCTGTCCCTCCCTCCCTCTTTTCCTCTCTTTCCCCCTCTCTCTCCCCCTCTCCTCCGCCCCAACCCCCCAGCTCTGCCTCTGCCTGTGCCCGGCCTATGAACCCACTGGATTGACTGCTTCTGGGTTTTTTTAATTCCGCTCAGATGACAGCATAAATCCAGTCCCCACCCCCAACCCCCCCATACGCATCCCCACCAACGCTGCCTCTACACTGCTGGC
>PYXC01000588.1:672500-716595 GCA_015244755.2 Tenualosa ilisha
TTCCAGCCAGCCAGATTCCAACATCTAGGCGAGCTGATAACTGGAGCCGGAGGGAAAAATGGAAAACCTGCTCACACACTCTCTCACTCTCACTCATAGTGCAAATCCTCACGGCGAGTCTTTAAACTCCCTGCACAAAGTGAGTGCAGTAACATCAGGCTACCAACAGGGCAACATATCCACAACACACCCCAAATAACTCTCGCTGCCACACAGCCGTAGTAAAGGCAAACTCAGGGCAGTGATGACAAGAGACCTTGTGCTAAAGCCCCAGGCTGCCGATTAGCCGGCACTGACACAGTGAAAGAAAACTGTATATCGCTAAGAGTCCTTGATGCCGAAATACCGTAGCTCATCTGCTATCCTTTTGCTTAGCAGCCCCGCTGCTGCGCTGTGGACGGACGGCATCACAATAAGTTGCCAAGGTGAGTGACGGAAGTAGCAGGAGGGAGAATATTTTCAGCAGCCGTCAGTACGTTCCACGTACATCACGAAAACGAACGAGACAAAGCGAAGACAAAGACGACGAAGCAGAAGATAAAGACGAAGAAGATGATGAAGAAGAAGAAGATGAAGAAGAAACAGTAGTAGTAGTAGTAGTAGCAGCAGGAGTGGAATTAACAGCAGTAAATGATGTGCCTCCACACCTCCACAGCCCCAGCAAATCATGGGCAGAATGCAATGACTGGTTGTCTGAGAGGTCACTGTCATGGTCCAGGTGCATCTGTGCTGCAAGTCCCAAAAGGGCTGGCCTGTGCACGTGACACAACAGGGACACACTCGCAAGCACACTACACACTCTTTACGGCTGAGAATAAAAATCTGCAACATTAATTTTTTTTACTTTCATTGCTGACCTGCCATGAGACAGAGTTGCATGACATAGTAAATTAGGATTCGGCCTAAAAACCACGTTGAGCATTTTAAATCCCATACATGACATGATTACTGGGCTCAACTGTCAAGGTCAACCATCACAGCCTGAAGGTCAATCACAGTCTCAAGGTCAATCCACAGCCATCCATTTCCACTCACACCACCTTGCCCAGGAAAAGGACTTCCACACACACCACAGATACATACTGTTCAGGCAACACCTGCAAGGCTACTCTTTTATCAAACCAATGCAAAAGGAAAATTTCAGATGATAAAGGTCATTTGAAACAAATCAAAGAGGCAACACAGCACAGTCACTTGTAACAACAACAGATGTGCAATTCTCTTTTCTGGCCTTCTTCTCTTTCCAAGCTAACCATTTGTCTTCATCAGGGCATGGCAAACTGAAAAAAGTCGTAGTGTCCTGCTAAATAAAAGTCAACTGATGACTTGCTCTGCACAAGCCAGACTTTTTTGTATCATCCTTGTTCTCTGTCACTTCTGATAGCTGTTTAGGGATGCTTAAGCAAACCCAGCTGACAGGGTGCGTTTGGCACGAGGCTCGACACCAAATTGCCTAACGACTTCAGGAATCCACACAGGCCCAAGGCACTGAGCAAAGAAAAGCAGGGGCCTGGCACGAATTTACAAATAGTAAGGGAAGACAGGAAAGTGTGTGTGTGTGTGTGGTTGACACAGAAAGGTGTGTGTGTGTGTGTGTGGGTGAGAATGAATGTGCATTGTATGCACACAGGAGACTGAGTCTGAGTGTGGGCATTTCTAAAACTAGCAAGGGAATTCATAATTCTCCCATCACCACTCCTAACCCCATCCCAAGATGTTCCAATTTCACAACTTTTACATGAATCGACTGCTAGAGAACAAGCCTCTATGCTCATCCTCTCTGAACAATTCTGTGCCTCTTGCCTGGAGAGGAATCTCGAGGCAGCATTCTTGTGAGCATCCACCTTATAGCACAACCCAGCGCACAACCCAGTTTCCGCAGACAAACTTCTGAAGGCCTGAGGAACTGCGGGTGGTCCATGGAGTCGTGTGTTTAGGAAGAACAGGTTTGGACAAACTTTACTTCAGACACACACCACTCAGGCACATTGACGGTCTGCTAGAGCGTTTGAGACTCACTGCTATAGGCCGGATAGATTGATCAACCGATTATTAAATCGATAGATCCATCTAAAGATTGATCGAGATATATATAGATAGATAGATTGAAATCAAAATTAAGATTGTTTTCAAGTCCAATCACCTGATTTGCCAGCCAGGTAACACTGACGACAAAGAGACTCATGGTTATACCAGTGTTACTCATGATTAAAAGGCAGAAATGAAAGCAGTAGAAACACAATACCTACTGCAACATATGATTGAAGGCCATCCCTCTTAAATGAAGATACAGTGTGAGGGGTCATGTTATGCTAATTGTAACATATTCTTCAACATGACAATAGGCCTGCGGTGTTGGAGGTGGTGTTCTACTTAACTGCAAGAGAGTTCAAGGTCAGGTCAGAGGCTATAAGGCATCCCTAATTGGCAAAGGAGGTTCCTCACAGACTCTGGGCAGAGATTATTCCGTGTCCATCCATTTCATCAGGTAATGAGACACAAATTTCTGCAGCTAGCCAAAAACTGAAGAAATGTGTTCTTGCTCTCAAGTGATGTCTTTAAATATCTCAGGACGCTCAGATATTTGGGTCTCATCTCACTGATACTGGTTCAGCAGCAGTACGAGTCAGTCAGAGAGAGAGAGAAAGTGAGAGTGAGCGAGAAAGTGAGAGTCCCTGAGAGACATTTTAAATTGTTGTTGTTAATTCAATTACTTTACCTTTGCTGCACAACGTTTTCACTCAGCAGTGGTTCTCTCACCTGCGATCGCTAAATAGCTTTAGCATAAATTATATTTTTTGCCATTTAGTGACCTTCAATGTATGGGACTTTGTATCCATCTGAAAGAGTTTGATAAATAATAAATATTTTGTTTATGTTATGTTATGTTATTCATTTGATCTCCCACAGTTGTATAATGTAAAGTAAGTATAATTCATATGCCTATTTTCCACATCACTCATTGGAAGAAAAAAAAAAAAAAAAAACACTTTTTGCAAGGCTTTGAAAGAAAAAAAAAAAAAAAAAAAAAAAAAAAAAAAAAAAATCACTCAAAGTTAATATTCAAAACACCCCTCCATTTTGACTGAAGGGTTTAGGGTGTGGACACGGAGATGAATTTCTGCACGACGTAAGCGCTCTCTTCTTCTTTCCCTCCTCCTTCTCCCACTCTGTGTTTCCTCCTTTCACTCGTCCACCCACTCTGCTTTCCAGCCTTCACTCCGAGCTGCGAAAAGGCTCGCCGCATGCATGACGGCCAATCTCTGACTCACCCCACTTGCATTCCGTGTGTGTGTGTGGGGGTAGGGTGTGGGGGGGTGGTTGGGAGGGGTCATGAGGGGTCACTTCGATGTTGTTTTACATTTGTAAAGGCATTTTGGAATTATATAAGTCCACTGCTGGAAACAGTGAGTCAGGGGTGGGCGCTCCTTTTAAAGGGGCACAGGAGAACGAGTATATGTATGTATGTGTGTGTGTGTGTGTGTGTGTGTGTGTGTGTGTGTGTGTGTGTGTGTGTGTGTGTACTGCAGCAATTAGCTGAACACTCGTCGTAGGCATCAGCAGCAATTTATTTCAGCGTTTAACTTCATTAGCCGCTCAACACAGCCTACCTATTCAGATAGGTAATGCTTGGATTTACGGCTCGGGAATAAGACAAGCTGTTCTTTTGCTGTGATGAGAGAGACAGGGAGGGAGAGGGAGAGAGTGGGAGGCAGGGATGGAGAGGGGAGCAGAGAGAGAGAGGGAGACAGAGAGAAATGTGAGGGAAGGCAAATAGGAAGAGTTTCTGAACTGAAAAGTAGTCATTTGTCATCAAACGTGAGTAGAAATCACTCTGAAAACCACAGTGGAGGCACCACTTTAAGCATCTACAGGTGAAATCCAAACTGAATCTATGGAGTAAATTCTGCAGACAGCCCCTCTGAAAACATGGAGACAGGTGGGAGCACGGGTAGACTTGGGAGCATAGTGCATGTGGCTAACGCTAGTCTGCCATCCACCACATCACAGCACACATGAAATCTCTAGCTCATGGCCTTAAAGAGGACCTGATCCAGGCCTCTATGAGTAATCCTTGCAATTCATTCTCTCCTTAAATGTCTTCCAATTAGTTTCTTTAGGACTGAAATATCCATCCATCCATCCATCACTTCATCCATCCAATAAGTTACTTTATAAGTTTCTCAGCCAGGATTGACACAAGCAATCCGTTCAACGCTGCTGACTGACAAGGTTCACCACCTGAGGTAAAACAGAAACCATGCGTGTGCGAAATGAACATCAAAGCACTTGATGAGTTTAGAGACATGCCCCACATCACCCAGAAACAAATCTAGTTTTTCAACTGTCATAAATGCCATCGTGAAATAACTGCGTTCTTGTTCGTTTCACTTTGCTGACAGTTTTATCAAAGTGATGCCCAAAACACTTCGGGCTACGCGGCAGCCACACCTAAGGCAACACATCCTATTTGTGGCCCTGGAAAAGGGTTAAAAATATGACAAATACGGAGGAGAAAAAAGTGGGTTTAAAAATATAAACCGACTTTGTGGAGCCCTCTGGACGGGATGGCAGAGACGAGTATCTCCAACCAACATGCAATCAACATGCTGCTGGTAGGTCGGAGACGCACACCCACTAATTAGGACAAAGATTTACTCCCGGGATCCTACCCGCCGTCATGAACCCTCCCACGTTGGAGGGAACTGGTGCGGCCAGGGCCTGAGGCCGAGGCCTTGCTTTAAGCTGAGCTGGCACTCCAGCTGCTTGACTGGGTGCGGGGAGGACAAGAGTGTCTAAGGTGGGTGGGTGGAGGCTGGCGGTGGGATTCTGCTCAACTGATTGCAGTCATGCGGTGGGAGTCAGTTCGCAGACAGAGGGCCGGATTGTGAGGAATGCCTCGTTATTTGTTTTGCATGGTGCCATCAATGCCCCCCCATTCATTTGAAGTGACACTTGGCACTCAGTGGACTGTTCCAGGTGCAGGCAGTTCTGGGCATGGGGCATAACTGCATTTGGCCATCCATCTCTGTCATTCCACATGGACACTACGCTGGGCTTAATACATCCCCCCCCCATCACATACATACATACACACACACACACAAGCAAAATACCAGAGACTAATTTCATTCCACTGAACACAGTGTGCACCAACTACTACTATGCTGTAGGAATCGGAGAGCAAGAGTATTAGTAATGCTTATACTGTTGGACATAGCCAAGTGTTCAGAGAACCAGAAACCAGAAATCAAGCAATTTGAGCTATTTTATTTAACGTTTAGGCGTAGAGAAACATAACTGAGGCTGACTTTGCCTTAGTATGTTTCCTTAGACAGACAAATAACTAGTGTCATTCAGATAATATACAACAGTGCATATTTTAATTAAATTACGTTGCACTGAATCACAGTACTGTAAAAGATAAAGTATTTGTTCTTAATAAATAAGATAAATGCATACTGTATCAAACTAATTTTAGCCTTAGGTTAAAAAACGTAAATGAGGTCTACAGTCATTATGTTATTTCATCATGTCAAAGGCTGCACTAAACTCTTGTTTATCCTATTACAGCATCCTTCAGATCACTGCAGTCTTGTGGTTTGGTTGGGGACATGACAATTTTCTTTAGGCCACAGCTAAATGTGTCCTATGGCCGCTACAAACACGCACTGCTCAGCCCTAATTTTTAAGCGTTCTAATGTCTACAAAAGAGATGATTCAGGGTTTTTGCGCATTTCCTTCTTTCATTACCTCTTGGATGCCATGAAGTGGGTGGACGATTCAACAGAATTGCCTTGGGATTCTGGGTTAGTGGACAAACACACCACACAAGCGCCACAAGTGTTTTTCACGCCTGTGATTGAGTGTAAGCAACCCAAGGCCAAAGGCTTGCTCAAGCTGTTTATTTTTCAACCTTTCCTTGCCAAAACGCCATAGAAGCATTTAATTACCTTCGTCTAATGTAGCCTGTCTGAGACATTCAGGCATCACCTTATGCCGTTAAGAAAAATAACCCATCATGACAAAGCTAACTCACTTAGTGAAGGGGGGGGGGGGGGGGGGGGCTTTTTCAGTGCTTTCTTGTCAGCTGAAGGCCGCAAGCCATGTTTCACATAGCGTACTGGAGATGCTAAGACAACAGGGCCAGAGGTGACAGAAACTCTCTTCAATCCTCCTCCTTCATCATCATCAGTGCCATGACACGTGGGAGTGTATTCATGTGGGAGAAAGTTTGTTTCAAACTGAAGACAGAATGAACAACGAGGAGTCAGGATGTCATAATCATGTTTTTCAATCCTTCATCATTGCATGGAGAGGACAGAAATTAGACTGAGAACATGGGCTGGAAGAATTTCCTGACGGGTGGCATTAAGCATCTCTGACAACATGGTAAACCGAAAATAACTGAAGGTAACAGATACTTCTAATAATAAACAGACATTTAGTCTGGGTTATTAATTTGCTCTTTCAAGAATTACAATAGTACTGCACTTCAAGGCAGGAGAGGACCGGATATGATGATGAGGGCGGGCCATCACTGTTTTCTGATGTAAGCAAAGCCTGGAGAGTGGATAAGCGCTCATCAACAATGATGGGTCTTTTGATACAAGCACGCAGGCCTGTGTGTGTGCGTGTGTTTGTGTGTGAGTGTGTGCGTGTCTGTGTGTGTGAGTGTGTGTGTGTCCACAGCCCACCCACACCCACTCCCTTACACTCTCACTTTCTCTCTCCATCCCCTCCTCTCTTCACTCACTCACAGCCAGTTTGCGGTCAGGAGGTGCATGGCCGGATTGCGTGGCATTCCTCTCTTTCTCTCTCTCTCTCTCGGCATTCTTCCCTGCACAGGCGCCGTCGCCCCGGCAACACCGCGCTCCCATTATGGCCAGCTGGTCTATTGAGTGCCGCCCCTGCCTAGCGTCTGAACTTTTGTATCACTTCAAACAAGCCAGAGGGAGTTTACTTAAACTCCCACACCATTTTGGCCTGGGACAGGGGGGGGGGGGGGGGGGGATCTGGGCCTCACTGGCTGAGGGAGGGCGAGAAAGAGGGAGACAGCGTGAATGAGACAGACAGACAGACAGACAGACAGAACAGACAGACAGACAGACAGAAAGAAAGAAAGAAAAAAAGAAAGAGCGTGCGAGAGAGAGAGAGCGCAATGAAGACAGTAAGGGCAGACACTCTAAAAACAGGCAGAAAGAGAGGGGTGGGAGATATCGAGAGAGAGGGACAAAGGAAGAGGAGAAGGAGAGAAATAAGAGCGTGGGTGAAAAAAGAAGGGAATCTTCCACCACACACAACAGGATTATGCTCATACTGTTTTACCTGGCTTCTCACTTTAAAATAGGCAAAGCAGGACCCATCAGCCAATTTATTGGAAACACACACAGGGACTGCGTACAGAGTTACACCCCAACTACTGTTTTTTGCTGGTACTCACCAGACACTATTTGGCTTCAAAATAATATGACATAATTCAAGTAATATGAGTTTAATTAGAAGGTTTTATATTACCATTTTTGTTTCATCATTTCCTCCACCCCCCCGCCCTCAAACACACACACACACACACACACACACACACACACACACACACACGGTTCCCGATTTGTACCAGGGACACAAAAAGGTCAACCCTAGAGTCAATTCTTTGTTCACTCAAAACATGCCTGTGTATGTCAGCACACTCGCGCCAAGAAGGCAAAGAGTTACCCAGATACTATAGGGCTGGTGTGGTTGTGAGTAGAAGGCTAGGCTTGCGCATAGCAACTTCTGTCTTCACTACATGGTTTTGCTCATAGACAGTGGGTGTTCAGCCTCCCACACAAACTAAAAAGCAATGGAATGGTCAGAAAGGCCATGTGCTCGCCTACTTATTTTTCAGAGAGAGAGAGACAGAGAGAGAGAGAGAGAGAAAGTGAGACAGAGAGAGGGAGTGAAAAAGAGAAAAAACAGACCTAGAGAGAGGAGAGAGAGAAAGAGAAAGAGAGAGAGAGAGAGCAGGAACGAGAAAAAAGAGAGTGAGCATGAGAAACAGAAAGAGAACAGGTGGCACTACAACATGCAAATGCAGACCCTAGGAACAGGCCAGAGAACTGACAGGAGACAGAAGAGGCCTGCTGATGACCTGTTGACCTCTGTATATTCGACCCACAGAGCTTACCCTCAGGAGAGCCCAGAAGGCACTACAGAGTTTTTATCCCGATCTAGCTGTTTGCCAGGGGGCTAACTTGCCTAGAAAATATGAAACATACCTCAGTTTGCACTGCTGAAAAGCTAACTAAACGCTTTGCATGCATGGAAATCATGTGAGGGTTTTTTGGACCCAGGCAAGCACAAATGCTTCCAAAATGTTCTCACTCTATACATTTTCTGTAAAGTGTGCTGCTTTGTATAACTAAACTGCCGAAAGAATAAATCTAACTTGTGACAAGAATGTTTCATCTTCCTTGAGAGCTCAAAGCCCCAAATTTCAATCAGGTCCATGTAACAGGCATTGTGTCTAACGCAAGAACTTGGCTCACTAATTTTAAAGCTAGTGTTCTTTTTGGCAGCTTTGGCCATGAGGTTTACAGCCACTGCCTTCAATACTAGACTGTTTCAGATCCTTGACTGTGCAAACTCCGAGCACTTGGACACACACCTACTCATATTAACGGCCACAGAAACACACGCCAGAATGCGCTGGTCTTTTAGGCAACTTGTGAGAGGCGCATCGACAGCAGAGGGAAACGGTGCTTGTGAAACATAAAACACGCAATCCAGTATAGACAACCAATGACACTCTGTGGGAACTGGATGATAAAAGGCATAATGAGGTCAGAAGCGAAATTGAGCTTTCTTTGAAGATCTGACCTGAGCCTGATGCATCAGCTGCTTTCACATCGTTTCACTTCGTGCAAAGCGTTTGAAACCCATTAATTGGCATGTATTCACTTCACGGTGGGCAGATACTGTCTGCTTCGACCAATCGCTACTGTTTGGTTGTGATGTATGTCATTCGCTGGAAAGCACTGTTCGCTCTCCCTCTGTTTGCCAATTGGTTTGTCCTAGATTGGAGACAGTGCGAATCGAAGCTTACGTCCAGCTCCCTGACGCAGTGGTGGAGCTAAAAGAAATTGAGCGTAGGCACTAGGTGGTGCTAGCCTGGCTATAACTTGTCTACATTTGTCTCCAGAAAAACCCCACCTCCATCTACATACAAATATAACTACTGCAGAGCTATATTTTCACATAGGATCTTCCGAAATCTATGATCTTTTCCATTTGAATGCAAAGCCATCTTAAAATGCGGCCAACTCTGTGCATCAGATGGTGACTGAGGACCACACATCACACACCACATCATTCTAAATCACTGCTCACAGCCAGTAGACCACAACTCCAGGATAGTAATTCCTGTTTAGAGAGAGAGACAGAGAGAGAGTGAGTGAGAGTGAGAGTGAGAGAGTTTTTTCAGCCCGCTTTGGCCTTGGCCCTGCCAGCGTAAATGGTTGTTGGAAATTCCCCTCAATAATAACAGAATCAACGGCCATGTCATGACATGGACTCATCTCATGTCGTCTATCAAGTAAAGCCGCTCAGATTTGCACTACTTTCAGTCTCTTCACCGCCAACTAGCTCTCCCAATACTCTGCCAAACTGCTGAATGGGCTTTTTTCCTTGGGGGGAGGGGGGCTTGCAAACAAGTTCTACCACAAGGCAATTAAACAGAGATGTTGAAAATTGACCCAGGCGTAGGGTTAAACATCACTGATGGTTCCAGGATGAAGGAGTCGGCTGAGACGAGTCAGGCGGTGAAAGGCGTTCAGCGGCAGCCTGGAGAAGCTGGTCACCCTGACCACATTCTCCACAAGGTCAGTGATCCATATCAACAGACCACATGAAGAGCGAGAGTGTGTGTGTGTGTGTGTGTGTGTGTGTGTGTGTGTGTGTGAGTGAAGGTGGGTGGGGGTAGATGATAGTTTCATGGTGCCTCCCCGAGTGCATGACTCTATAGACTTACTCACTTGGAAGGTTTTGCTTTATTTGTTCGGTCGCACTTTCCCAAAAGCGCTGTGGTTTCTGTGAAAGTGATTTTCTTCCGCAGACCTTGGTGCAGTTAATTTAGGCCCTACAGTGGAAATATGCATACGGTGTATGTATGTGTTTGTGTGTGTGTGTGTTGCTTTCCCAAAATGTTACAAGTCACTGATGCATGACTGAGAACACCAATTGCCAAGGGAAGCAAACACTCACTCGCACACCTTCAAACACACGCAGACGGGTAAGGTTAATGCTCCATCACTGAATTCCTTTGACTCTGGCCATCCATGAAGGCCCCTTACAGTTTGTAAGGAGCAGAGTTGTGCGTGAATCTCTTCATGGTTAATAAAAGATTACTAAAGCAACAGTTTGCTTTGAGAAGTATATGAATTGTTTCAGTGGGAATGTCTGTGGTTCACCACCACGCCTCTTGACAAAAAATGTAGCTTTTGAAAATGTCTTATAAGCTAATGAATGGTGTTGTTGAATATCCAACCTTTCTAAAAAAAACTTGAGAGGGTACAAACCTGGGGAGCATTTCCCCAAAGCATAATGGATAACCAGTAAGCAATGAAGTTGATTGGCAATGGGTAATTGCATTGCAACCAACAAAGTTGCTTACTTGGTTAGTTTGCCTTGGTTACCCCAAGACAGAATGTTGATCCCCAACTTTCTACTGTTTACAGGCCCTACTGATTGAACCGCCAGCTTCTATTCAGACAAAGCAAGGTGGAGAGGAGAGTCTTTGTAGGTCAGGGCCCTGCTCTCTCCTCATGTAAGCTTTTAGACACTCCACAACAAACCTCTTAGAGCAAATCTGCACCATCCAAGCTACCATTCTTTGTTTCACAAATGAATCTGCCTCAGCCTTGTGGTGATAAATGCTGTTTTTCTTCTTCTTCTTTTGGAGGGTGGAGAGATGGGTGTGGGGTGTGGGGGTGTGTGGTGTGTGGGGGGGGGGGGGGGGCACTGGAGGAGTTTGATTGCTTGTCTATTTTAGGCCAAACATTTAGCGGATGTTTACGTTGCAGAGCGCAAGCCCACGTCTCACTCCACACTGGGGGCTTTGCTGCCCATCCCACAGTCTGGAGGAGAGTGAGAAGAAAGAGAGAGAAAAGAGAGAAAGAAAGAGAGAGAGAGAGAGAAGAGAGAGAGAGAGAGAGAGAGAGAGAGACAGACAGAAGAGAGAGAGAGGTTGGGAAGTGGGGGGATGAAGAGCCAGCTAGCCTTCAACAAACTCAAACATGTGGCCCATTCTTTCAGTGCAAGGATCAGGGTCTTTAAAAACAATAAGATGAAAAAGCCTCGCTGGGTCATCCTGTATGCGAGCAGCACAACTGAAGTTATATTGAGTTGCAACCTCTCTCAAGTTCACTCAGTACATCTGCTGTCATTCTACTGTTGGGGAAGCAATGACTGCAAATGTTTTAGGAGCCATTCAAGGTCAGCATAGCTAACCTGCATAGATAAGATCTTGCACCTATAGTACTTACCTCCTCTCAATCCATTTGTTTAGTCAGCAGCTTGGACCTGGGAGGAGGTTTGTAGGATTTGAGTCATCTTGAATGCAGAAGAGAGACGACACCGGACAAACTGATTCGTACACTAACTTCAGAAAATATGGAGACAACGCAGACAGAGCAGCTTAAGTGTTTTTGTCATGAAGTCAAAATGGTTATATCGTCACACTCACTAGATCACAATGTTGTTTTCCATGACAAAAAACTCCTCAAAAGAACCTTTGAAGCAATTTACAGGGTACCTGATGCTGTCTCGGTGCTAAAGTTGCAAAGACCTCTCTGGAGCTACAAGAACATCACAGTACGTTTGTCACGTATGCACTACGTTTGTCTTTGCATGTGCGTTTTAGCCATATTATGCGAAGTAAACTTTGAGACTACATAATGCCCCGGAGCTAGCTTCTGATCAACAGCTACCCAAGGTGAAGTCCTTGTTGATTTGAAATGCTCTATTCAAGGGCACATGTTTTTTTTTTTTTTTTTTTTTTTTTTACTTCTCAGGGTGCGAAAGAGACAAGTAGGCCTTAGAGCTACTGTGTGGGAGGACGACAAGTGACAGCCAAAAGGAACAAGGACACAGGGAGAAAGGAGAAATGAAAAAAAAAAAAAAACAGAGTGAAGAGAGAAATGAAGATGACATGGAGAGGGAGGGGGAGAGAGGGAGAGGGAGAGGGAGAGAGAGAGAGAGAGAGGGGTGGGGAGAGGGAGGGAGAGAGAAGCTTTTGACTATGAAAAAGAAAAGAGAAGGGAACGAATGATGACAGGAAAAAAGATGAGTGCTGGTACAAGACAGCCTTAACCAAATGTACCAATGAGCAGCACTGTAAGATTTAACAAGACTCAGACGTGGACACATACAAAGATATTAATGATACCCTGCCAGGTGTGTGTGTGTGGTGTGGTGTGGTGTGGTGTGGGTGTGGGTGTGGGGGGGGGGCATACTTGAGAAAAACATGCTGATAATTTGCGACAAACTGCCACCTGGTCATATGCGATGCACTGATGAAGTGTGTGTGTTTGTGTTCGGCTGTTTAATTTGCTATACTGCCACCTGGTCATGTAGTGCGCTGCTGTAGGAGGACAGGCATATGTGTGTTGGTGATTGTGTGTTTGAGTGTACTGTTTGTGTGTGTGGTGTGTGTGTGTGTGTGTGTGTGTGTGTGTGTGTGTTCTTGGCTGTTTAACACTCATTAGCTGTGCTTCCACGCACACTAAAAATGAATCAAATCAGTAAACCTCAATCCAATATTCCGCTGTAAACAGCCCTCAGCCCTCCCTGCAATCCGTTGTTTACAATACATCATTGCAACCCTCACCCTCATCACATACAGAAAGAGAAGAGAGAAAAAAACACAGCTAAGCATGCCATTCTCCACCACCCTGCCCACCCCCACGAGATCCTAATTGGCATGTATGTGACGTGTATTACAACATGTACAGTTTAGGGATCTGTACAACATCACAGCTATGCACAGAGGAGTAGGGAGGCAGGCCTAACTGTTGTTTACAGTGCTCCATAAAGACAACAGAAGTGGTAACCCCACAGATTTTCTAACAAGTTACTGCAGAGCGGCACATTCCAACGCAAACGGCAGTGTCAACAGCGAGGTTGGATGAGAAACACTTTACTAAGTAATTACACACCAATAACAGTAATGGGAGTGGAGTTCATTGCCTGGTTTGGAAACAGTTGGGGGCCGGGCCAAGCAAAATTGTAACCTTCGAGGCGCGTTAACGGGTTTGACACGTATGGGGGTCTTTATGGGCTAAGCTGCACGGTTTGCTTTTGAAGCTTCGCTCGAGAGCAAATTAGGGTCATTTGTGGGGAGGTGGGAGGGAGGAGAGCAGGCAGGGGAACTGTAGGGGGGCTGTGTGTGTGTGTGTGGTGTGTGTGTGTGTGTGTGTGTGTGTGTGTGTGTGTGTTTGGGGGGGTTGGGGGGGGGGCAAACGTTTCTTTCGAATGATTCGACAACCACCACCAGGCATCAAAGCCTCACACAAAGTTTGTTGGTTTTTCACCACCCACCCAAATCCCTCCCCCCACCATCTCTCGGCCCCCTCTTTTTTTTCCCGAAGACTTGTTTGAAATCATTTTGTGACAACTTCTCAAAAACAGGCTCTGCTTGGTCCATTTCATCCCCATGTGAAGCAATACCAACAGTGGGAGGCTCTCGTTTAAACCAACACAGCCCAGCTCAGCCCAAACCGACATCCCACCCCACCCCATCCCCCACTCCCTAACCCTCACCCCAAATCCACACCCCAGTTCCAAGCTGTGTCGTTCGGGCCTCCCTCGCAAGGATCGCTTGGGTGACTCAGACGTGATTAAGATGCTCGGCCTCGAGTCCTGTGTGCTGAGCCATCGCTGTGGCTGTTTGTTTTACAGGAGGCTGGGAGGGATCGGGAGGTCGCCGACACTGCGTCTACGCCACTCGACTTTGGGTCATGAGGAGCTGGGGGGTGGGAGTGTGAAGGGGCCGAAGGACAGGAGAGAGTGAAGAAAGAAGGGAAAAAAAGAGAGAGGGGTATAGACAGGCTAAGCAAAACGAGAGAGAGAGAGAGAAGGTGGTATAGACAGGCGAGAGAGAGCGTAAGAAAGAGAGAGAGAGAGAGAGACGCTACGACAGAGGACAACAAGGTCGGTCGGGAGAGAGGGAGGGATGGCGAGAGGGAGTGAAGAGGCCCTGAAACAACTTGATCTCTTTGTCTGAAAGAATGTACAGTGTGGAACCATGTGGAATGTGAAAGCATTCGCTCAATACACACAAAAACGCCTCTGCTCAAAAGAATCCATTTGGCATCCAGGACGAGAGCTTAGCCTCAGATGGGGGCGGGGGAAGAAGAAAAAAAAAAAAAAAAAAAGACAGAAAATCTAAAGCTTCTACTACAGAGCTACACAGCACATTTTAGGTGTCCTGGCAGGAGGGTGTGTGTATGAGTGTGTCTGTGTGTGTGTGTATGTCTTTTCCATTTTTTAAACTGTGCAGCGTTTAGCTCCACCTCACACTCACCTGCAACACAAAGGCCTATATGGTGGAATCAGCTTTAGGTGTGTGTACGTGTTTTTTTTTTTTAAACATTAAACATTTAAAAGGAGGGCAGCAAGTCAAAAATGCAGCTGTGTGCTCACAGTGTTCTAAAACCAGTTAATTGCGTCAGCCCACTGCACTATTTTCGCATCGGCAGGGGCTAACAATAATACACAATAACACAGAGCTGCTTGACAAGCCCCATAACCACGGTGTCTCGGGCTAGTCTGGCTCTCGCACAGAAAGCATAATATCATTCAATACATAAAAGCCTGCTTTCTGCTCCAGCTCCTGGGCAGTCTCCAATTTATGACATTCTGAGCAACCAGCATTCCAACTGCTGCAATAGCTGAGGGGTTTGTGTGTGTGTGTGTGTGTGTGTGTGTGTGTGTTTGGGGGGGGGGGGGGGTCTGAATTAGTTTCAGCGTGAATGCATTCTTACTATGAGGCAGCTTTCATTGTGTGGCTATCTGTGAGACTTATACAGCTTTCACCTCTTCTTTTTTCCCCCCCTCCCTCTTTCTCACTCTCTCTCATGCACTCGCGCACACACACACCACACACACACACTCGCGCACACACACACACACACAGACAGACACACACACACGCACGCGCACACTCCTCTTTCACTCTGTCTAACAGGAGAGGCCTGGCTTCTGAAGCTGCCGTCAGCCAAAGAGCGAGCTCAAATACCACATAATCAAAGGAGTGTGTCAGCTCCAGTCAGAAATCTGTGTTTACTTTTGAGGAAGAATCTCAAGTCACTCTGTGTCCATTGATAAGTGGAACACACACACACACACACACACAGGACTTTTCCACACAAGACTTTTCAGCACTCTGTCTTGATATGGAAAACCCAAAGGAATTCTAACAAAATACACAGACACACTTCTCACAAACAGAAATGGAGAAATGGTGTTCATTTATGAAAATGCTTTCAACTGAATCATTTGACAGTATAACAGCAAAATAAGGCTCGGTAAGAATTAACACTCATTTTATGTATGTAATGTCTATAAAGAGCATAGTTTCTTCCTATAGACAAACCCCACATGTGCACGCGAACACACACACACACACACACACACACACACAGACACACACAGACACACACAGACACACACACACAGACACAGACACACAGACACAGACACAGACACAGACGGCTGAGGAGTTACACTTCAATCTGGCTGAAGGAGAGCCATCCTGAAATGAACCAGAGCAAAGACAGCCAGCATGTCCTCTGTAAATTCCCTCAGCCGAGAGGTATGTGCTGAGGAGCAAGCAAGCAGGCGGCAGGAGGAAGGAATGCCAATGGATTCGTACTGTTTGCCGTAATTTGTTTAGTCTTACGCAAGAGACATTTCCTGGTTCTTTCTTGGCGGTGCACGACTCAGATCTTCCGAGCCCACAGAATAGTGCAGGGCCAAGGGTTTTCCCTCCATCCCCGTCAGGGTGAAGAACCGAACCAAACCCAGCCTAACTGAGCTGAGACAAGTCTGGCTCTCTCAGAGAGACGCTGTTGGCAACTCAACGTTCATACCTTGAAAAACTGGTGATCTGGGAGCCAATGCCAGCCTACTGCTTGCCACTGGCAAGGAGGGGGGAATGCATCTCAAATTAGCGTAGCGCAAGCGCTCTGTGTTATCAGGAGTTCAAAGGCATTCTGGATGGTGATGTGTGCCCGCAGAGGGAGATACACCACGCCGGTCGGCATCTTATCAGATGCCAAAGAGGCCGCCTGTTGTGTCATCCATCCACTATCGCGCCCGGGCCAGAACGTTAAGTGTGGTGGTTCGTCCTCCCTTCCAAAAACAAGACAAGACAGTGCTGTCCTTGAGCATCAGTGGAGCATTCAGAGTCGTTCTCAGGGAGTCAAAAGGGGGAATAAAAAAAAAAAAAAATGGGGGAAAGAGAAAAGACCAAGGGAACTTGAGAGGAAAGACAGCAGCAGTAGCCACAGGCTGGAAATAAAAATTAGTGAAACTGAATTCATCTGGGGAAAAAAAAATGCCTCCACACTAAATTAGTCGCAGACACTGCGGCTCTGCAGTTTGAGGGCTAGCTGAAAGTCAAATTGTGTCCACTTTGGGTTATCCATGCAAATTAGGCACCAATTTAAGCCAGTCCTGCTCTGCGGAGGGGAAAACTCGACTTAGTAGTCAACTGAGACTGTGCCACACAGCCGTACAACTCTGCTCTCCATGAAAGTCCAAGGCCTATCATACACGGGCGTACTGTGCTTTCGCGACTCACACAAGATGACGTTACTACTATCTTCATACAAGTGCATAGTTTGTTTCCCCGCCAGAGAAGCATGTTGTCTAGACAGCAGATGACCATGCACCCTCACAGGCGTGTCGGCTATGGTCCAGCTCAAATCTTAAATTTGGGCGTTCCGGTCCACGGTGCATGGCTGACTGGGACAAACCTGGTTTGAAGTCAGTGGCACATTACTAAAATGCTATTTTGTGTGCTCATATCCTTATGCTTCGGGAAATGGAAGCTTGTGCACAATTCGTGCACATCTTGCTTCTGTCATCTACAGGAATGCTTAGAAGTGCTTATTCATGTAAAATCAACAAATCAGGCTACAATGAAAAATATTTCAAATGGAAAGTCTTAATGATGTCAATGAAGATGAGATGCTTAGGCTACAGCAGTTATGCAAAAAAAAACAAACAAAAAAAACAAAACAAAAAAGATCTAAAGGTTTAAGACATGAAACGAAGGACAGCTGATGTTTACTTTTGTTTTTTTTTTTTCTGAAAATGTAAGTAGGTTTTTAAGTATTCTGAGATCACCTTCGATGAGGTCAGGTGGAGCAGCGCTGGAACCTGCAACCCTCCGTTGCCACTATCGCCCCTTAAAACCAAACGCAATGGCTCTCTTATTAGTTATTTCAGTGTTACACCCAAAACACACCTATGACTAATTTAGCACATTAAACCCTTTTGAATTTTGCGCGGGACGCATTGATATTTTTTTACCATCAAAATACCACATTGTCCTGAGAACACCCTCAAACCAATGTGCTCTGGCCACGGGTGACAAGGCGCATCTGACTACATCAATAGAACCCCAAGTGTTCCTTCAATTGAACTAAACTGATTTGTTCTAGAAACCAACTGTCTTACGGTAAAGTGAGAAAGATGGAAGGAGGAGGATGTAGGGACCTGGGTGGTTACTGTGAGCAGCCAGTGGCTTTGAAGCTGCTGAGGCTGACTGCAGTAGCCTCGCTTCACAAGAGGACTCCCCTCCAAGGAGCGAGCTTGCTGACGCACATTCATCTCTCCTATTAAACATTAACGCTGCCCAGGGCTGACACCACTCCCCAAACACACACACAGACACACACACACACACACACACACCGTGTGCTGCCTTTAAATCACAGATACCAGGTGCTGGATACCAGTTCACAAACAAACACAGTCAGAAAAACACAGTTTTACACCTACATACACACACACACACACACACACACACACACACACACACACACACACACACAGACACAGACACAAACACACAACTACTTCCACATCTTCACCATTACAATCCATGCACCATCCTAAAAGGAAAAAAAACACACAAATAGGCTTGTCGACATGCTGCAATTAAATCACTCTGCACCTATATCCCTCTGAAATGAATTCTTGGCTTCTTTGTGCTTACAGAAAGACTACAGAGCTCATACCGGTGACCATACAAGGATGAGCATGTGAAAAGAATAGAGAAACAGGCCTGAAACACTCACAAAATGATCTCCCTCCTTCACCACCACCATCATCATCTCTTCATGACTCTCCCCACCTGTTCTGTGCCCTCCCTCCAATATCTCTCTCTCTCTCACACACACACACACACAAAAACACACCAACCTCAATCCTAACACTCTCGGCCTGTTTCCTAAAGGAGGGTGCTGGCTGCAGCGCAGGGAGTTGAGAAGGTGTGCCCAGCAGTATAAATAGGGTGATGGCTATCTAATTGGAGCGAAGACTGACTGGATGACCAGACAAACAGCGTGGCAGGTGGCGTCACGCAGCACGTCAGAGAAAGACTCCACTGCACGATTAGGAGGATCATAAAGCTCGCTGGGCTGACTCACTCGGTAAACAGCAGCCACAAGTCAGCCCAGGGCCTGTTCTCCTGTCGGGAATATCAGGAGGATATTAGACAGAAAATCACTCTCACAGTCGGAGCACTGACTAAGCGCTGGTTCTCGACCAGCCCAAACAAAACAAGTAGAAGCAATTCAGTTGTTTTGCAGTAATAGATTCTGAATTTTTATTTCCAGGCTGCAAAGATTAGCCACCAACTTAAAACAGTGGGCTAATTACGTCCTACTCCATGCCAACTTGACCCAGTGATCAACAACGACATACAACTCCGCTCTCGATGAAAGCCCAGGTGATTCTTGTATTGAACTACACTTTATTACTAAAAACCACATCTCTTCAATTAAAGTAATAAAGGCTGGACTTGTGCAGCACAATCGTGGTCTTAATAAGCCTTTCAAAGGTGGCCTGGCTTTCACGACCAATTACCTCAATGTCAGAATGAGTTTGGCCTGGATACCTAGCCATCGTCCCCCACTTCTCCGAGGTGGGATCAACGAATGTAGATCAAAAGGCCTGTTGGTTGTTGCTTGATTTCGGTTGCGGGTGTTAACCCCGCCTCCATCACGTCTGGGGTAAAAGGCCACTTTTGATTGGGTCCCTATCTCGGGCAAAATAAATGAAGTGCACATAGGCTTGGCAACCATTCTGACCTGATCATGCAGAGCGAAATCAAATCACTTGCCGATCAGGATGGGTTTTCCCAGGCCATTTCAAAGTCACTGTGAACTAGCAGGAAAAAACACCAGAGGCTAGCACTTCTGTGTCTGATGTACATTCATGCTTTCCATTATTTATTCACAGCTGTGTTTTTGACCTTTGTTAGCTTGTGCCCCCAGTAACAAGGTTCATGTCATGTTGAACCTGGTGGAGGTTACTGAGAGAAAAGAATTCCTGAAGTGGGACAAGCGAAATATGAGCTAACAAATCAAAATATGTGAATGGGGTCAATTAGAAAGCAAAAAAAAACTACACACACACACACACAGTGAAAAAACTATGGGCATCTTCAAACCAGATAGGCCCAATTTAAAGACCTAGATGGCCTGGAGGGCTTTACATGACTGAGGCATAAGAGCCTGACTCATGACAGCTCAAGACCACTTAACCTATGCAAATAACTTTCAACATTTTTGCCCGCCTCAGAAAATAACAAATACCATTAAAGCTTATCAGCGTGACAAAAACAGTTTCAGTCTATGCAACTATGGTGGTGTATGATAAATGCATAGTGAAAAGAAATGTAGGCACACATGAAGTCTACATTTCTTAGATCTGCGTTCAAAGCAGGTGTCCGGACATACAGACAGCCTAACACAGACGGCAACAAAAAAAACATTGGTACGTTATTTCAGAATACATTCTTGTAGGATCTCGGAGAGGAGAGAACTAATTAAAAGAAACCTTCTCAAAGGGCCAAAGGCATGTGATTTTCCATCAGGATTTTCCACATGATGGCTCTTAAAATTATCATGATATGGTTTTGCAATAAACCACTATGACTCAAGACTTGCTGGCTCCACTCTGCCCAAATGTGTCTCACCAACGGTTCCTTTACAGATGCCTACCAAGCCGAGTCATATTTACTCCAAGCTGTGACTCTGATGCATCAACCTGAGCATTTATGGTCAATCACTTTCATGGGCCTGGCAACTTTGTAAGAACCACCTAGTGATTAACTGAAAGTATCACATGGGACAGGCAAAAACAATCTGGCCTAAATTGTATTGCAAAACTATCAGTGTAATGATGATGTTGCAACATCACCATAAAACTACCATTGGGCATGCCACTGCCATCATGGATCAAATTTCAACAAGCTGTTCACACGTGTTACTCTCGCACAATGTGTTAGCTTAGGCCATATGATCAAATACTGTGTTTAGTTGTGATGGTAAATGGACAGGTCTTCTTGAGAATGACGTCAAATACTTTCCTGACTGGCTGGTACCTAAATGGCACAGGTAATATTTAAACAGGCAATCTGTCATGTGCTTAGACAGCTGTGCTCAAACATGGCAAATAAGTTCATTCATTCTCCTCATGCTCACTAACACACACACAAACACACACACACTTATGTCTTAAACACACAAGAGATGGAAAATACTGATACACCTTTAATGTGTACTACACTTCGCAGCAGTTCATGATTGAATGGTCTAACCAAGCTATATGTCATGCCTGCACTCTAAAGATCACTCAGTAACTTCATTCTTTACTGATATGTTGCACTTGAAATGTTACAGTAAATTTTCCCAACCATCTGCTTAGAGTGACCCGGAGGAATCTCTGCTCATTCATTTCAGTGTCACTCTAGTTTATCAACAGAACCACACAGCACATACGCATTAAACATAGCCACATTCAATTTAGTAGCCGTGTATCAATATTCTAACAAACTGAAAACACTAAATGCAAGCAGGAAATGGATACGCTGGAGACAGATATCTGTGGACAATTTTACAAAATGGTCATTACAATTTTCAAAGCATGTTTAAAAAGTGTCCTTCCGTGTTTTGAAAAAATAGCACAGAAAACGTAACCCGCCTGAACGCAACATGTCAATTTAATGTCATTTTTCGTTAGGTGTGACCAGACTAAATTCCTGACCCAAGTTGTGGTTAACCCTGCCTGGAATCTAACGTTAAACGGATGCATCGCTCGCCACTTATCGACACTTAAAGCATCGAGCCAGCATTCAGATTATCAGGTTGTGTATCACTACACCACACAAGACACATTAATGCGACTAACCTGGTAAATGCAGTACAGTAAAAAAAAAGTTGGCATCAGCAAACAATGCCCATGTGAAACTGTAAAGATGTAGGTTATTAAAGAATTCGTGTTCTACTGAGCGAAGTAAAATTGTTAATTATTACAATACATCTGCTGTAAAGAACCTATTCGGTACACCTGATTTACAAATTTCTGCATAATGAGTTAACGTTACATGGTTAAGAATTTGCGAAGGATGAAAAGGAAGCACAATCAATCAGTTCAGCCAACTCTGGTCTAACGTTAGATAAAATCTCGTAGTAATCGCTGCATAAACAAACAGCTGCTCCGCGCTTGCTATACACCGCTGGCCTTTATGTTAGCTATTTAAGATAACTAACGCATGATTACACATCAAGCACCTAACATTTTTCCCTTCAACGTTAGTGCATAACAACTATTAGATGCAGTTAGCTAACACATTACTAACGTTGTCAAGTAAGTTATCTCATAAAGAGACATAGAAGTTCAGAAAGTGACTTACTGAAGTGGTAAGTTAACTTATCCGTCGCAGGATGGATGAAACTGATATGGAAAACTTCCTCGAATCCAATGTTTTGCAATCAGATGCAGCTCAATAAACGTTAGCAAGCAAGCTAACATTGGTTATTGAATTTCTTTGGACTAACAGCCCATATGAAATTCTCACTCTTGTCCCAGAGCGCCAAAAAACAAACACAAAACTTCAAATACGTCCCATTCTAGATAGGCAGCCGACAAAGCACCTCAGTCCTCGGTTTACTCTGTGCTCTATTTGTAGTCGACTGACCGCAAATATCCGCTAATGTTACTGTGTTTGTAAATAGTAACCAAACATATTTCAAGTTTATGTTGTAGTTAGTCCTGCCTTGTAAATCGCTCGATCGCACAGCAACTCCTACTTGATTGCATTGGGCCTCGTTCTGGAGCTGATCTGTACTACAATTACATCCGGGTCATAGTAACTTGGAAAAGTGGGTGTTCCCAAAATGACGTAAAGTTTCTGATCAAAACCCCACACCCTCGCCTGGGTAAACCCAGACCACACCTTAATCGAAGGTCTGCACGCAGAAAACAACATACTTCTTACAACTTGTCTTTTATTTTACAGATGTTTTGTTTAACTCTAATATGTCAAGATCTTAAATTGGCTTAAGTTGTAGAGGTGGGAAATGAGTAAACTGGCCAAAATGGTGACATATCCCTGTAAGATCTAAGATTTGTTTTTGAGGGACAAAACTATGTTCCTGGGCTTTTGGTGATTAGGGTATGGGCTCAAATGGCCTCATCTCCAGATGAACCTGAAGCGCAGATTTAGAACTTCCATGTGGTGCGCCTGGATGTACACAGGCTACTTCCGCTTCCCTGCCCCAGACAAGAAGAGGCTGGCAGTCTGCTAGTGGTTTTGCTCATTGGTTCTCTGGCGGTCCGTAACTAAAATAGCGGCGGACCACTGGAGAACCAACAAGAAAAAAATACCAATGGACCGCCAGGCTCTTGCTGTCTGGGCCACTGATTTTCAGATATTGTAAAAGCTCAGTCTGAGCCAGCTGTTTTACAGAGCAAGGGTGCTAAAACAACTGTATGGTTCAGTGACAAACCTGGGTTAGTTTAAGAGTGAGTGGTAAACTGAGAGGAACCCTCTATGGTTTTTGTTTTGCTAAGAGAATCACAGCCAATATGGATATCTATTAACAACCCCATTCTTATTAATTGATTTTAGTAAGTCAAATCTATTTTCTCAGCATAATATTTTTGACTTTATACTTTTAATGTATAGTTTTCTTATCAGCTATGCTTGATGGGCATGAGCCATAAAAGCGTGGAAACACACAAAGAAATCCAGAGTTCAGACAAACATTATAAAGAGAGCTATCATCTGTGCTGAAAGAGTTCAGACAAACATTATAAAGAGAGCCATCATCTGTGCTGAAAGAGTTCCTTGCAGTGCACCGTCACTCCTCTGAACATCTTACATTGCAGCCCATTCTTTCATGCACTTAGCATGGGTCATAGTACTTGAGTATTGAGGAAAGATGCAGAATGGGCAGCTTGAAAACGAACAAGCATTTAAACTGATTTCTTAAAAAAAAAATCCAAATTTATTACGACAAAAAAGCAGACTTGTGTGTTGTGTGGTGTGGATATACAAAATGCACAAGGTCAATCCATCATTTGACAAGGTAAGTAAATTCGATGCTATGTACAGCAAAACTTTGTTGCAAAACAACACCCAAATGTCTGAAAAAATAAAAATATAAAAGAATAAAAAAGTTACACGAACCCCTTTCATAAACTAGCTACTGCTCTACTTTCCCTTGAAAAGAAATAAACCATGATCTTCATAGCACATTCAGCGATCACTCAGCTGCACTCAGTCTAAAGGCAGGCACAGCAGTGATGAGAGCAATTACTCTCACACCAATGAGAAACATGGAACGGCCAGCCACTATACATTTAGACCAAAATCACACAGAGGACTGTAGCACTTTACCCTGGGCTGTTTCATATCAGTCATTACAATGTCTAGGTATCTGGCAGCCACTGAACACAGAATTCCTCCTGTGTTTGGCTTCAAATATACTAACAAAAAACTAAGCCTCCTGCTAAAAAGAGTGATGCTCAAATATAACTTTAAAAAGGTTTATTTCTGACAAAGGAGATAAGCCTATGTTGTGTAACACACAGAAATACTTTGTCGAGCTTGGTCTATCGAATGTGGATTGAACCAGCCCAGTCAAGCGCTTCAAGTAGGTACATAAAAGGTTAGTCTGTGACCTCTTCAGTGGTCTTTGATCTGGTCCTCTTCCTCTAGTTTACGAATTTCTCCTTTCAAGAAGTTGATGGTCTCCCTGCTGGCCTTTAGTCGCTCTTTCAGTTCTGTAATCTCCTGGCTTGTTTTCTTCTTCGCCGCCTCAAGCTTCTCTCGGGTGCGCAGCTCCAACTCTGCGACTGAAAATGGAGAAGAATGGATGCGTGACGTACGTGTTAGACCACAGACACTCACAGTTTTTTTTTCTCTAAGTAGACTTAAGACAAGTGTACCAGTCCCCATGGCGCAAGTATTAACATTCAATATCTTGGATGAAATTCACATGAAAGAAGAGCGTCATTGACAGAATGATACAGAAACAGTCATTCTTCTGTTCAATTATTTGATTTAGTGCCTAGTATGAGTGCTTTTGTGAGCTCATAACACAACTCTAAACACAGATTGGGTACCTCATCAGTTGCAGTTTTCACAAATAGTTTTTTATTGTGTTTACAATCCAACTTCCGTGGTCAACAGCTAAAAGCATAGTGGGAAATGTAAAAGTCCTCAGAGAGTGAAGCCCTGCAACATATTTGCTCTATTTGGATCAAATTTAAGATATTAATATAGTATTCTATTATTTTATTCATACCTCAGTAAGTAAGTAAGAAGGTATTTATTTTGGCAAGAAACACGATAATACTGTTGTAAGCAGTTTTCCTCTAGGACCTGAATGTCCAAAAACAGGGTACATGCAGAATTTTGTAGTTAAGGAATTTTGTAGTACTTTTTACTACTTTCTGAAACCACTGTGCAACAATGAGACCCCCACAGTGAGTGGCCCAGGTGGACTGTAGACCCAGTTTGGTTTTTGGCTCTATAAGGAGTAGCCTGCATGGGGTGGACCCACTGTGGGTCCCCTACCAGACTGAAATGAGGGGTATGTGTGGGGCCTATAGTAAGGGATCCCCTAGCGGGGCAGGTCTGGTGGCATACAGTTTTATCAGGGATTACGGTAAAATGGAGTTTGTTATGTGGGTAGAGAGGGGTTGTGTCTCATGACGGGGTCAGTTGAGGGTATGTGGGGGCAATGTCATGCTATCAGTAAAGATGATCGATCATCCAATTTTGATCCAGTGAGTGAGAGTAATATCATAATCATAATCTATACTAGGCAACATTAACCTTGAGCAATATTCAGCTTGATAAACCTACTGTGATATCAGCTGACTTTAGCAGTAGAGCTTTCTTAATTCACTTTTCTTTTGAACCATACTGAAATATCTTGGATTGAAAGGAAATAGGCCTACTTAAGATCTGGGGGTATATTAAAGCAACTGTATTTATACAGAAAATCTATTTAAATATTAAAACTATTCAGATCTGATGAGAAAATGGATCACCCAAAATCTAAGTAACAAGCAGATGAAGTCTAGTACATTTAACGGAGCAAATTTGAATGAAGGCTGGTCCGGTTAATTTAATGTTGACTTACTTGAATTAAGCCCTTTGCTCCTCTAGGAAGCATTACCCACTGACAAATAGCCTCTCGTCCACTCTACTCCATTTGACGTTGTCGGCCTAAATGAGTAACATTATCGCTAAGAAATGGGTTAGTCTATGCAATTAGAGTAACTAAGTTGCTCAGCTGTTTTGAGTCCCGAGAAATTTCAATTGAGTCTACGTGCAGGCTTGCTTGACAACTCGAATAAAAGCTTGTCAGCCTATAAGTGAAACGCAGTTTAAGCAGAATGTAAACGTGAACTATTCCATTAGCAAACATTTTATGAGTCTGCACATCCATTGCACTCTGCCACATCTAACAAGTGACGGGCGTACGTTCAACGTGACAAAAAAAGGAAACTTTGCGAGTGTTCTGATTTCTGCAAGCTGTCAGCTCTTGTTCAATGGCAGAAATTATGTTTTATTTTGAATTATTAAAACAGCAAAAGCATTTGCCCAAAAATTGTGCAAGACCACGGTAAGCGATGTGCCAAAGTTCAGCTCCGGCCTGTTTTAATTCCATCATGAACTATGCATGGCCAAACTACACTACATGGACAATCTTCACTTGAGGTTCTTCAGCATGCACACCAAATAACTAGACCTTTTATTGTACTGAATTAAACTGACAAAATAATACCTTGTAAGAGGGCAATGAATACTTTTTGATACTTGTAATGGCCTTAACTTTCGTAAATCTGATTTAACACTTTTTACAACCCCACGGACACCATGAAAAATAATGGAAGTAAGTAGTAGGAAATAAAAACAGACAAGTAGTGTATACAGGCAAAGAAAAGATCAAGACATCAGCATAATGAAAAAAAAGTACTTACACTCTGTCTCATGCTTGTAAGCGCCCAGGGTCAGCTGGCGGGTAGTGTTCAGAAGCTGCTGCATCATGGCAGTGGGGTCCTGAAAAATCTGTGAAAATGCACAACAGTCACCTTACTAGGCACCTTAACCCCCTCTTATAACTATTACCTACACCTGTAAATACAAGAATCTTGGGGTGGGTAGCATCGTATTTGTATATGAATTTTGCAATATCACAGCAGCTCTGAGGTTTATACACGGGGGCGGCATATCTAAAGCAATTTTTAATTATCCTCACTGATCAGCAACTTTAATTCTTTCTTTGGGAAAACTGAGCATTAATGAACCTCTACTCTGGCCACAAGGTGGCAGTAGCGCACTGGTTCAGTGATCCAGGCTCTGTTTACAGCGTGAAAGCAAGCATGCTCGTCAATTTTCAACTACAGTGCTAATAGTCTAAAAGCTAACACTAGCAGATAATGTTCTTGATTACAGGATTTATGCTAATGAATCTGCCTTTCCAGGTCATTTGGCATACATGTTACTTGCCCGTCCAATGGCATTTTAATAGATCTGTCTCTTGACTGCGATGCTTACTTGCAAATGACTCGGGCATTGCAACCACAGACAGTCGAAAACGGCAACACTTTTAACCATTTTGAAGAGAGGCAATTGGGAGAACGATTGGATGGGTTCAATGAATTACATCTCTGGGAACTTGGAACAAGACATGGCATGGATGTTGTACCTGCTTGCTACTGACTGACTGTGAAATATGACACTATACAATAAATGACATTATACAGTATGTGTCAGTGTATCTGTCAACATTTATCAAAAGCATATCAACACAGTTTCTTACCATTTCATCATAGAACTCAGACACAACCGTCTTCTTGGGCATGGCACTGGAATCAGACTGAAAAAGCTTGAGCAAGTGGTAAAGAGTGACCTGAAAAAGTGGGGAAAAAAAAGATCTCAAATAGAGCTCAAATCTATATTTTTTTCCCAACTCAGTCAAGGTGTCAGTAGGTGAAGTAAATGTTAAGTTTGTTTAGTCAAAATCACAATATTGCTACCAAAAAGCTAAAGCAAGAAATCTAACAAACTACAGAATGTCAGTTGGCAGTTCATTTTCCCCCTAGGACTTTTCCCTTGGGAGCCCGAACATTCGAGATGCTACTTCACTTCATACATAATGATGGTGCCAGCTTGCTAACTCTATTACACAACATACTAATGGTAGACTGTCATGTACAATGGATTATGTGGTCATTTATGATGACTGGTAATGTTTTTAACAACGATATGCATTTGCCTTCAATGTATGTGAAGACCAACACTGAACAGTAAAATTAAACCCACCGGCCTTTCATTGGGATCAATGAAGAATATTTTGATGATTATTTCAAATTCACCCCAACCGGTCTCTGTTATTTCGTATGGTGGCTTTGTCACCACTGCAAAAATGAAAGGAGATAACATGTCAAATCCAACATCCAGAATCAACTCAGCAACAGTTCAAATGGCTGACTGAGGGAGAAAAAAAATTAACTCTGTAGTTTGTGAAATTGAAAGGACATGACCCACCTCTAAGAGGGTTTCCATAGCTCTCATGAAGTTTGAACTGTATCTTCTTGACATAAGCAGACATATCCTGTAATTCAAATTTTCATGACATGAATGCCACTAATGTAATCAAAAATAACCTTAGCATTAACGTTAGGCTATTCTGTGACGTGTGGTGAAACGTCGGTCACAAAAAAAATTGAGAAACAAAAATGGCTAACTTAGACTACAATAACATTACCGGGGCAAGCAAATTATATTTAGGCCCTTAAAAACTGTACAGTAAACCCAAATACTCTACTTTTACCCTCTCTAGTACACCACTGTCAATGTATTCTGCATGATAACGTAGAATTTGTCAGCTGTACAACAACCTCATTTCTGTAGGGTTTGACATATACAGTCCATTGATGCGTATGTCCGTCCTCTTCTCTTTTCTTCCCGAAGTATCGTGCGACATTGCCAAAAACAATGGGTTTCACTATTGTAACTCCCTGCAAAAGGGAACAATATGAATAAATAAATCAATAAACAGTCGGTAGCTTGTAAATGGGGTCGCGTTAATCATAGATTTACATGGTAGCTACCTGATCTATTGCATTGGTAGCTTGTTGTTAGCTAGGTATCGTTAGAGAATAACAAAATATGAGTAACATTAACCTCATGAATCAGCTTAAGTGCAAAATTACGCACCAACTAGGTTTGCAAAATAGATAAATTAGCAGCATCCAACCTAAGCGTATTGTTTTGGCCACAGTCGGAAAAGAGTAATTTAAGATAACGGTTAGCTTACACGCTAACGTTACATGACAATACCTTCACTCTCCCGCCGGAATCTGGTCCAAATTCAGCCATCTTCTTGAACATAGTACACAGAAGAAACCGTGGTGTTAAAGATATATACAGCTATAGGAAAATACTGCCATGAACAGTAAAATGTTTGTTTGCCCACTTTCCCACCTCATTTGGACCACCTCATCGACCCCTCGATTCATAACACGGCCAGACGCTACAATGTGTGCGGGAAACCTCTTCCGGGTCATGTCGCCGAACGAAAAAATACTACATAAAAGTCCTAAAAATGTTCTGCTAACGTCTTATCGATTGCGGTGTAGAACGAAGAGATTAAAAGATGTACAAGTGTGGAAGATGTTTTCGGCCTACAACTCACCCATACTTTTTGGATAGGCTAGTACACTTGCTCATCAGTTGGATGAAAATATAGCCTATATCGCGGACATCTAGTAAAAGTACTAAAAAATCTAAATGACTGAATTGTAATCTAAAAAATGAACAAATAAACAAATAATTATACAAGAGGAGAGCAAAATGAGAGTTAGGGTCATTTCAAATCATGTGGGTCATTTATTTCGAACAGCTGATTTAGTTGAAGACCATTTTGCGTCAGTAAGCCTGAATTCTCTGTAATTCTGCTAGCCTCTAATGATTGGTGAGACTGTGGACCTTTCCAAGTTGCACAGGTGAGTGGCTTCCCAAGAAGCTGTTACAAGAACTCTGATTATGCTTGATTGATGTGGTAAATACTTAAATTTAGTTGATTGGTTCATGTGAACTTTGAAGCATCAAAAATATTATTTTAAAAGACTGCACGTCCCTGGAAAAACTTGGCATTATGACTGTTGCCAGTCATGGAAACACTTGGAAATTAATTAGAATGCTAAAATGTCTGTTGACCTGCACATGCTGTAGGTAGGCTATAGCCTATTAACACACTATGTACTAAAAGTGTTTCTGCGCCCCCAGAACCCTGTCAAAGTTCTTTCACTCTTTAAAAGTTGTTTCCAGTATTGCTGAATGTTTCAGGGCTCCTAGTGCTCTTTCTGGGTCACTACATCAGGCCCAGCGGCGTGCGTTGGTGGGTTTTACATTCATTTCTGGCTATGTGCTCATGATGACTTAGTCACTGTGTCCCATGCAGATTGCCCAACGTCATAAATTAAATTAAAATGAGCCATAATAGGAGTAACCCACTGTATCTGCTTGGATGACAGCAAAGCTAACCAACGTATCCAAACCTCTTATGCACAAAGCAGTTGTGCCATGTATCACCAGGGAATTCTGTAATGCTCCAAAAAGTTACATCAATATCCCTCAAAGTACAGATGTGGATCCTTGAATTCGTGGACAAATGGCTGATACAGGTGTACCTATGGTTCTCTGAAGTCCTCCAGTTAGTCATGCAGTGTTCTCACTTTTTGGGTGAAATTCACCTTTTTGAGCAATGATCCCTAGCCACAGACAATAAAAGAAGGCCCTGGCCAGGCTACCATCGCCTAGTGCTTCCGAAGTGAAATGATGTGAAAGTGGCTGATGCATCAGGCCAAATGAGCTCATTTGTGGCAGGGATATAGTTGCTGCCTTACTGCTGTCCACCTTCTCTGTCTTTTTTATTCCTTATCAGCTAAACATGCTTTCTATTCCCTAGAACCATTTTCCTAACCTTGTAAAGCCTTGTAAAAGACTGAAGGCAATTTTGGCACATTCTGTCCCTACAATGGATTTATATGATGAGGTGTTCCTGATGTGGTTTTCAACATGGGCTGTTGAGGGCCCCTAGTGGATTGAAAGGGTACTGATGGTATGGACCCCAGATGCACAGAGCTAAATTATTTAGATGAATTATTATTTCTGAGTGTATGTTATTTTTTATATTTATGATTTATAATTATAGTATATGAATGTATTATTTAAAAAAAAAACACTATATAGAAAAACATGTAGGTCATAATCTTCTACTTCAGCCTCAGCAATTTAACCTCACACTGCAGTAATCACTATACATAATATAATTCATTTTAAACACTCTATGATGTGTTTTTGTTTCACATCTACATGTCCGCTGTGATGTCCCTGTAGGTTTGAGCGTCAGTCCAGACTGATTCTCCGGCATGGGTTTGTGAGAGCCCCTAGTGGTTCACTGTAGTACTACAGAATTCAGAATGAGCTGGGCCTCAAAGCTGTGTTTAAAGTTGCTGCTTGGGGGTTATAAAGTGAAATCAGGTGTATATTTATGTGATGATGAGGACTCAGGCTCTACTCCCTGCCTGGAAATAAAGGAATGGAAGTAAAAATCCATTAACTCTTCATTTTGAAATGATAAGACCTACGCTCAGAGAGCCAATCAAATTCTCCACTATTGAATGCAGTGGACATTCTTTTATTGAATGAATGCAGTGGACATTCTTTTACTTCACACACAAGAAACTTTGCTGATTACCAGAAGAAATCTTCATTTTTTAAATCAACTTTTAGAAAATGTTTGGAGGAATATATGTTTTCTAAAATGCATTCTTGAATAGTTTCTTTCTGATAATTTCAGTGTGTAAAACAAATATTTTATGCTCTGCATGTCAAACTTGTGTGGTTTAACTTTATTAACGGAGGCAGTCTTCCTGGCAAGAGCAGCAACTGCTGTGCGCTTAGCGTATGCCACCTGCATCCCCCCTCCTTGCAGAAATCTCTGATGTGCAGAGACTTCCTGACCACATGGATGCATCTATGTGACATCACTGATGAGGGTGCAGGGGGGTGGGATGATTTTAGAAACACTGTCTTACCACCAGTTTGACAAATATGGAAAGAAATTTAAATAGCGCCTTCTGATTTGTCACTCAAATGTTTTTGATGATTTCCTATCTCTCTTCTAATATGGTTGCATCGAGTGTGATTGGTGGCTCAGGGAACACAGAGGGTCTAGGTGGGTGAACAGGGCACAGCTGTGTCAGTGAGTCGTGTGGGAGAGCAGAGGTGAGAGCTGTGCTGTCTGCTGAGCCCCAAACTCAGAGCTTCTGCTGGGGGAGATGAAGATGGAGGGCTGCCTGTGGGTCATCCTCCTGGCCTCTGTGGCCCTGACCAACCAATACGGTAAGTTCTAATTTATTCAGGGAAATCAGATGAGCACTTTTAACATATCGACAGGATTCTTAATGTATTAAGTCAGCATCTAATTTTATTGACTATATTTAAAATTGAAAAGTTTGAAATCTAAACAGTATTCTGTCACATCTGTGTCTATGGAGTGCTTGCATTTTCAACACACTGACTCAAGATATGCTGTAGAGAAGCTCTTGTGGCAGTTGTAATATTTATTGGTTGTGTCAGTGCTTTAGCAAGGCCTGTTTGAATCATTTGTTGTTGACTGAATTTGCCCTTTTGAGAAGTGCAGTGGGTGCTTTTAAAACTTTTGCAGTTGTTACGTTCTAAAATGTATCTATTTATTGTTTATTTAGGCTATTTTGCTAATGTTAACTGTTTTGATATGACATTGGTATTGTCATTATTAGGCAAAGATACACAATATGCCACATATGATATAATATTATTATTTATAGTACCATCATTATGTATTTAATAAACAGCAAACTATCATATTTATTTGAATGATTTATTTATTTATAATTATAACAAAGCGTGGTTCATTCATGACATTTAGTGTGTGGTGACAAACTCATTCTTGCTGATTTTACTGGGCCCTGAGTAACCTTATGTGTTGTGTGTTGTACTCTACATGCTGAAGAAAGATTTGTATGTCACTCCAACATGTGCGCTCAGCCATTAGCATGCATGTCTATCTCAGGTGGCCATTTTCTGTTTTAACACTGTGGTCCATTTTGATTGAGTAGCTTCTGACGATGTGTATGTATGTTTATCTAATTAGATTTTAACGAGACAAGCTATACGATTATGATGATGATGAACAATGAAGAGAGCACCATATTGACAAGAATGACCTCAAATGACAACAGGTATGACTGCATCGTTGCATGACATTGATATCATATGAGCACACTGTCAATTCTAAATGATCTTTAGGTGTGTTGCAGTAACCTTAGGTGAAGTGGCGTTCATTATTTGGTTTGTGTCTTTTGGACCTCACTTTTGTGTTTGTAATTCTGTTGCTGCTTAAATAGAGTTTTATCAAGTTACTTTCTTCCTTACTCTCCTGAGGTCACCATCCTCTCCTGTGTGTCTTCATATATTTTGTGTGGGCGCTAATCTCTATATTTATCCACATTGTTAGATTACTATAAATAGATAAAAAGTATTATAATAAACTATTTACAATCATTCTATACAGTAGTGTAGAAAGCAACTGGTCTACTGGTCAGGTGATCGGACTGACCAGAGTGTGTCCGAATCATTCCCTGACCGATCTAATTATGTGTGTGGGGGTAGTGGTTGAACGTTACCCTCCCATGTCCACATCCATGACTGAAGAATTTTTAAGCAACTCATCTAATCCCCTAACTAGTTCCCTGTGACCCACTGCTCTGGCTTTATGTGTGTTCACTCACAGTGTGCTCATTTTGTGTGTGTGTGTGTGTGTGTGTGTGTGTGTGTGTGTGTATTATTAATCACAGGGTTAAATGCAGAGTACAAATTTCTCTTTTATACTTACATTTGCATTTGCATTTGAGACAGTATCTGCATGCGACTGAGTGTCTTAATACACATAACTTTACCTAAGCAGTTCACAAGAATGAAGATGATTACGACCGTATTCCAACTGAGGATAACAACCCACCTGATGACATGATAACAGCAGGTACCACAATTCATATTTTTAATATGATGCAGAGCAAACTGTCAATTTCTCCTAAAGATTTTCATGCTGACTTAATTGTGTCGTGACTGTGTATACAGCCCTGTTAAAGACATCATTCTGATTTTCTGTGTTCTGTGAAATATATTTCATTGTCTATAGTCTATTCAACCCCGTTATTCAGGGGATTAAATAATTTAACTTGTTCTAACACCAAACGTCACACAATTAAACTATTTCTTTCCCTCCATTCACAAATCATTCTGGACACAACTGAACACCGATCGCTTTGTTCCACTGATCATGTATGCATGCACACACTGAACCAAATGACAGGATAGAGAGTGGGGTTAGTCATGGGCATCACCAGGGTGGAGTGCCAGGGGTAATCGCTGTGTCCTAGTGTCCTAAATAACTCATGACTGACTGACTGTTTTATCCTTAGTCTACATAATAATAATATGATATAACTTCTGATATTGTTTGGCAATGTGTGATGCAATACACTGTAAAAAATGTTTCAGTGGAACTGCGTAAAAAAATGTAAGCGACAATATTACATCCAATTATATTGACGAAGTTCTAAATCCCCTTTTTTCATCCCTGAATAATTTATAAATTTTTCCTAAAATATCATGTGTATATTCTTAATTTGCATGATTTCTTTAGAAGCTTTTGCTCTTATTTTCATCAGCATTAATAGATTCAATTTTGTAATTAAAAAAGTCCATGAAGTCATTGCTGCTTAGAGTTATTGGAATGCAGTGGGTCACCTCATTCCTGCTTTTTGTTAGATGGGATATAGTGTTAAAAAGGGATTATTTTTATTATTGTGTATAAGTGAGGAATAATATGCTTATTTGACATTGTTAAGTGCTGTCTTGTACTCTTTTAAGCTATCTTTCCGTGGAACACTTCAAGTTTAGCGGCATACCATTTCCTTTCAAGTCTACGCGCAGCTTGTTTCAGTGAGCGAGTCTGTGTGGTATACCACGGGGCGATTTTTTCTTCTTTTCTAGTTTTATTTAAATGGTGCAATGGTGTTGAATGTGGAGTACATTTACAACATTATAAGTTAATTGATTAACTTGGGTTGGGCGTGGAGTAGAGCCTTCTAATGTACGCCTTTATTGGGTCAATAAAGGGTCGAGGAGAGGGGGATTTTTTGCTATGAAGTCATCTGTAGTTTTGGGAGTTATGTTTCGAGTGTAGTAATGAGTCGAGTTATGTGCTACATAGTCTAATGTGAATTTTAAAGTGTAGTGGTCAGTTAGTGTAGTGTGTAGAGGTAAGGTTGTAAGTTGTTCTTTTCGTACTCCATATGTTAATACAAGATCAATGGTGTGGTTACTTGGATGTGTAGGTGTATTTACATTTTGGCAGAAGCTGATGTGATCGAGGAAAGATTGGAACGCAATTCCCAGGCGATCATTTGCATCATTCATGTGGATATAAAAATAAAATCACCTAATATAATTATCTATTCTGTTTTAATAACTAGAGAGGACAGGAAGTCAGAATATTCTTCAGGTTTTAGCCAGGTTTCTGTAAGACAAAGCATCTCAATTTGATTATAAGTAATAAGCATTTGTTAATGTCGTCTGTGAGGAGAACGAACGAATATTTAGTAAGCCAAATTTCAGGTGTGACGTCTGTTTATATTGTTTATTTATTTCTGTTTTTACTTTTGTGAGGTTAGTATCATTTCTATACATGTAAGCAATTGGAAGTGAGGTTTATTAATTTGTTATTATTTTTTTATATATTTTTTTTTCATTTCAATTATTTATTTATTTTTTTATTAATTGGATGGCAGCTGCAACTTTACACTGAAGATTTCTGGTGTGAAAACAAAGGCTAAATGGCGTTGCAACTGTGGTGTGTTGCTTAGCTTTATACTTGCCGTGAAAGGGACGTTTTTGGGCTTCATTGTGTTATAGTGTAAAAGTAATATGATTTAACGGGTTTTCATATCTCTCTCTGTGTCCCTTTTTGAAAAGTGCGGTTGGTGAATGGAGGCAGTCGCTGCTCTGGGAGAGTGGAGGTTTATCATGAAGGAGAGTGGGGCACAGTGTGTGATGATGAGTGGGATATGAGTGATGCTGCAGTGGTGTGTAGAGAGCTGGGCTGTGGTGATGCTGTAGCAGCTCTGAGTAACGCTCACTTTGGAGAGGGATCAGGGAGGATCTGGATGGATAAAGTGTCATGTGAGGGATCAGAGTCCAGACTGAAGGGATGTCGCCATGAGGGGTGGGGTAAAAATGACTGTGGACATATTGAGGATTCCGGAGTCATTTGTTCAGGTGAGCATAACATTTCAATGTCATTGCATTTGTGAGTGAAAGATAATTATCCCTACCAACAGGAACTAGAGTAAAAAGGAAAATTATGTTTCTAGAAATTTGTCAAAAAAAACAAATAAATTTGACAATTGCGCATGATGAGATGAGCAGCACATATGTGTTAGAATAACACAACTTACTTCTAACTCATAGTATGTCATTTTTATTATTCCCAGTTGCCCGTGTGCCTAGACTGTCTGATGGTGTCAGTTACTGCTCTGGGAGAGTGGAGCTGCTCCAGAATAACACCAGACAGACTGTATGCAGCAGCACGTTTGACTGGCAGGATGCAGAGGTTGTGTGTCGAGAGATGGGCTGTGGGGCTCCTGTAGAGGTACTGGGAGCAGCTGCATTTGGAGAGGGAGAGGGCCAGGTGTGGTCAGAGGAGATCCAGTGTGGAGGAAACGAGACTCAGATTGAACTCTGCCCAACGTCTCCTGCACCCTCATACAACTGCTCTCACAAACACGATGTTGGATTAGTTTGTGCAGGTTATCTATGAGTGAAACATTACACATTCCAGACCATTGCATAGTATTTACAATAAATTAGACTTTTACCGACAATAAATTGTGACGTATGTCGTCTTGTCTTTCTTCATGAACTAATTTATTAACTTTAGAGAGAGTGCACAGTGTGATGTCTTCATCTCTATTTTCTCAGATGCTGTGCGGTTGGTGAATGGAGGCAGTCGCTGCTCTGGGAGAGTGGAGGTTTATGTTGAAGGAGAGTGGGGCACAGTGTGTGATTATGAGTGGGATATGAGTGATGCTGCAGTGGTGTGTAGAGAACTGGGCTGTGGTGATGCTGTTGAAGCTCTGAGTAAAGCTCACTTTGGAGAGGGATCAGGGAGGATCTGGATGGTTGGTGTGAAATGTGAGGGATCAGAGTCCACACTGAAGAACTGTGGGCACATGGGGTGGGATATTCTTAGTTCTCTCAACCTACCTCATTCGATGGATGCTGGAGTCATTTGTTCAGGTAATCAGCATATATCTGTTCTAATATCGAGTCTAATTGTTTTGTTTTTTTTATAACCATCAATAACCATTTCATTGGGTGCAATAATAACTAAGGTCATATTGTGATTTTTGAACTCCTCATGCTACTGTTTGAAAATGTAGAGTCAGTCAGAAGGGAAAACGTGAGAAGGAAGGAGCAGACTAAATGCAGACATTTTAGATATGACATGAAATATTGTGAATTCAAACACTAAAACAACCTGCTGTAATACATTTTTATTTCTTACACAGCTGCCCATGTGCCTAGACTGTCTGATGGTGTCAGTTACTGCGCTGGGAGAGTGGAGCTGCTCCACAATAACACCAGACAGACTGTATGCAGCAGCACGTTTGACTGGCAGGATGCAGAGGTTGTGTGTCGAGAGATGGGCTGTGGGGCTCCTGTAGAGGTGCTGGGAGCAGCTGCATTTGGAGAGGGAGAGGGCCAGGTGTGGTCAGAGGAGATCCAGTGTGGAGGAAATGAGACTCAGATTGAACTCTGCCTAATGTCTCCAGCATCCTCATACAACTGCTCTCACAAACACGATGTTGGATTAGTTTGTGCAGGTTATCTATGAGTGAAACATTACACATTACTGACCATTGTATAGTATTTACAATAAATTATTTCACTGATAGTAAATGTCGTCTTGGCTTTCTCAATGCAGTAATTTATTAAGGTTTTAAGGAAGTGCACAGCATGATGTCTTTATCTTTGTTTTACTCAGATGCTGTGAGGTTGGTGAATGGAGGCAGTCGCTGCTCTGGGAGAGTGGAGGTTTATCATGAAGGAGAGTGGGGCACAGTGTGTGATAATGAGTGGGATATGAGTGATGCTGCAGTGGTGTGTAGAGAGCTGGGCTGTGGTGATGCTGTCGAAGCTCTGAGTAAAGCTCACTTTGGAAAGGGATCAGGGAGGATCTGGATGACTGGTGTGAGATGTGAGGGATCAGAGTCCAGTCTGAAGAGATGTGACCACTGGGGGTGGGGAAATATCAACAGTGGACATGAGGGGAATGCTGGAGTCATTTGTTCAGGTAAGCAGCATATCACTTCGCTTTGAAATTGAATCTACTTTGATTCATTAGTCACAGGTGATTATCATGTTTTTGCAGGTGGATATACAGCATGAAAGATGTTTCAATCAGTACTTCCAATTTGTGCCGAAGGGAAATAGACATTTATTATATGCAGAGTTCATATTCACCTGCTATCTATCTATCTATCTATCTAGATGCAGCAGCATGTTTAACTGGCAGGATGCAGAAGTTGTGTGTCGAGTGTTGGGCTGTGGGGCTCCTAACCATCATGTTATGTTTTTATCTATAGATAATCTATAGTAGCAATCACTGCAGACCAGTGCTTACTTTTATTGCTATTTAGTCATTTTCTCTTCACAGACTAATATGTTAACTCCTTAGTGCACAGTGAAATGTCTCTGCTTATGCAAGAGTGGAGATTTATCATTAAGGAGAGTGCTGTGGTGTGTAGAGAGCTGGGCTGTGGTGATGCTGTAGTACCTCTGAGTAAAGCTCACTTTGGACAGGGATCAGGGAGGATCTGGATGGGTGATATGAACTGTAAGCGATCAGAGTCTACTCAGAAGAGATGTGGCCATAAGGGTTGGGGTAGCATTGACAATGGACAACCTGAGTTTTTTTGTTTTCACTTGTGCAGAGTGCCATTCATGTTCTATATTCATTTTATGTACTATTGACAACAGCTTGTTTGTTAACACACCTGTTTTATATTTTGGTGCAATTTTGTAATGTGGTGGTAATAATTGTACTGTATATCTGATGTATTTTTGTTCTTAAAACATGGTGATGAAATTTGCATTATTGGTTTTCTTTAAGCTCGAGTCCCCAGGCTGTCTAATGGATCCCATCCCTGTTCTGGAAGAGTAGAGCTGCTTCACAATAACAAATGGGCCACAGTGTGTGATGCTGCCTTTGACTGGCAGGATGCAGAGGTTGTGTGTCGAGAGCTGGACTGTGGGGCTCCTGTACAGGTGCTTGGAGCAGCTGCATTTGGAGAGGGAGAGGGCCGGGTGTGGTCAGAGGAGATCCAGTGTGGAGGAAACGAGATTCAGATTCAACTCTGTCCAGTATATCCTGTTGGTACTCTCAGCTGCTCTCACAGGAATGATGTGGGACTAACCTGTGGAGGTACAAATAACACCTCAGTAATTATACTAAAAGATGTCATATTGAAGTACTGCCAAAATCACTGTCATTTGGTCTCTAGATGCTATGAGGCTTGTGAATGGCAGCAGTCGCTGTTCTGGAAGAGTTGAAGTTCTCCACAGAGGAGAGTGGGGTACAGTGTGTGATACTAAATGGGACCTGCGTGATGCTGCAGTGGTTTGTAGAGAGCTGGTCTGTGGAGAGGCTATAGAGGCTCTCAAAGGAGCTCAGTTTGGACAGGGAGCAGGAACGATTTGGATGAGTGATGTGGAGTGTGTTGGATCTGAGTCCACAGCAAAACACTGCAGTGCTCACAGATGGGGAGCAAAAAGCTGTGGTCATCATCAGGATGCAGGAGTCATCTGCTCAGGTGATTGACCTTAATCATAATTCAGACAATTAGACATTGTAACATGTCACAACATGATAAGATAACATGTTTTAAAATACTCCATTGTGATAACCAGGTGAGGAACTCTATATTATAAATGTCGTCATAACTATAAATGTGAAATTGTAGGTGTCCGACTGGTTGGCCCATCCCACTGCTCTGGAAGAGTGGAGCTGCTTCATAAGGATACCAGACACACAGTGTGTGATGCTGCCTTTGACTGGCAGGATGCAGAGGTTGTGTGTCGAGAGCTGGGCTGTGGGGCTCCTGTAGAGGTGCTGGGAGCAGCTGCATTTGGAGAGGGAGAGGGCCAGGTGTGGTCAGAGGAGATCCAGTGTGGAGGAAACGAGACAAACATTCAACTCTGCCCAACATCTCCTGCACCATCATACAACTGCTCTCACAAACACGATGTTGGATTAGTTTGTGCAGGTAAGAGTTAAACATTACACAATCCAGACCATTGTGTAGTACTATTTAGAATAATTTAGTATTTCACGGACAGTAAATTGTGAACTCTTTCATCTTGCTTTTCTTCTTAAAGTAATTTATTAACTTTAAAGTAAGTGCACATTCTGATAACTTTATCTTTCTGTCCTCAGATGCTGTGAGGTTGGTGAATGGAGGCAGTCGCTGCTCTGGGAGAGTGGAGGTTTATCATGAAGGAGAGTGGGGCACAGTGTGTGATGATGAGTGGGATATGAGTGATGCTGCAGTGGTGTGTAGAGAACTGGGCTGTGGTGATGCTGTTGAAGGTCTGAGTAAAGCTCACTTTGGAGAGGGATCAGGGAGGATCTGGATGACTGGTGTGAGATGTGAGGGATCAGAGTCCAGTCTGAAGAGATGTGACCACTGGGAGTGGGGAAATATCAACTGTGGACATGAGGGGAATGCTGGAGTCATTTGTTCAGGTAAGCAGCATATCACTTCGCTTTGAAATTGAATCTACTTTAATTCATTAGTCACAGATGATTATCATGTTTTTGCAGGTGGATATACAGCATGAAAGATGTTTCAATCAGTACTTCCAATTTGTGTTGAAGGGAAATAGACATTTATTATATGCAGAGTTCATATTCACCTGCTATCTATCTATCTATCTATCTATCTATCTATCTATCTATCTATCTATCTATCTATCTATCTATCTATCTATCTATCTATCTATCTATCTCTCTATCTATCTAGATGCAGCAGCATGTTTAACTGGCAGGATGCAGAACTTGTGTGTCGAGAGTTGGGCTGTGGGGCTCCCAGCAATCATGTTACGTTTTTATCTAAAAAAATCTATAGTAGCAATCACTGCAGACCAGTGCTTAGTTTTATTGACATTTAGTCATTTTCTCTTCACGGACTAATATGTTAACTCCTTAGTGCACAGTGAAATGTCTCTGCTTTTGTTATAGTGGAGATTTATCATTAAGGAGAGTGCTGTGGTGTGTAGAGAGCTGGGCTGTGGTGGTGCTGTAGAAGGCCTGAGTAAAGCTCACTTTGGACAGGGATCAGGGAGGATCTGGATGGGTGATATGAACTGTAAGCGATCAGAGTCTACTCAGAAGAGATGTGGCCATAAGGGTTGGGGTAGCATTGACAATGGACAACCTGAGTTTTTTTGTTTTCACTTGTGCAGAGTGCCATTCATGTTCTACATTCATTTTATGTACTATTGACAACAGCTTGTTTGTTAACACACCTGTTTTATATTTTGGTGCAATTTTGTAATGTGGTGGAAATAATTGTACTGTATATCTGATGTATTTTTGTTCTTAAAACATGGTGATGGAATTTGCATTATTGTTTTTCTTTAAGCTCGAGTCCCCAGGCTGTCTAATGGATCCCATCCCTGTTCTGGAAGAGTAGAGCTGCTTCACAATAACAAATGGGCCACAGTGTGTGATGCTGCCTTTGACTGGCAGGATGCAGAGGTTGTGTGTCGAGAGCTGGACTGTGGGGCTCCTGTAGAGGTGCTTAGAGCAGCTGCATTTGGAGAGGGAGAGGGCCAGGTGTGGTCAGAGGAGATCCAGTGTGGAGGAAACGAGATTCAGATTCAACTCTGTCCAGTATATCCTGTTGGTAACCTCAGCTGCTCTCACAGGAATGATGTGGGACTAACCTGTGGAGGTACAAATAACACCTCAGTAATTATACTAAAACATGTCATATTTAAGAACTGCCAAAATTACTGTCATTTGGTCTCTAGATGCTATGAGGCTTGTGAATGGCAGCAGCCGCTGTTCTGGAAGAGTTGAAGTTCTCCACAGAGGAGAGTGGGGCACAGTGTGTGATACTAAATGGGACCTGCGTGATGCTGCAGTGGTGTGTAGAGAGCTGGGCTGTGGAGAGGCTATAGAGGCTCTCATAGGAGCTCAGTTTGGACAGGGAGCAGGAACGATTTGGATGAGTGATGTGGAGTGTGTTGGATCTGAGTCCACAGTAAAAGACTGCAGTGCTCACAGATGGGGAGCAAAAAGCTATGGTCATCATCAGGATGCAGGAGTAATCTGCTCAGGTGGTTGAGATTAATCATAATTCAGATAATTAGACATTGTAACATGTCACAACATGATAAGATAACATGTTTTGAAATACTCCATTGTGATAACCAGGTGAAGAACTCTATATTATAAATGTCGTCATAACTATAAATGTGAAATTGTAGGTGTCCGACTGGTTGGCCCATCCCACTGCTCTGGAAGAGTGGAGCTGCTTCATAAGGAGACCAGACACACAGTGTGTGATGCTGCCTTTGACTGGCAGGATGCAGAGGTTGTGTGTCGAGAGTTGGGCTGTGGGGCTCCTGTAGAGGTGCTGGGAGCAGCTGCATTTGGAGAGGGAGAGGGCCAGGTGTGGTCAGAGGAGATTCAGTGTGGAGGAAATGAGACTCACATTCAACTCTGTCCAGGATCTCCTGTTGATAACCTCAGCTGCTCTCACAGGAATGATGTGGGACTGGTTTGTAAAGGTAATCTAAAATAAAAATAAAAACAGAAATGTAAACTTTACAATTACAGATTGCTTATCATCATTTCTTCTTTTAATATTGCACTTATCCAGCAAATCTTAAGTTGTTTCTCTATCCCACAGATTCTTTGAGGTTAGTTGATGGTAGCAGCCGCTGTTCTGGGAGACTGGAGGTTTATGAACATGGAGAGTGGGGCACAGTGTGCTACAGTGGATGGGACCAGGTTGATACAGCAGTAGTGTGTAAAGAGTTGGGGTGTGGTGAAAATATGGATTATGACAAGAATCCAGATTTTAGACAGGGGACAGGAAGAGTCCTGATGGATGAGGTTGCCTGTATAGAGCAGGACACCAGACTAAAATACTGCCCTCATAAGAGATTGGGTGAACATGAATGTACAAGTCAGGACACTGTTTGGGTCATTTGCTCAGGTGAGGTGAAAGAATACTTGCAGTATTTAGTAACTGTGTAAATATTTGATTCACATACCTTTAGCATCATTTATATCATCACAATCAATCATTTGTCATTGAGCAAGAGCACAGGACTAACTATTTCTATACAGAACATAGGGCTTCCAGGCTTGTGAACAGTTCCACACACCAATGTTCTGGGAGAGTGGAGGTGGAACACGGCATCATATGGGAAACAGTGTGTGATGCTGCCTTTGACTGGAAGGACGCAGAGGTTGTGTGTCGAGAGCTGGGCTGTGGGGCTCCTTTAGAGGTGCTGAGAGCAGCTGCATTTGGAGAGGGAGAGGGCCAGGTGTGGTCAGAGGAGATCCAGTGTGGAGGAAATGAGACTCACATACAGTTCTGTCCAACATCTCTCAACTACAACTGCTCACATGACAGAGATGTGGGGATTCTTTGTTTTGGTAAAATTAGTTAGAGGATTAATAACTACATTTTTTGAAATATTTAGATATGCAGTTATTTGAACTCTATACAATTTATAAAAGTCTGTGATTTTATACATTCATTAGCAACTGCAATTGAGTTTTCTATTCAGATAAAATTCAAGATTTTAACACTTACCTTTACCCTGTCCAGGATACACAGACGCCAGACTGGCAAATGGCAATGACTCCTGCTCAGGTCGAGTGGAGCTTAAGTACGTCCGTGCGTGGGGCACAGTGTGTGATGCATCCTGGGATATTAGGGCCTCCAGTGTGCTCTGCCATCAGTTGAACTGTGGGAGTGCTGTGGCTGTTGTAGGGGCAGAGTGGTTTGGTGAGGGGAGTGGAAGCATCTGGCCTGATGTGTTTGAGTGTGAGGGGAATGAAACTGGCCTCTCAGAATGTGGAATCTCCTCATGGCGTCGACCTGCCTGCTCCCATAGACAGGATGCTGGAGTCATCTGCTCAAGTGAGTACATGAGGATACTGTTATGTAATTGCTAAGTGATTGTTCACTGTGTGTCTAGTAGTGTACCACTCTAACTTAACATACCTCCAAGTATAGGTTGGTTCACTGATAGAAAATGGTTGAACCCATAGTTTGGTTCCTTAAACTAAATTATATTTGCAGATTCTTCCCTCCCCCTACA
>PYXC01000589.1:0-10000 GCA_015244755.2 Tenualosa ilisha
AATGACCATCATTCACATCCTCATCACACATCACTCAGTGTTCAGCTCATGTGTGTGTTCTTTCCCTCTGCAGCTCCTGTCACTCTGGATCCCAACAATGCACACCCAGAACTCATCCTGTCTGAGGATCTGACCAGTGTGAGACGAGTTGAAAAGAGACAGCAGCTTCCTGATAACCCAGAGAGATTTGATAAGTATGCCAGTGTCCTGGGCTCTCAGGGCTTTGACTCAGGGACTCACTGCTGGGATGTGGAGGTTGGGGAGAATAATAGCTGGGCCCTGGGTGTGATGGCAGAGTCTGTCCAGAGGAAGGGAAACTATTATTTCATGAGTGGACTGTGGTGCGTGGGGTACAACAGTGATGCATATGGAGCTTATGCTACACCTCATGCCTCCACCCCCCTCACAGTGAAGCAGAAGCTCCGGAGGATCAGAGTGAAGCTGGACTGGGACAGAGGAAAGCTCTCATTCTCTAACCCTGATAATAACACACACCTACACTCTTTCACACACACTTTCACTGAGAGAGTGTCCCATACTTTTGTACTGTCTCGGAACTTCCTCTTAGGATTCTCCCAGTAAAATCTACTGTAGCTCTGACTCATAGTTAGAGCTCCTCTAGCCCCTGTGTTGTCATGGATGATAAGAATCCAAAGCCCTGATGGTAACACACATCTCTAACATTTATTAGTTAGAGCTCATGACCTGTTTCCATTCTTCTTGACTTTCTCCACTTTCCCCCTCTGAGGATGTTAGCAGTGGAGGCCTCAGTAAGAGTAGAGCAGCACAGTTAGAGCTCATACTGACTCTGGATCAGGTCTCACACACTGAGAGGGAAACCTACAGGAGAAAACCAATGCCATTATATACCAAACAAAATTGATATCATTCAGCACCTTTACATGCACATCTAAATAGTTATTGGCAATAATCGTGCTAATGCTTCAACCAGAGTATCCAAGTATTCTGAGTATACATGCATGGGAAGAAAATCTAATTATTGACCGAAGTGCGTTTGACTCCGTGACAGTAGGTGGCGATATACTCCCATTCGCGTTTCTACCACCCTAGCGCTACAGGTGAAGAACATTTTTTTCTGTATACTTTACTTTAGATTTTTTTTGCACTTGAAACACACTGTACATGCTGCACAAAACTAAGCCAGCAGTGTTGTTGTTTCTGACCCCCCGTGTCTTCGTCATCTCCGAGGGGGGAGTGTCAGTCCAGTCTTAGCTTGGCTTAGCTGCCTTTCCGGTATACATGCAAGAGAAATCTGATTTCCAGTCGCATTATCTGGGTATCTTAACCAAGCTATCAGTAGTCTGAGTCGGTTTGATTTCAGCCAGACTAAGGGTGTTTACATGCATTTAAAAAAGTTTGATTTTAGTCTGACTAAGGCAATAATTCATTTTTCTCTCTTACTGCATGTAAACGTACTGACTGTAGGAGGTGCCATGACACAGTGAACTAACCTGGGGCCCCAGGTTTGAATCCGACCCTTGGTTATTTCCTCATCCTTCCCCATCTCTCTCCCACTGCTTTCAAGACACTCTCTATTATCTAATCTGAATAAGACAAACAGACAATAAATACATGATTAAAAAGACTAAATATGTGTTATTGTGTGGATATCAAAATGTAAATTTGTGCTGATATTCAGGTGTATCCAAATACTTCTGTTACTATTAAACCTACATTATTGGCAGTTCAGTGGCATAAACCATGACCGCTTCATTTGTGTAATTTATGTAATTTGTTTTATTATTTATTATTGTTTAATGAGGTGTCATGGTTGGTGTTATAGTTACTTTTTTCTGAACATATTGCTGCCAGTCTTAGATTTCACATTTGTACAATATTAAGAATTTAGACCTTATCTCACACAGTATTAAACTCACCTTCTTGTACAGTCTATGGTCCTTTCAGTACTGGATTATTGTAATGCACTTTTGTCTGGTCTACTTGCTGTATAGTAGCTGTGAAATCTCATCCACCCAAAAAGGACACATCACTTCTCTTCCAGTCTCTCTGCATTGGCTTCCTATTGCAGACAGAAATAAATTCAAAGGACTCTTACTGGATCTGCTCCATCCTATCTCAATGATATAATCCAGCCTTATGCCCTCTCTAGACCACTGCCCTCATCCAGTGAGTGCTTGTTGTGCTGGCTGACCATCAGTGCTAGGAGGTGTCAGTCAAGACTCTTTTGGTGGAATGAATTAGCTGTCACACATTCCTCTGACAGACATTAAGTTCAGTTAATTAGCTTTATTGATCCTGGGGGAATTTTGTCTTATGGATTCAACCCATCTGGGGGTATACACACATATTGTACACACACACACACACACACACACACACACACACACACACACACGGACATATTTCACTCGATGTTTTATTTGCTATTGTTCAAATGATTAAAAGAGTAAACCAGCTTCATGACTGGCTTGTTTTGGAATGACTGTCATTTCAATCACACTAATCACATAGTTTTGATGTGTATTTTCATGGTCTTTTGTTTTGAACTATGTTATTAGCTCAGCGGGTTATGAAAATGTGTTTCAAACTGCCTAAACAATACTGACACCTGCTGGTCAATCACTAATAATTACACAACAAAGATCTCAAGGATCAAAGGGATTTCTGTTCATTTGGTATACAAACTTCAGATGTCGCCAAGTGGGTGACCTGTGAAATGTTGCTGGAGTTGGGTGATTTCACACGGAATGACCATGGGATATAATTGTAGTAGTTACCTAAATTAATTCACTTATTTAATTGTAACCAAGGACAACTTTAGGAAATTTGTGGAATGTCATAAAAATTGCTGTCGGTTAGAAAATTGGAGTGCAGTCTACCTTGGTTGCTTCATTTCAACAACAAATTGTTTTGCTAGAGTAAAGCAGAGTTAGTGTGTTGGGGGATGTAAATGGAGTGTGTTGTTTATGGCCTGAGGATTGCTCTCGTACCCTGCTTTAAGAGTTGGGCGAGTCACAATATAATCAGGGTTTAGCAATGACAAATTGTTCTGGAAGAACAGGGACTAACAGGGCCTAACATGAGTTTATTTATGCATCATATATTGGAAAACAATGTGTCTCTCACACAACAATTTTATTTTCACAAAGATAAAAGTTATTTAGCATGATAGCATTGTATAGATGCAATGGGAGAATTGTTAGCGTTGACCTTTCAATTTCATGTACATTGAGTTGAGATCTCCTGTCATACAGAGAGTGGATCATTAACCCAATCATGATGACCAAAGTCTGTTTGATGGGGGCTGTTTCTCATTTTCTACTGATCTGGAGTCAGTATGTGTCTGTCTTATCAGTCACAGAACACAGGTAGGCCTACATCAACCTGAACTTCAGACAGGTATTAGAAACTGTAGCAGAACCAACCAATCAGTTCACTTTCCCCCCAGAGACCTTTGCTCTGACTCACCTGGTCTGAATGAGGAAAGTGCAAGGGAGACGCGGCTGTTTTCCTAAGTAAGCAAGTAAGTAAGTAATCAATCCAGCTCTCATTCATAATTATATCAGATGAGTTGCACAGCTTTGTAAAAGTATACATGCTCACACTGTTTGGATGGTAGATTTGACAGATTGACAGACTGAATGAGAAACAGTTTGCCACGGTTGCAAGTCCGGTCCAAGTTGGTGAGACACGACATTCAGGAACAAAATGGCTTCCAAACCAGAAGAGGACTACTGCTGTCCTGTGTGCTGTGACATCTACAAGGATCCAGTCATCATGCCATGTAGTCACAGCATATGTAGAGCTTGTCTGCAACAGTTCTGGGAAGCTAAGGGAAGTAGAGAATGTCCAGTCTGCAGAAGAAAATCTTCTAAGGAATGGCCACCACCAAATATGGCATTAAGACACCTCTGTGAGGCCTTCTTACAGGAAAGATGTCAGAGAGCTTCAGCAGGGTCTGAGGTGCTCTGCAGTCTGCACCATGAGAAACTCAAGATCTTCTGCTCGGAGCATAAACAGCCTTTGTGTTGGGTCTGTCAGACCTCAAAGATGCATAAGAATCATACCTTCAGCCCCATAGATGAAGCAGCACAGGACCATAAGGTAAGACCCTCTTTTCACTGTCTTCAGCCAGTTGCTGGTGAGATCAAAAATTTTTCCTCTGTTCTCTTAGAAAATTCAATGCTTCGGTAGAAAAGGCAACAATAAACCTGGATGACGATGAAAATGCAATGAAAGATGGCTGTTTTTCACACGTGACTCAAGCTTATCAAATTACATGCAGTTGATGACTTTTTTTAATGTCCATGACTGTTGCCATTAGTGTCATTCAGTTTTTGTAATGTAAAGTTGACACTGTTTGGGGTGCAGACTTTAAAAAAACAAATGACACTTAAAGGAGAAATCTGGTGTGAATCAATCCACAGCTCTGTTGTTCCTACAGACAGCATTCAGTGACCTTAAACAACAGGGCTATTGACTGATTTCCACTGGATTTCTCCTTTAATGATGACATTAATAACCATGAGACCTTCATGATACGTGTCACATCATGCTAATGACAGGCTCATGTATCTCTTATATATACTTATATATACTTATATGTATACTCATATCTCTTTCACCTCCTCTCTTTGTCATACTGTGCCTGGTAATAAAACTGGCCCCTTGTTCTCCACTTCGTTTTGTACCGAGGGTCTGGGCATTCGGTAGTGAGATTTCATTGCTTGCTGAAGGTGTTTATGTTTAAAAAGATGAGTGATAGCCTGCCTTGACTGATAGCATTCTAGCTGTGCATTCACAACCCCTCGCTCTGTTCGCTGTTTGGACAGGTTAAAATGCCTCAACAACGACAACAAACTCAATCAAATCCAGAGTAGGAATGTAAAGAGATTATAATGGTGTGGAAGTGTGTAGGAAGGCATGGCCAGGCTAATCTTACCCCCATATCACTCCTGAATCTATACACATACATATCTGCACATTCTCTCAAAGACTTCATATTACACATTGGTTTAGTGCCATTGCAGTTTAATTTAGTGCAAACCCTTGTCCAATCTAATGTTCATTCATTCCAGGAGGAGCTGAAGATCAAACTGCAGCCCTTACAGAAGAAACTGAAGACCTTTGAAGAAGTGAAACTCATCTGTGACAAAACAGCAGCACATATTAAAGTAAGATATAATAACGAAACTGTATTTTGAAGAGTCGTGGATCAGTTGTAATTAAAGGTTCTTCAGGTATTGGAAGCAATATTTTGAAAATGTTTTCTTCAGACTCAGACCCAACGCACAGAGAGGCAGATCAAAGGGGAGTTTGAGAAGCTCCATCAGTTTCTACGAGATGAAGAGACAGCCAGTATAGCTGCACTGAGGGAGGAAGAGGAGCAGAAGAGTCAGATAATGAAGAAGAAGATTGAGAAGATGAACAGAGAGATCTCATCTCTTTCAAACACAATCAGAGCCATAGAAGAGCAGATGGGGGCTGATGACATCACATTCCTGCAGGTAGGAGCCATCAGATGTTTATAATGGCGTGTGTTATATTAAACTCTGGTCACGTATTTGATGATAAATCCTCTGAACGTTATATTTGCCTGTTTATGCCAATCACTCACTCACACACACACACACACACACACACACACACACACACACACACCACACACACACACACAATTGTATGAAACATCCGAGACGGGAGAAAATGTGTGAGATAAGCTCATAATTAGGAATCAATCCTGTAACCTTTAGGTTTTCCTCATAAGATAAAAAACACTAGAACACAACCCAGCTGCCAGTGTGCTGGATATTAGTCAGTAAGTGTAAGTATATACACTCTTTTGATCCCTACTTAACCCATCTGTGAATTAGTGACACACACAGCAAAGGGAAACACACCCAGCACACAGTGAACACAGTGAGATGAAGCACACACACACTATACCAGAGCAGTGGGCAGCCTGCTGCTGTGGTGCCCAGGGAGCAGTGAGGTCCCTTGCTGAAGGGGCATCTCAGCCATGGGGCTCTATTTTGACGATCATATGCGCATTGTCTAAAGTCAGTCGCGCAAGTTGCTTTGGGGGCGTGCCCGACACAATTTGGTATTTTGACGGCGGGAAAAGCGAACATTGCGCCAGGCGCATGGTTCAAAAGGGTTGGTCTTAAAGTACTTCATTAGTCATGGGTGTGTTTTAGGTGTAACATACAATTAACCAATCAGGATTTATACTCTCATTCCCTTTAAAAGCCAGCGGCGCATTTTCCATGGTGTGTTGCTATTATGATGGCGAATTTACCCGGAAGACCGGAGCGTTTTTCGATGGAGGAGACCGATCTGCTAGTGCGTGAGGTAAAAGCGCGTGAACAGGTTATCTTCGGGGATGGAAAGAATCCCCCCCAAACCTCCATGGGTCAAGGAAGTATGGCAGGAAATATCCTCAGTTATGTCCTCCGCCTTTGGCAAAAAAGAACATCCGAACAGTGCCGAAAGTGGTACAATGATGTTAGAAGACGGGGAAACAAAAGCTTTCAACGGCAATTATATTGTGATATATGTGATGTACATGAAAAAACTTTTGTATAAACTCTGCTGCGCGCTCCTGCTGATGAGAGAAGCATGGTATTCGCGCATTGTGCACGCTTTCATATCCCAAAGCGCTGTGCGCCCCTAAAATAGCTTTTCAGCAATGCGCAACTGTCGACAGACCAGGGTTTTGTTGGTCACTGGCGGATTTCATTTTTGCGTCCTTATAATAGCATCTGGCACGCTTTGCGCCAGACAACACCTCTTATTTTCGTTGACACACCCATGACGGCGCAGTGTCATCTGCTATCTAGACAACGTGATTTGTTTTGAACGATGCGCTGGCACAGAATAGCAATGACACCATGCACATGTCGCGAATGCACAGTGCGCCGCGGCATGATAGGGCCCATGGAATCAGACGGGCCCTTGGAAATACTGTAGGCTAACTGATGAAGGACAGAGTGTGTGTGTGTGTGCGTTTGTGTTAATGGACTATTTATATAGGGCGTGTGTCTACAAACACTCAAAGCGATTTACAATCTACGTCTCACATTCACCCATTCACACACCGGTGGCAGAGGACATATTAAGTACCAACCTGCCACCAGGAGCAATTTGGGGTTCAGTATTTTGGTCAAAGACACTTTGATGGGGTCAGGTGAAGCGGGGCTTGAATTTGCAACCTTCCAGTGACCTCTACCACCATCACCACACCTTCATTGTGTGTGTGTGTGTGTGTGTGTGTGTGTGTGTGTGTGTGTGCGCGCTACGGTGTCAGCGTGCAGGTTGCGTGATGTAGGAGGCAGCTGAAGACTGAGAAACTCTGAATGCGTAACATATTCCCTCCTTTACACACACACACACACACACACACACACACACACACATAATATGTAACATATTCCCTCTGTTCTTCTGTTCCAGAACTACAAGAGCACAGTGGAAAGGTGAGTGATCTGCCTCCTGTCTCTCTCTTCTCTGTGGTTCTGAACCCAAACCCACAGCAGCACTGACTCCTGAATGTTATTCCAGAGCCCAGTGCACACTGCAGGATCCAGAGAGGGTTTCAGGAGCTCTAATCAATGTGGCAAAACACCTGGGCAACCTGAAGTTCAGAGTCTGGGAGAAGATGCAGGAGATTGTTCAGTGCAGTGAGTAGAGTTTGCATCTCTCTTTGTCTCTCTCATAAAATACATGAAAGTGTGTGTGTGTGTGTGTTTGTGTGTTTTTTTGACTGTTAACAATACATTTTTCTAAACTCTTAAGTCAGTAACACATTTTTTTAGCACAACACCATGTCTGCTTTTCAAAATGCAAAATGTTCTCTCACACACACCAGCTGCACCAAAACACAGACAATCTGGCTCAAAATTAAGTAACCGGAGCAAACATAAGCACACGTGTAAACAATGAATCTAGTCAATCATAGCACACTAACTTTCAAAATAGTCCAACTGATGGCAATAAAAGCACATTGTGTTGCATGTGTCATTGCTACCAGTAGCCACACACACTACTGCATACAGCATACTGCAAACGTTGGGTTCCTTTTACTGGGTTTGAACGGTGAATGTGTGTATTGTGTATATTTGCACAGTTTTTACTAAAAAGTGACATGTCATACAGAACATCTATTATACGCAAAAATACTTGGCTATAATTGAAAATAAAACATAATGTCTAAACATAAAATTACTGGACTATATGGGTAGTTTCAACAATGTTTATTGTGACAGTGTACATCATTCATCACAATATGAGGTGTCCTTTTGATCATATTATTAGTTTAGGAATCATATTCAGATAAATTGTACAGCACATAAATGATCATCAAACACCAATTAAAAGCTCCAGCAGGCAGGCAGTGAATGAGTTTGCAGCTAAATAGAAGGAGAAGGGGGCGTGGCAAGTTTGGTCACGTTCCTTCTGAACTTGTTTCTAAAAACACTGAACATGCTGAACATGCTTTTCTGCCTGTTTAGTGTGCTGTGTAGGGGGTGGCGCTCATTGTCCATTACTGACAGGAGTTTGCTGAGGGTCCTGAGGGCCAACCATAGGGGCCCCAGTGTTCACACTGGCCCTCTCATACCATTATGGACATATAGATCTCATAACATTATGGACATATAGATCTCATAACATTATGGGCATATAGATATCATAACATTATGGACATATAGATCTCATAACGATATATATAAAGATATAGATCTCATTATGGGCATATAGATAGCCGGTGGGAGAGGTGTCCTCACCAGCTTGGGCTCAGAGCTCGTGGCGTTGGACAGGACTGAGCAGGCAACAGGCGTGCTCGTGACGTCCCAGCTATAGAAGTGGGCAAAAGTGTTAGCACTAGCCCAGCTGGCAGACTGACAAACGTCCTGAACAGAGACTCCTTTCCACACGGCCCATGATGCAGAGACGCTTCTCGTAGAATGGGCTCTCAGCCCTTCAGGCGGACGCACTCCGGCCGCCTCATATGCCAAGCCTATCGCCTCGACAAAGCCCTCCTTCAGGCTTGTCTGCATCCATAGGGATATTAAAACAGGGAAGTATGGTGAAAGACTGGTTGTTTGTGTGTGTGTGTGTGTTTGCGTGTTTGCTTGCTCATAGAGGGAGGTTGTGTGTGTGTGATCAGAGAGTGGTGCTGTGTGTTTGTGTGTGTGTGTGTGTGTGCTCATAGAGTGAGATTGTGTGTGTGTTTGATAAGAGAGTGGTTCTGTGTGTGTGTGTGATCAGAGAGAGGTGCTGTGTCTTTGTGTGTGTGTTTCTTTGTCAATTCAATTCAATTCAGTTTTATTCATACAGCGCCTTTGACAATAGTATTGTCTTATGGCGCTTTACAGAAGGAGCACCCAAGAGCAACAGGACCAAGGAAAAACTCCCTTATGTTTAGTTAGTCTAGGAAGAAACCTTGGGCAGATCCACAACTCAAGGGGCTGATCCAACTGCCAGGGGTCATACAGGAAAATTACAATCAGTAGAAACCATGATAGACTACAAGTTGTCTATGGTTTTAGCTAAGGTTCATAATCGTTCCAGAGTATTATCCCACTTTACATTACATGGTAGTCAATCCATAGCTGGAGTGAGATGGGTCATGGGGGTAACAATAAGGGTCCATTTGACAGTGCCATTGTAAGGGGGGTCAGTGACAAAGCCTCAGGGATGGGGAGTCGGTCCTGGCATGGACGTCTAGGATGAGCCTCTATGATGGAGAGTCGGTCCTTGTACGGGCCTCCCGTAGTGTTCGTTGCAGTCCACTCAGGAAGGGAGGGTGACAGGAATCCGCCGGAAGGGGGCAGGGATGACACTCAGCAGAGATGATTTAGGACAGAGGAAGCAAATGGATTAGGCCGGGCTCACGTATCGGTGAGCAAATTTGTCATTTGTGCATACATATATATATAGTATAGAGTATAGAGAGACAGGGGAAAGAGAGAGAGAGGGTAAGAGAGAGAGAGAGAGAGAGAGTTGTATGGCATGACAC
>PYXC01000589.1:22500-25000 GCA_015244755.2 Tenualosa ilisha
TATCTGCAGTGTGCGTGCGTTGAATTGCTCTTCGTGAATCACTGGGGGACTGGCTGTGCTTTTCGCCGCTTTGATTTGGTTGTGCTATGCAATTGACTGATATTAAGTTACTAACTTAGGTTATTAGCTGAAGTAACGAATATAAAAACCACTGCCAGACGTTTTTTTACCGTTCTGCAGCAATGTGAAGGTTCGGTGGTCATGTCACGCAAACGTGATTAAGAAGTACTGAACTCTAGTCATTCACGAGAAGTAGTGCGTTGATTTTACTTCGGTGGTCGTAACATGTAGGGTGCTGTTTGGGGGACAAGCTGGTTTGTAACGTTAACTTAAGTATAAAGTTGACCGGTAGGCATGTTAGTCATATTATTTTAATGCCACAAAAGGACTTCCCCAACCATATGTTTAGTTCGGGATATTTTAAGTTACCACTAGTTACCACCAGTAGGCTACTTATGACAGTCTGAATTGACTTTTACCGTTGATCACTGTGTTAACATTAGCCAGCTAGCAGCCTAGTTTGCTGGGTCAGTGACATCTGCAAGCTTTGTCAAATAAGTAGAAACTTTGCATTAAACAATAACATGCACATTACATTGTATCCTAAGCAAACACGATGCCCGTTAGGGTATGTGCTGTACGGGGAGTGATCGGCGGTAACGGTAACGTTAACCGGTTACGTTGCTGCTTATTGCAGTGTGGGGTTGATGTCTTTACCGTGAACGTAAAATAACTCGGGCAAAGTAAATGTATGCAACGTTTATGTGAATTGAATCCATTGTTTTTCCATCGGTCAGTAGATGCACTGTAGGCATTAATGTCAAGATGCGCTTTATAATTAGCATGACTCCTCTGCAAGTGTACATGCTGTGCGAGATGTCCGTTTAATGACATAACTGCCAACTTTTTTTGCATTAGCCTTCGCATTTTTATTACGAGGGTTGCTTAGCGGCAGTTTAGAATAAGATCCAAGCTTACTAGGTTGTGTTTCGCAAACTGCGGTATATGATGTGTATTATGTCACAGTTCCCTTGACGCCAGGCAAAGGATTTTAGTTCACACTAGATCACATGCGCCTGGTGGGAACAACTGTGTTTTGGGTGCGTAATCAGGTTTGGACATGGGACACCTGTTCGGCCGACTCTCGTGTGCCAAAGGGTTGTGCGTGGCGACGGCTTGTCAGCATCTGCCACTCGCAGAGGGCTGCTCTTTACTGAGCTTCAGTACTGGCAGGATCGACGCAGAAACCTGTGTTTGCGTGCGTGCCCGTGTGTCCTTAAAACGCGCCATACAGGCTACGCTTGACAGTTTTACATGTACCACTTAATTGTTCGAGGAAGAAATGGCTACGTCAGTACTGTGTGGAGAGGCGAAGGCAGTTACTACAGAACGGCTTGTCTCAGACTCAGTCTGCAAAGTGTGTACGTGTGCACGCGTGTTAAGCCATATCCAACCATATGCATGAGTGAACAAACAGTGCTTGTGTACGCGCGTGCGTGTGTGTGTGTGTGTGTGTGTGTGTGTGTGTGTGTTCTAGACGTCTTCTCCTGTGATGCTACAACACGGGATGACATTTGGCACTCAGCAGTAGAGGTGGAAAAGAGCAGACTCCTCATGAGGGGGTTACTCACTCAAGCCTGCTATTGTGGACAGTGTTTGAGTCCTTGTGCGCTTATCTGAAATTGGCATAACTTTGTTGATTAGATTTTTGTTTGATTGATTATCCTAATTAATTAATTATTTAAGAGTGCATTAACAGTACTCAAGAGTATTGTGATCATTTATTTCACTTTGGATATAGGAAAAACACTGTATTTTGACACCGAGACAAGGTTGGCAAGAGCGATGGGGTGGCGTGGAGCGGCGTGGCGTGGGGCGGTGCAGTCCTGTGCGGAGGTTTAGTCATTTACCCACTGGCTTTATGTGTATCCCCAACCCAACCCAACCCAAGCCTGTAGAAGAACCCAACCCAAGCCTAAAAATTGGGGGCGGTGGTGGCATAGCAGTTAAGGAACCTGGCTAGCGTGCAAGTAGCCTGGAAAGTTGTGGGTTCTAATCCAAACTGCCACCGTTGTGCCCTTGAGCAATGCACTTAACCCTAAATTGCTCGAGGGGAGACTGGCCCTGAACAATTGATACTTGACAAAAAAAATGTAAGTTGCTTTGGATAAAAGCGTCTGCTAAACGCATAAATGTAAAAACTGCTTTGGAAGGACCCTGAGTCTGTGTCTAGTCCAGGCAGTGCTGGCTCCGCTCTGCTCTGCTCTGCTCTCTGGGCAGGGGAACACAAAACGGAGCAGTAACAGTAGTGGGCCAGTGGTAGCATCAGAGAGGAAAGTCGTCGCTGCTCTGATTAGAACATTCAGAGCATCAGATTAAACATTGCTGTTGATCAGACGACACACACTCACACTCTGAAACACAGATGTGCACTCTGAGGCACACTAGACATGCTAAAGGTTAACATACAGATATGCACTCTGAGGCACACTAGACCTAA
>PYXC01000589.1:27500-30000 GCA_015244755.2 Tenualosa ilisha
CTCTCTTTCTGGTTGTCTCTCCGTCCTCTGTCTCTCTTCTCTCTCCTCTCTCTCTCTCTTTTCTTTCTTTCTCTCTCTCTCTCTCTCTTCTCTCTTCTCTCTCTCTTCTGTCTGTCTCTCTCCTGTTGATTTCTCTGTCTTCTTGGGCTTCCTGTTGCCCCCCAGCCATGACTGCACCTCAGTCAGACTCAGCCATGCTGTGGAGGGGGTGGATCAAGAAGGGATCAGAGAGGAGGAAGAGAGAGTGCAGAGAAAATGGAGAGAGAGGGAAGGGTTATAGTATAGCCTATAAGTGTATAGAAGTATACTGTTTTGATCCCATGAGGGAAATTTGGTCTCTGCATTTGGGACGATCACGCGATAACGGAGTTACACTGTCACTACATGTTTTGATGCCATTCGTCAAGTTCTCATTTTGTATGTGCCTACATACACTTAATGACTAATAGAAAGATTTCTATTAACTAAATTAAGTCTGTGTGATTTTTAAGCCAAAAAGAGCCTGGTAACAGAAAATTAACATTAGTTAATTTCAATCAAATATACGGTTCTCAGTTTATAACATTTTAAAAACCCACATAGTTGTGTTTCTATAATACTAAGATATAATAATAAGATTCATAGGTCAAGGTAACGGATTTGCAAATGTTCCTATTACTAAAACAAGATAAAATGTTATATTTCTTCCCCAAATCATCATATATTCATTGGTAATAGTATTCATTAGCATAATGAAACACAAAAACAACAAAAAATGTCTAATGTTAGGTTCCAGACATACCAGATAGCCTATAGCTCTATTTGGCTAGCTCTAGGCTAGCATAAGTTAGCATAAATTAGCAATATTCAATTCACTTCCAGGCAAGTAGATTATGCAAAGCTGTTTTTTTTTTTTTTTTTTAAGAACTAAATAAATAAAAGAATTGGCCTAGCCTAGCATTAGGCGTTATATTAAGTGTCATATCTAATACTTACAGCATACAGTGAACACACAGTGAGGTGAAGCACACACTAATCAGGCGCAGTTGGGTGCCTGCTACAGCGGTGCTCAGTGAGCAGTGAGGGGTTACAGGCCTTGCTCATGGGCACTTCAGCTGTGGTCCACTGGTCGGGGAGCGAACCGGCAACCCTTAGGTCTCAAGCCCAAAGCCTCCAAAAAGAGAATGTAGGGTGATGGAGAAGAAGAGTAGAGTGATAGAGTATGTTAAAGTAGAGGAGAGAAAGTGAGCGTGTGCATGTGTGAGAGAGAGAGTGAGAGGGAGATAGTGTGTGTGTGTGTGTGTGTGTGTGTGTGTGTGTGTGAGTGTGTTGACCACCTTCTCGTCCTCCTGTGCTCCACAGCTGGGAGTGTTTATTTCCTGCTGAAGCCCCTGCAGGCAATTGGAAGCAGACCTGCTGCTGCTGCTGATCAGGCCGAACTATGGAACATGGCAGAGAGGCCCACCCCAACATCAGCACTCCGCTCCAGCGTCAGACAACAGCAGCAAGAGGGGAGGGGTGGGGTGAGGGGGGAGGGAACAGGGAGCGGTCCACTGTTTGTATGGATGAGTCGTCATGGAGACGGCATGGTGATGTTAAAGTTTTTCTCAGAGTTGTGTGTTTTTTTGCTGCTGCCAGGGAATTGGCATGGCATGCAGGCTTTGCTAATGGGAATTACCCAGAGTTCATAGCATTGTGACATGCAGCACGAGAGGGGCATGGAAATGCCAGAAAAGCAGAAATGGAACTAGGCCTGCATTGCAGCGTGACTTTAGTGCTGTTAATTGAGCGATCTGTCACAGGTGATGTCCCAGTCGTGCTAATGGCAAGTTGAGCACTCCCATCCTTGCAGGCTCGGGGCTTAGTGCTTATATGTATCGAGTACATGAATGAAGAGCGAGTGAGTGACTAAGTAAGTTGTTTTAGACATCAAGACTCTCTAGAGACGCTAAATCCCTGATCTAGGAGGGTTGTATTTCAGGAAGAAGCGACATCATGCTAGTGTGTGTGTGCGTGCTTGCGTGTGTGCGCATTTGTTTAGTGTTATCACAGAACTTTCCAGAGAAATGTCCCAAATCCAATCTGGTTTTGCCAACAGGCACACACTCTCTCTCTCTCTCTCTCTCTCTCTCTCTCTCTCTCTCTCCTCTCTCTCTCTCTCTCTCTCACACACACACATACACTCACACACACACATTCTTCTGTGTCATGGCAACAGGCTGTGTTGTCCTGTCAGCTGTGCAACAATGTGCCTCCTCCTTGTTCTCCAGGCGTTCCTCTCTCGCTTGCTGTCCTCATGTGGTCCTCCTGGTTCTCCAGGCATTCCTCTCTCACTTGCTGTTCTCCTCCTGGTTCTCCAGGCGTTCCTCTCTCACTTGCTGTCCTCATGTGGTCCTCCTGGTTCTTCAGGCGTTCCTCTCTCACTTGCTGTTCTCCTCCTGGTTCTCCAGGCGTTCCTCTCTCGCTTGCTGTCCTCATGTGGTCCTCCTGGTTCTCCAGGCGTTCCTCTCTCACTTGATGA
>PYXC01000589.1:40000-87500 GCA_015244755.2 Tenualosa ilisha
TGTGTGTGTGTGTGTGTGGTGTGTGTGTGTGTGTGTGTGTGTGTACACAGCGTGAATATTGGGTAAATGTTTGGCTATGTCCGTTCCGTGTAAATAGGGCAGTGTCAGTGTGAGAGAGAGTGTGTGTGTGTGTGTGTGTGTGTGTGTGAGGGAGAGATTCAGCTCAAAGATTCCCTCAGGGATTAGGAGTGAAAAGAGGTCAAGATTTTGTCTGACCTGCCAATATGGAAGAGATGGGCTATGAAAATTCCTGATGTGTTCATCCTGCAGTTGCTGTGTTATGGCATTGATGTGGACCCCACATGGTACAAGTCCTTTGGCCTTGACTGTGCTACTTAGCATCAGGCATGAAACTGGTGTGGGTGTGGGTGTTCTGGTGCATCCTTTCCTGTTCTGGTGCAGGTCTGGTTTAGTTGCTCTGTGATCACTTCATTCAGATTTCTGGATCTGGATCTTTTCTGTGTCTGTCTTTGACGACTGGACCCGCTCTACTAGAATAGAGCCTGAGTGGATAGGACTTTAATTGGGTTTAGATGGAGTTCTGCATCTCTCTCTCTCTCTCTTTCTCTCTCTCTCTCTCTCTCTGTCTGTGTGAGAGAGAGAGAGCAAAGAAAGGGAAGAGAGAGAGTGTGTGTGTGTGTGTGTCTGTGTGTGTTAACAAGAGAGAGTGTGTGTGTAAGACTATGAGTGACAGTGAGTGTGTCACCTCCTGGCACTGCCCAGTGTAAGGACAAAGACTGTGATTGTGTTTTGTTGGGACACACACACACCACACACACACACACACACACACACACACACACACGTAGAAGGCTCAGGCCAGGCCTCACTGCTGCCGAGTCTGATCATGTGACCTGGAGCATAGTATGTGGCAGTGGGAGAAGTGCTGAGATCGGGACATTCCGTGCACACACACACACACACACACGCACAGAGATACACATTTGCACAGATAGACACGCATTCTCTTTCACTCGTATGCAAACCGATTCCACTCTCTGGAATGGCCTCGATATGTGTACAGTATGTGTAATATGTTCACTAACATTAGTGCATGCATTCCTTCACTCATTCCTTACATAATGCATACATTATCATATTGACACTCAGGCAGCAGTGAAGGCTGCGCATGTGTGCTTACTACATGCAACGATCAGCAGAGACGCTCTCTGGCAGTAGCATTTAGGCCAGGCTACACATTCATGGTCATCAGCATAGCACTATGAACTTAAAATCTCACAGGAATAGTAATCTATATTATGTATCATTCTCTCCCTTTCTTCTCTCTCTATTTTTCTCTCTCTCTCTCTCTCTTTCTCTTTCTTCTCTCTCTCACGCTCTTTCTCTCTCCCTTTCTTTCTCTCTCTCTCTCTCACTCTCTTTCTTTCTCTCTCCCTTTCTCTCTCTCTCTCTCTCTCTCTCTCTCTCTCCCTCTCTCTCTCTCTGTAGTCTCCTGATAAGAACAGGGCTTTGGAGGAGACTAAGAGCTACACGACCCAGTCCCTGGCCAGCGTTGCCTACCTGATCAACACTCTTGCCAACAATGTGCTCCAGATGCTCGACATCCAGGCGTCCCAGCTGCGCCGCATGGAGTCCTCCATCAACCACATTTCACAGGTGAGACACACGTGCGCGCACACACTCACTCAGTTCTCCTTCAACTATACTTCACAGATGACGCACCAACACATGCACGCACACAGGCACATGCACATGCACGCACGCACGCACACACGCACCAAGTTCTCCTTCCTATCTCACAGATAAGGCACACACCACAGAGAGATTTCCATCACCCACCACTCACAGGTGAGACACACACATTCAGATATGCAAAAAGCCTTATTGCACACATGGCTGGCACTGTATGTTTACTTTAGAGTACTATGGTATCGTGTAGAAACGCACAGGAAAAGTCCCCACAAAACAAAACTCCAGAATACATGACATCTTTCTCACAGCGGCATTAGAATGTAGTCCCGCTGGACCTGTCCTGCTCTGAGCCCCTCGAAGTACCCCAGAGTGGACTGATGTTCCAGATCAGCAAGCCGAGAACTCTCGTCTGCCTGAGGAGTTCTCTGCAGTGGTGCTCAGATGGAACCGGAGCTGTGGAGCAGAATGGGATCTAGAGTGCCCAGTGTTCCACTGAGGATCCCCTGTGACATCATTACTGTCTTCTTTTCCCCTCTCCTCCCTCTCTCTCCCTCTTTCTCTCTCTCTCTCTCTCTCTTCTCTCTCTCCCTTCGTCTCTCTTTAGTTACCCTCCCAAGCCTCCTGTCCCACTGTCATTTCTTTTCTCTTCCGCCAACAAATTACATCTCCTCTCTTTTCCCTTTCACTCTATCCGCTTTTCCTCTCTCTCTCTCTCTCTCTTCTCTCTCTCTCTCTCTCTCTCTCTATCTCTCTATCTCACTCTCTTGTCTGGTTCTCAGTGTTATGTTCCTGTGGGAGCTGATAGGGTGAGAGTGCTCTCTGCTCTCAAGTGAAATATTTCATCCCTCTACATCCCTCTCTCATTCATTTCATTTTATCCCCCTCTCTCTCTCACTCTTTCTCTCTTTCACCCCACCCCTCTTCTTTTTCTCTTCCCTTGTTATTTCTCTCTCTCTCCCTCCTGCTCAGCCCCCCTCTCTCTCCTTCATTCTCCCTCAGTCTGGTTGAGATGAAAGAGGTTGTCAGTCATGGTGGAGTCCAAGACCTTTGATGTGGGAAGTTTAATTCCAGCTTTCACCAATCCACCTCTGTGTGTGTGTGTGTGTGTGGTGTGTGTGTGTGTGTGTGTGTGTGTGTGGGAGTCGAACACACACATACACATAAAATTCTTCACAAACTTTTTGGCTAGCTTAGCTCTGTCCTCTCTCCTCGCTTCACCCTAAGCTTTCTGTTGTGCTCTCTGCCTGTATAGCCCCATCACAATACAGTGTACACACACACACACCACACACACACACACACACACACCACACAGTTTCTCCTTCTCTGTGCTCCGCTGACTTTTCCCTGCTTCTTTTGTAGTTTGTGAGAATGGATCAGTCTGGAAGATTAGACTTAATTCTCTGTAATGAAGTTAGTGCTATACTCGTCTCACTCACTCACTCTACCTCACACACACACACACACACACACACACACACACACACACACACACTCAGTGATGATTTCCTTTGCACTCTAGATGGTTGCTGTGTTCTAAATCTCTGTATCCATGCAGGCTTTTTTTATTTTAAAATATTTTTATTTAATAATTATGAACAGTGTAGGCTCTTCGGTGCGTAATAGGATTAAGTATGTCTGAGTGTGCGTGTGTGTGTGTCGTCACTCTGTACCGCAATGCAGTGTGTTCTGCCGGGAGATGTTTGGGACGAGGTTCACTCAGCTTAATCAGTATTAGGACCCAGCCTGGTTTTACACAGATATTTGCTTTACATGCATACAAGGTTATAAACACAGACATATGCATATTGAACTGTTATAAAACAAACATATGCATATTAAACTGTTATAAATGCACACAAATGCATATTAAATCATTATAAATGCTCACGTATGCAAATTAAACAATTGTACTTTAAACAGTGGTAGTTAAAAAGGCTGCGGTTTGCATTTTAATCTGCATAAAACCAAAACATCATCTCTAATTACAATTTACTGGTAATATGGGAAGATTGTCTCTCTAGTGATTTACACAGGGCTTAATTTCAGGCGGAACAATATTGCCTGTCCTGATTGATCCCAGGTCGAGATGCACTGTGTGTGTGTGTGTGTGTGTGTGTGTGTGTGTGTGTGTGTGTGTGTGTGTGAGAGAGAGAGAGAGAGAGGAGAAGTCATTCAACTGAATCCCTATACGTCTTGTATATGTTTCTGCAGACGGTTGACATCCATAAAGAGAAGGTGGCCAGACGGGAGATTGGCATCCTGACCACCAATAAGAACACCTCCCGCACACACAAGATCATCGCGCCAGCCAATCCAGAGAGGCCGGTGCGCTACATCCGCAAGCCCATTGACTACAGTGTGCTGGATGACATCGGCCACGGGGTGAAGGTATGGGCAAGGAGGAGGAGCTGTTTGTGATTGGTCCTGCTATGGATCAGCACACCTCCTCCTATACACTGCAGCCAATCAGATTCTGTCACATTCTGGAACAAACCCTCCAATCACTTATAGAACTTTGTAGTTCTGACTGCCCCTGGTCTCTTAATTTCTGTGTGATAATCACCTAACTCTGTGTGTGTGTGTGTGTGTGTGTGTGTGTGTGTGTGTGTGTGTGTAGACTCTTGACTAACCTGGCTGTGGTTTCTCTTGTTTCTTCTTTTCCGCCTCTCCCACGCACAAAAGTGGTTGCTTAGGTTCAAGGTAAGACGACTTCTCTGCCCCCCCCCCCCCCCCCACACACACACACACACACACCCTCTGCTCCCCACTGCCCCCCCTCCCCGCACTGCTTCAGTGGCCACTGGGGAACCACTCAGCCTTCTTCTTCTTCTTCTCAGCCGTCTTCTTCATCTCTCTCTTTTCTTTCTTTCTTTTTTCTTTTTCTTTCTCTCTTTCTCCCTCGCTCCCTCTCTCTCAAATTCAAATTCAAATATGCTCTATTGGCATGACAAGTCACATGTTGTATTGCCAAAGCCCTCTCTCTCTCTCTCTCTCTCTCTCTCTCTCTCCCTCCCTCCCCTCTTTGTTTTTCTCCAGGCTGCACTTATGTCGGCCTTAATTTTTCTGTTTTTCCATTTTTTTCTCTTTTATCTCTTTCTTTCTTTTTCTTTCTTTCTTTCTTTCTTTTTTTCTCTTTTTTTTTTTTTCTTTCTTTTTCTTTCTTTCTTTCTTTCTTTCTTTCTCTCTCTCTCCTTCTTTCTCTTGTGCTCCTACTCTCTCAATGCTGGGTCGGAAAACAGAGAACAGAGAAACAGGGAAAACAGAGTACCTGTCAGAACCGCTGTGTTTGTTGTGTGTGTGTATGTGTGTTTATGTGTGTGTGTGTGGGGGGGGGGGTTCTGGGGGGTGCAGGTGCATATACTTGTGTGTAACCTTCTCCACAGCTGTTCTGACAAGTCTGTTTTCTCCATGTCAATACTCATTAGTACTCAGTCACACCAGAACAGGCCAATATATTAGCTTATCCCAATAGCTATTGCTACTTATGCTTTTGTTATGGTATCTGAAAGAGAACTGTGTGTGTGAGATATGTGAGGGGTGTGGGTGGTAACTGAGAGCTTCTGTATGTGTGTGTGTGTGTGTGTGTGTGTGTGTGTGTGTGTGTGAGTGTGTGTGTGGAAAATGGATTTATCTGGAGAGTTGGCACAGTTTTCGTGACGCCTGCTGACCAGTACTTTCACACATTGACTCTCGTGTGTGTGTGTGTGTGTGTGTGAGTATGTGTGAGTATGTTTTCACACAGTAGCTGGTTGTGTGTATGTGTGTCAACAAGAGTCTCCACATTATTAGTGAGGGGTGTGTCTGGGTAGTCACGGTTGACATGGCGACTAGTGAACCATGCCCATACACATCGGGCACAGGTCCTGAGAATAGCTTACACACACACACACACACACACACACACACACACACACACACACACACACTATGCACTGTACACATTGGACACAGGCCCTGAGAACAGCTTAACTCAGCAGGCTCTTCCTGATCCTCAACACAGACAGAAAAAACAACACTATTAGGAACCATGGTAAACAGTCAGGAGATGCAGGAAACAAACATGTAAATATAGGACATTGTGTGTGTGTGTGTGTGTGTGTGTTTGTGCATGTCTCTAAATGTTAACATCTGTCTGTGAGGCTCAGTGTGTGTGGGTGTGTTTAAATATGGAGATATCGGAAAGAAAATGGCAAGATATGACTGTGTGTGTGTGAGAGAGAGCAGTTCTTTTGTGTTGTTTGCGTGTGTGTGATTTGTGACTGGTGGGTCATCTTCCCAAATGACTTGAAAGGTTCATGATATTAACATCTGTTCTTCTGACTGTTCTGTTATACAAACAGGTGAACACCCAGAACATGAAGATGGGAGGGCTTCCTCGCACCAACCCCCCCACCCAGAAACCCCCCAGCCCTCCCCTGGCTGGAAAGGGAACCATCGGGTACGTGTGGACAGGAGGCCTCCCTTCTTCTCATTCCTTTTCTCTTCTCCTCTCTTTCTCCTCTTTTCTTCTCTCTCTCCTTTTCTCTTCTCTTCTCTTTCTCCTCTTTTCTTCTCTCTCTCCCTTTCTCCTCTTTTTCTCCTCTTCTCTCTTTCCCTTCCTCTTCTCTTTGTTTTGCCTTGTCTTTCTTTCCTTTTTTCTTCTCTCTTTCTCCTCTTCTTTCCTCTCCTCTTCTCTCTTCCTCCTCTTCTCTGTAATGTACTCCTGTCTCATTCATCTGTGTTGTGCTCTTCCAGTTGGCCAGGAGCTCCATGTTTCTGCTCTCTGCATATCTCAGTACAATCTGATCTCTGCTCTGATCAGCCAGTCATGTCGCTCTTACATCACACGACTACATTTACGCCTCAGTAAATCTAGGCCACGCACACACACACACACACACACACACACACACACACACACACACACACACACACACACACACTTATACAGTCAGACATAATGGACCATGTTATTTGCTGCAGGACAAAAGCATGAAGGCTAGGTCTGTCAGACAGCAAAATGCTCATGGAGGGGTGTGTATGTGTGTGAGTGTGTGTGTGTGTGTGTTTGGGATTGTGTGTGTGTGTGTGTCTTTGTCTTGGGGGTAAGAGGGGGCTAAGTAATAATTGTCGAAAAGTGATTGAATTCATTTAATCTATTTTTTGGTGAGTGTGTGTGTGTGTGTGTGTGTGTGTGTGTGTGTGTGTGTCTTGCTCATGCATGTCTACATAGTCCCTCTCACAGTGTAAAGAGATGTCAGACTAAGGGCCACCCGGTAGCTCATTGTCGTTGCTGGAATCTCTGCTCACAGTTCAGTTCCAACACCCATTTATCCCCCAGCAGCAAGATCTCTAAAAGAGAGACAGAGAGAGAGGGCAAAGGGCTGAGAGAGAGAGATGGAGAGAGAGATAGGTGGTATAACAGACTGAGAGGGGGGGGGGTGAAAGATGGAAAGGGGGAGAGAGATGGAGAGGAAGATGGTGTAGAGGAGAGAAAGAGAGAGATTGTAAAAGATGGAGATATACATGGAGAAAGAATAGTAAAATGATATGGAGAGGGTATCTCTGAGCTTGGTCTAGATTCGTGGTTCTCAAACGGTTTGTGCAGTTGGCTGCTCTTGGTCTAGATCCGTGGTTCTCAAACGGTTTGTGCAGTTGGCTGGTCTTGGTCTAGATCCGTGGTTCTCATACGGTTTGTGCAGTTGGCTGGTCTTGGTCTAGATCCGTGGTTCTCAAACGGTTTGTGCAGTTGGCTGGTCTTGGTCTAGACCCGTGGTTCTCAAACGGTTTGTGCAGTTGGCTGGTCTTGGTCTAGATATGTGGTTCTCAAACGGTTTGTGCTTAAGGCACCCCGTCAACAGTTTGTTTCATCCAAATTCTTCCTTTTCACTTGGCATAATTGTTCAGTGCCAGTGCTGTTAGGCTAGACCCCCACCATATTTTACAATAGCACTTTAGCATGTAGCCTCATAGCATTAGAATAATTGATACTGCTAATGCTGCTGTCTGGACATAGGCTCATTATAAGGGACTAATGATGAAGGAGAAAGGGCATTTAAAGACAGATATCTGTGTGTGTAAACACACATATTGTTTGACTAACAATAAAAAACATGGACCTCTGCTCAGTGGATGGACGCTTGTCCCATCCAGTGTCTCTCCTTTTGTGTCCCCTGTGCAACACAGTCTGACAGCCAGGTGCATGCTGGCCATATTCATAACACTGGTGATTTGCTAGCCAGCTAAAACGACAGCTTCATTTGAAACAGTCTGGAATTTATTCCTAACGGGGCTTGAGATGGCAGAAGCGAAAATGACACACTAATGAGGGTAAGCTTTTCAGGGATAGTAGCCTAATGATGGGGATAGTAGCCTAAATGATGGGAATAGTAGCCTAAATGTAATATGAGGCAGGGATAGTAGCCTAAATGATGGGGATAGTAGCCTAAATGTAATATGAGGCAGGGATAGTAGCCTAAATGATGGGGATAGTAGCCTAAATGTAATATGAGGCAGGGATAGTAGCCTCATGATGGGGATAGTAGCCTAAATGATGGGGATAGTAGCCTAAATGTAATATGAGGCAGGGATAGTAGCCTAAATGATGGGGATAGTAGCCTAATGATGGGGATAGTAGCCTAAATGTAATATGAGGCAGGGATAGTAGCCTAAATGATGGGGATAGTAGCCTAAATGATGGGGATAGTAGCCTAAATGTAATATGAGGCAGGGATAGTAGCCTAATGATGAGAAAGGATAAACTATGGTTAGAAGAACTAACTGCAAGTAGTTTAGACATGTAAATGGAATTGTTTTGATGAAATTGTTTTATAGATGACAGACAAATTCTAAATAAAAATTCTGAATAAAATTTCAAAGTATTTTGCGGCACCCTCTTTTAGAACCCCTGGTGTAGATTAACTCTGTCGGTCACCTTACTTCCCTTGTTTGTTTGAACACTCGGAAAATACTGTGGTCTTTCTGTATGTCCTAATCCACGCTTGCATTCATACTGGAATGGATGAGGATGTCCCAGGCAGCCAAGTGGCACCGAAGGCAACATTTACTGCTGTGCCTAAGTGACACATTTTCCTCAGTCAGTAGCGCAGCAGGAGCTCGTTTGCTTCCCTTTGAAGACGAGGCGGAGGCACGGGGAGAACCGGAGAGGCAGGCCTGGTTTTGCGAACACGCCGTTTTTTTTAAGTGATTAAAGGAGCACCATGTCGAGCAAATGTAGCTCAACTTTAAAGATCTCCACACACAAACACACCCCTTCCCAATTCTGCAGAACGCTTGTTCATGTCTTGAGCTCAGCGCTGAATGAAATTAAATGACTTATTCTCTTAATTTGGAAATAGCATGCTGATTGGTTGGAACTAGTTATGGCTTGGGTTTGTTTCACACTTTCCCACAGAGCCACAACTGGTAATGATCAGAAACAGTGAAGTCTTTTTTTTTTTTTTTTTCTCCTTTTTACACACACACTAAATGTTCTGCTGCAAGGGGCTATTAGCTGAATTGGACTGGAGGCAGACAGCTTGTCCAGCTATTAAAATGTGTATCCCTATAATCATAAGAGTTCCTGTGATTTTCTTCAACCATCCATCCTTCCTTCCTTGCTTCCTTATCTTTCTTTCTTCACCTTTTCTCAAGGCTACATGATGATGGTAGTCAGCTGATTAGTTACTTGGGCACAGCATTTTCTGTCCTTGTAGTGACTGTTGTTTATGCAAATGTGTTCCATCAGTGTAAGAAGCTGAGAGAGAGAGAGAGAGAGAGAGAGAAGACTGTTCATTAGTTACTTATCACTTCACTGTGAGCCTTTAAGTGTAAAGAAATAATTTGCCAGTCTGATAAGTCAGCTTCTTTTAAGTTGTGGTTTGAAGAGAGCCTGCTAGGAATGAATTACTTTTTGGAACACATTTGAATGTCTTAAGTATAACTTCTTAAGTAGTTTTTTGAATGCTTTTTAATGTCTTAAGTTTAACTCTTTGAAGGGTTTTCTGTTTTGGATGTGTGTCTTGTCTTCCTGGTTGTTTAATGTTTCTCCCAACAACCCCACCCCCCAACCCCCACCCTCACAGGCGCCACTCCCCTTACCGGACGCTCGAGCCTGTGCGTCCCCCCGTCGTCCCTAATGACTACGTCCCCAGCCCCACGCGCAACCTGGCGCCTGCCAGTCAGCAGAGCCCAGTGCGCACGGCCTCCGTTAACCAGAGGAGCCGCACCTACAGGTACCCACAGTGCCCACAATGCACTGCCACAGGTATCCCACAATCCATCGCCACGGTACAGGTACCCATAATGCACCTGCACAGGCACTCACAATCCATCACCATGGTACAGGTACCCACAATGCACCAGTGCAGATCCTCACAATGCATCTGCACAGATACCCACTGTCCATCACCAAGTTAAGGTACCTCTAATGCACTGGCACTGGTAGCTGTCATTCATCATGACACAGGGCACAGAATACCCACAATGCACCTGCACTAATTGTACAGTTACCTGTACAGCACTAATTGTACAGTTACCTGTACAGTTACTAGTTCAAAGCAAAAAGAAACCCACCAATGCATCAGTCAGGTGATTATACCCACTGTCCACCATTATGAACTACACAGGTTGCCACACAGTCAACCAGCAAAGGCACAGGTAACCTCATTACACCATCTCAAACCATGCAGCTAACCACAATCCACCAGCATGGTACAGTTACCCACAATTCATCACTAATTGCACCAAGGAGCTATACTTTCCCATCAGTCCTCACAGAGACCCAGTCCAGCCCCATGACCGTGACTGGCTGGCTTTCTTAATTCATCATTCAGAACTACACTCACATCAGCCACCCACATCTACTTTTCACCATGTCACTCTGCACATGTGCATTCAGTCCAGTCCCACAGAGCGCACAGATAGCATAGCCCTCATCAGCACCACTTTATTACCCAGCCAACACCACACTAACTAACACCTACTAACTACTACACTAACACCGCACTAAATCACACCAGGCAGCCTGCACCCGTCGCCGTCGTCACACTGCTCAAATGCTTTTTTTTTTTTTTTTTTTTTTCTCCGGGTACACACCTCTGAGGAGATCACAGAGATGAGGTTATTCTGAAGAGGATGCACATATAAACTCGCACACAATCGAGATGCATTTCCTAACACACAGATACACACATACACACACACACGCACCTAGTCCTCACTAAGGCTTTCGGGACCTCTACAACAACCCAAACACATTAAGGGATGTTTGAGGGACATCTGTTTACTTTCTACCCACTGTCAGTACCAGGCATTAGTCTCAACCACACTCCACAAGAGTAGCAAAGAATCCAGGAACTTTGTTCAACTGCGAGAGGAGATAGAGAGAGGAAATCCCTGCCAAGTCTCCAGCAACTCATCCACAAAGACTTCAGCAGCAGTACTCTTACGCTGCAACTTGACACTCTCACTCTCTCTCTCTCTCTCTCTCTCTCTCTCTCTCTCGCTCTCTCGCTCTCTCTCTCTCTCTCTCTCTCTCTCTTTCTCTCTGTCTGTGCTTTTGTCTCTGTGACGGTCTCCGGAGGACTACCTAGCGCTGCCAGAAAATATCTGTACGTCAGCTGTCTCCATTTCTCTCTACCGCCGCCTCCATTTGTTGGAATGCCACTGACAGATGTTCTGTGAAGCTTAGATGGGCTGTTGGAGGACTACTTTAAGGGAATATTTTGTGTCCCCCCACATTTTTGGCTGTGAGAGAGATCTGCTAGCCGAGAATAAAAGGGAGCAGGACTTTTTTTCTGTTCTCGGGACTCGGGGGCTTTGAGAGCGGAGACATTTCTGCCCACACTCCTGGAGGGCCTCTCTTGTCTTTCTCTCTCTTCTTTCTTTTGTGTGCTTGCAAGATAGAGAAGAGAGTGTGTGTGTGTGTGTGTGTGTGCGCGCGCGCGCGCGTGTGTGTGTGTGTGTGTGTGTGTGTGTGTGCACACATGCTGACACCCGCCCACATGCTCTGAAGATGAGGATGCTTGATGTCCGTCACTGTGGTTGGAGCTAGGGAAACAAGACAAGTCTTTATATATATATGTGTGTGTGTGTGTGTGTGTGTGTGTGTGTGTGTGTGTGTGTGTGTGTGTATATATCTTTTTTTTTTTTTTCTCTCTCTCTCTCTCCTCCACCTCTCTCTCACTCCATCTCCGTCGCTCCACTATTTTATCTTTTTATAGAGAAGCAGCTTGGAGTCTGGTTGTTCTCTCCTCTCCTCCAGCCCATGTCTGAACGAGGAGAGGAGAGGAGAGGGGAGGAGAGGAGAGGTGGGGTCGGGTGGGGTGGGGTTTATGGCGTCCTCAAATAGACTGGGTGGATGGGTTAGCTAAGGTGCCCGCGGAGGCCTTTAGAGAGAGATACTGAATATGTGTGTGAAAGTGTGGACACGTTTGCCATGCAGAGGAAGAAATGAGGAGGAAGAAAGGAATGAAGACGTGGAGGAGGAGGAAGAGATGGAGAAGGGTGACAAAGATGAGGAGGAGGAGGAGGAAGAGGCTCTTGATGAGTGTCTCAGAGAGACGCTACGTATCTCTAAGAGTGTGGACATGATGGGGAAAATCATTTTCCAGACAGAAGAGGAGGATGAGGAAGATGAATAAAAAAAGAACTGATGAAGAGGAGGAATGCTTTCCAGAACGAGACTCCAGCCAGAACGCCAGAATGATCCAGCAGCACACTCATACACACACACACACAGACACACACACACACACACACGTTCACCTCATGGCCCACTCCCTTCTTCTCCTCAGCTGTAGCTGCGCACAGTAGCGCAGTAGCAGTGTGTGTCACACAGAGGAGATATAGGCAGGCATGCTTACAGTGCCTACATAATGTGTATATATATAAACATACATTACTATTTTGCCATCACACATTATAGATATGTGTGCACATGCATGTGCATAGTGAGCGTAATTGTGGCCCACACACACACACGCGCACACACACACACACACACACACACACACACACACACACACACACGCTTACTGTACACACACTGTACATTCATGTAGTCACGCATACATGTATTCATCATACATGCAGATTTCAGTCCAGTCCATGTTTCCGGTCTCATTGCTTTCAGCTAGCCACTCTGTAGCCCCTCCCTCTGGCCTGTTCGCTTAGAGCCTCACCCCCTCTCCCTGCCTCTCCCCCTCTCCCTGTCTCTCCCCCTCTCCCTGTCTCTCCCCCTCTCCCTGTCTCTCCCCTGTGCTTCCAGCTCACCCTGCTTTTCTGCAGAGTGGAGCTCTTCACCTCCCCACTCGTTCTCCTGCGCTTCTGCTTCTCTTTTTTTTTTCTTTTTTTTTTTCTTTTTTTTTGAAATTCACGGCTGTAACTTTTGTGCTTCGTGCTTCTGCTCTGCAGTAGCTTTCTCCATTTCTGGATTTCTGTCTGTCTGTCTCTGTCTCTTTGTCTCTGTCTCTGTCTCTCTATCTGTCTCTGTGTCTGTCTGTCTCTGTCTCTCTCTATCTGTCTCTCTCTCTCTGTCTCTGTCTCTCTATCTGTCTCTGTCTCTCTGTCTCTGTGTCTGTCTGTCTGTCTCTGTCTCTCTGTCTCTGTCTGGTTTTGCTGCTCTCTTTCTTTTCGTTTCCATGTCTCTTTTTTTGCCCCCCCCTCTCTATCTATCTCTCTATCTTTCTCTCTGTGTCTATTTTTCTCCATAAAACTTCCATTTTTGCTGTGTTAGCACTCTCTCTTTCTCTCTCTCTCTCTCTGGCTCGCTGCTTCATTTCTCAAGCACTTGTTCTGAGATGGGAGTCTTCAATCATGTGATATCTGAGCAGAGACCAGGTGGCATGGATGAGATTACGGAGGTCTGGAACCATTTGATGCACAGATAAACTCACACAGGGACCAGCCAACCTGACAGGGACTTTTTTTTGGCCCTTCTGTGTGTGTGTGTGTGTGTGTGTGTGTGTGTGTGTGTGAGAGAGAGAGTGTGAGAGAGAGAGAACTAATTAAATTGTCTCATCTGTCAGATCCTAGAACTGCACTAGTGTCAGCGTGTGAGTGTGTGTTGAAATGTAAATGTAAAGTAGTAAGCTCAGTCAAAGCGCTATTCCCCAACTCAGACATTTGCTAGAACTTTCCGCTGCTTTTACTCAACCTCATTCCGACTGCTTATCCTGCTGCTGCCTTGCATCCATCTGCTGCTTCTGCTTCTCCAGGCTTTCTGATCATGCTTTCATTGTTGCCTTATAAACCCATCCAGGTCAAGTGCTCATAGAAGCTTCTCTTGTTTTACAAATGTGGGGAACAGCCATGCTGTGGTTCTTCACTGGACGAAAGACACATCTAGGTGTTCTGTTGTCATCTTGACATCAGCAGATCCATTTCCTAAGGCTGAATTAGTCATCCAGTTAGAGTTAGTTGTCTGACACTACTGTGTATGGTAACAGTGGGCTACCTAGCCACTTTCACAAAATTACATCTCTAATTAATAGTGTGTTGTGCTAAAGGCATCCTGCTAACTAGCATCTAGCTATAGCATGTGTCTGGGTGTCTGGATTGTGATGGTTGTACTGTGTAACTGTGGAGATGGTTTGCTAATGCTAGCAGTTGAACCTGTGCTCATGAGTGCTGCATTTTTCCAGGACATTGGTCTAAGTACCAGTAGTAACTATTTAGTTTAAACATTAAAGGCAATATTTGTGAGTCAAGTCAGTGTCCTTTAGTGACCAGAGTGATTTGTATGCTATTGGTAATAAGTGTTCATATGTAATGACATTGTAGTGGCCAGTGAGATTTGTATGCTAATGCTAATTAGCCTTCATACGTACTGACATAATTGTAGTGGCCAATGTGGTTTCTATGCTAACGCTAACTAGCTTTTCTATGTATTGACATTGTATTGTTAGTTTTTTTCTGTGCTAATGCTAATTAGCATGTGTGACAGTGCCCTCTAGTGGCCGGTGTGTGGTGTGTGAGCCACTGTGTGTTGTGCTCAGCAGTGGGAGCAGTGGAGGCAGCCATCCCAGCAGCCGAAGCAGCAGCCGGGAAAACAGCGGGAGCGGCAGCGTCGGGGTGCCCATCGCCGTGCCGACGCCATCACCACCTAGCGCCTTCCCTGGTAACACAGAAGTTTTTTTTTTTTGCCACTCTAGAAATCTCTCTCTTTTGCTGACCTCCCTGTATAGTCCTTTCTTTTATGCCATGCCCAATGATAGAACTGTCCACAGTGCAGATAGGAACCTTCAAACCTACTTGGGTTTTTCTTTGGAAATATGCATATGTGGGTTTCCCTATTGCAACAAACTGGCACATGATTATGGGGAACAATAGGATTAGCCTGAGATGGGCGATGCACAACTCGCATTATCATTTCACTGTGATTCAAAGCGGACCCGTTTAAATGAGTCAACTCTTAGCATAGTATTAATTTCAAGTGGTGTTGAGGATTTAAGAAAAAAGGAAAAATTTGGAGAATGATGACGCAAGTTAGCGTCAGTCAGTTCAGGTCTCATGCCAACCACGACAGTTGGCAGTCTCTGCGTAGCAACCGCTATGGTTACTGACGTCAAGAAGCAGTGAGCCAAGCTCTTGGGTTTATTCAACACCAACTCCACTACAAATCTTTTGACAAGTTTCACATCACAACTGTGACATGGCAGAGATTTGCTGTTTCTGTTCTTTTGTGTCAGTTCAGCAACCTGGATGAAAAATAGCATTTTAGATATCATTTTTAGAGGGGTTGAGAGATGTAGTTCACTAGTTGAAATGATAGCAGAAAATGGGCGTTATTGTCTGGAACACCCAGACATATAAGGGGCTCCTTGCTTTAGTGAAACACTGTTGTTCCTTCTTTTGGCAAGGTGTTGCACCCTAATAAAATCCAGACTTTACAGGCTGTTCAAAAGCTACTTTGACTTGGTGTTGAAGGATGAATGTATTTTTCAAAGCCTGCCTATGTTTAAAGTTTAATAGGTCTGTGCCCTGACTGGACCCCAATGTCTGGCATATTGTTTAGATTGAGTTGGCCTTGATGTTTTGCAAGAACAGACATGACTTATTGATTTATTTTTAATGTTGGGGGTCTGGAGAATTAGAGAGATGTGCCGTTCAGTTGTTTTGCAAGTCCTTTGTAAAAGACTCAAAGAATATTTGAGTTGTTTTGTTTTGGTGTTTACTTTCTTTACATGGTACGGGCAAAGGAAACAAACAAGATGGATTGATTGCATTTATTTTGACTGCAAAGGTGAACATGTTTGCTTAATTTGTACTGTAGTTGCATCCACTTCACCAATGAATTTACCTTCCTTGGAACGAAGACACACGCGCACACGCATACGCACATGTGTACGACTTTACCGCCTGAAGAAAACTCACTCACACCCTTGCTTGTCTTCTTACTCATCCCTCTCTCCCTCGCTCCTTCTCCTTGTTTTTCTGTGCTTGTCTTCACTCCTCCCTCTACAATGGTCTCTCTCTCTCTCTCTCTCTCTCTCTCTCTCTCTGCACCGCAGGGGCGCCTGCAGGCTCCTCCTCTTCTGCCTCGTCTAACTCGGCCCCTCCTTCCTCTTCCTCCTCCTCCACTTCCACCTCTAACCCCGCCCCCTCTGAGCAGTCGACACCCCCCAGTCTCACCCCCCCACTGCGCTCACTGACCCCCTTACGCCCCCATCAGAGACCCCCGAATCCTCCCAGAACCCCCCTCCCTCTACCGCTGTGCCCCCTGGCGCCGTCAGCACCAGCGCTGCCTCTTCCTCCTCTTCCTCCTCCTCCCCTGCAGCAGGTGAGTGCACCTCCGCCCTAATTCACCCCCAACCCCACCCTCACCTCCACTCCTACCCTTGTCTTCACCCCAATCCTCACCCCCATTTCCACTCCTCTAACGCCACCCTCATTCTTACCCTCTCTCCTACCCCACCCTCTCCCACTTCCTACCCCACCCTCCTACCCTCTCCCACATACTACATCACCAAGCTCCACCAGCTCTGTACTGGCCACCACCACCTTCACCATCATAACAATGGCTGGTTGTCAATCACCTCAAAGGCCTGGCCTGCATAGGCCCCCTGTTTACCTGGACAAATTGCAGCTTTGAACACTTTCACACACAGAGTCACACACACACACACACACACACCACCAATAGCAGCACTCTCTTCTCCTTTTTCTGTGAAACATGCCATATGTTTTAATCTTCTTTAGCTGAGTCCTTGTCTCTGATGTGGCTGTATCCCAGACTGTGGGTGACCCTTTAGCTGAGTCCTTGTCTCTGATGTGGCTGTATCCCAGACTGTGGGTGACCCTTTAGCTGAGTCCTTGTCTCTGATGTGGCTGTATCTCAGACTGTGGGTGACCCTTTAGCTGAGTCCTTGTCTCTGATGTGGCTGTATCTCAGACTGTGGGTGACCCTTTAGCTGAGTCCTTATCTCTTATGTGGCTGTATCCCAGACTGTGGGTGACTCTGGGTCTGATTTGGCACAAAGCTGCCGTCTCTGTGCCAGGTCGGATCTGGGCCCTTGCTGGAGTCGAACGCTACCTGGGCAGTCACCTTCTGTGTCCGTGTTCTTTCAGTTCTGTCTCTCCTCCTTGTGTTATACAATCCTCTGGTCAGACCTCTTGATCCATCAAGAAGAGCTCACAAAAAACTGCGCAGTTTGAAATGATCATTTTCAAATGATTTATTGCAGCTTTCTTGGCATGCTGTCAGTCTAACACTCTTCATATGCTGTCAGTCTAACACTCTTCATATGCTGTCAGTCTAACACTCTTCATATGCTGTCAGTCTAACACTCTTCATATGCAGTCTATAAGTTGAGCTATGATGTGATGCATCCTTTCTATGCAGTTTATAAGTTGAGCTATGATGTGATGCATCCTTTCTATGCAGTCTCTATGTTAAGCTGTGATGTGATATCTCTGGTCTTCAGATATAGCCTGTGATGCATCCTTCAGAAGCGGCCTGTTTCTAAGGCATCATCAGTGATTGTGTTAATAAACTCCTCACTCCACCCACTCACTAAATAGCAGAGCGGGGGGGGGGGGGGTGCTTTTACTCTGTTCCTGCTCATTGGCTTCACTGAGAAGAAAACCAAAACCGCAGAAAAGGGTCCTCTCTGACCATTGGTCTTTCCTCTTCTATTATGTTTTGCTTTAGTGTGTGTGTGTGTGTGTGTGTGTGTGTGTGTGTGTGTGTGTGTGTGTGTGTGTGTGTGGTGTGTGTGTGTGTGTGTGTGTGTGTGTGTGTGTGTGTGTCTGCTTAAGTGCCTTTTGTGTGTGTGTGAGAGAGAGCGTGTGTGTGTGTGTTCCTGTGTGTGTGTGTCTGCTTAAGTGCCTTTTGTGTGTGTGTGTGTGTGTGTGTGTGTGTGTGTGTGTGTGAGCAAGAGGTAGAGTGAGTGCAGGTTAACATTAAATGAATTGCATGAGCACAAGCAGCTTTGTGGGAGGCACATCTTAGCAGAGTGGGTTCACACACTGAGGGAAATTAACATGTGTAAAATGCCACTGTGTGTGTGTGTGTGTGTGTGGGTGTGTGTGTGTGTGTGTGTGTGTGTGTGTGTGTGTGTGGGGGGGGGGGGGTTGAGAGGGGCACAGCAGGAGCCATTTTCCTCTCAGCATGAAGCAGAGCCCAATCTGCTGTCATCCTGCTGGGCTCTAGTTCAGGAGGAATGTGTGTGTGTGTGTGTGTGTGTGGGCATTCTGAAATCAGTCACAACGTGTGAAATAGGGCTGTGTGTGCATGAAGACTGAGGACCCAGCTGTGTGTGTGTGTGTGTGTGTGTGTGTGTGTGTGTGTGTGTGTGTGTGTGTGTGGTGTGTGTGTGTGTGTGTGTGTGTGTGTGTGTGTGTGTGTGTGAGAGAGAGAGAGAGAGTGAGTGAGTTAGGGGCGGTTGGAGGATATCATCCTATCATCCAAAGATGTGTCTGGACAGAAAAGTGTGAAAATGTAAAATGACTGTGGTGAAATTGTCTTGAAATGTTTGTGTTTGTGTGTGTGTGTGTGTCTCTTCACATCCCACCCTCTGTCTCAGATTCCTCGTCTAGCTGTGTCATGTAGCTCCCAGTTGATTGGGCAGGCACTCACACACACACACACACACACCATGTTACAGGCCAGTTCTGACTCACCCAACCTCACATACACACCTTCATACACACTCACAACACTTACACACACACACACAAACTTCCAGAGTTTTGCTCAGAGGATGGTGCAGATGGGGGATCTTTGGGGTGGACAATGATATCTGTGTGTGTGTGTGTGTGTGTGTGTGTGTGTGTGTGTGTGTGTGTGTGGTGTGTGGTGTGTGTGTGTGTGTGTGGGTGGGTGGTGTGTGTGTGTTGGAGCGACAGTAATGAGCTGAGCCGCTCCATCTTCATCTATGATTCTGTTAAATAAGAGAGTGTGAGTGTGAGAGAGTGAGAGTGTGAGAGAGTGAGAGTGAGAGCCTCTGAACCTGATGTTCCCTCTGCTAAAAATGTTCAAGGTTTCTGACTGCACTCATTCATTAGAAAGGGAGAGAGAGCAATGTTCAATGTTTCTGACCCCCAGCTTCCCCAACTTCAAAGCGAGCGTCAGGCGCTGGAGGAGAGAGTCCAGGGTATGGGGGGGGGGGGGGGCGACCTGCAGCTCTCTCCTCGAAAACACTCCACTCCATCACGAAACAGCCACCCCAAATGCACAGCAGTGTGGGTGCAGAACCATTTTCCTCAGAAAGGACCACACCAGACACGCATAAGAGAAGCCCTCTGCTCCAAACAAAGGCGTTAGTATTTACACACGGCTAATTCACACAGCTTTACTCATTTTTAGTCCAAAAGGAGATGTAGCTTTGATGAGCTTTGAGCAGAGATGTTTATGCACAGCTGTCTGTAGCTCTGTCCTCCATGTTGTCATCTGTCATTGCTGTGGTGAGTGTCAGTGTGCCAGAGGGAGAGGTCCACCCATAAGCCCCCACTCTCCCTCAGTGCTCACCCCCAGACTGTGTCTGTCTGACTGCCGGCTTGTCCATCGGACTGTCTGTCTTTGTCTTTCAGACACGGTCTCTTTCCAGTGTGTGTCTGTCTGTGTCTCTGTCTGTTATGTCTGCTTTCCTCTCTGTTATGTGTTTCTGTCTCTCTGTCCTCCTGTCTCTCTCTCTCTCTCTCTCTCTCTCTCTCTCTCTCTGTCCCTTTGTTAGTCGCTCTGATGCTGTCTGTCTATTGGTCTGTTTGTACATGTGTCTCTCTCTATCTATCTGTTGCTGTCTACTGCGCTCGCTCTCTCTCTCTCTCTCTCTCTGCTGTGTTCTCCATGCCTTGTCTTCATAGTTCAGAATGAATGGAGTCATTTCCAGCCAATCAGGGTGTAGTAGGCACTGCAATGCTGGCATCGCCATGGAGATCCTAGATTGCAGTAAAGCCGGAGGGAGCCGGAACTGGCGATAGAGAGTGGGTGTTTGGCATGGGTAAGGATGGATGGGCAGGATTAGTGTAGGGGTGGTGGAGGAGAGGGTCGAGATGCTGTTCAAACGGCACTACAGAACACCCAGGGTAGAGCTTAGAATGGCGCCGTGTGAGGGAGATGCTCCAGAATCCTGCTGTGAAATTCATCAAGAGATCATTGATCTGAAAGGAATACCATGTTCTCACTGATCTCTTTAAATCAATGCTCTTCATGATGCTGTAGAATGCTCCATTCACTTCAGTGGGACTTCCCAACGGTCCAAGGTTTAATATATCTTGATGGACCGTTGTGTACGTACAGCAAATGCTGTCAAGGAAAGTGAAATAGAACGTTGCCGTAACCACTCAGCTGATCTGTCAGTTAATAGACAACTTTTTTTTTGCGGAACCCTGTATCGATCCTAATCATTAAAATTGCAATAAAGCAATGCTAGACAATGAGATGATAAACTGTCATTATTGTGGAATAAGCCCCTTCAGAAGGAAGGAAGACCCATCCGCTACGTGTCGGTCTCCTGCGTCACTCTGACGGCTTATTCCACGATAACGACACACGGAACGTGTCGCAGAACGTTATCCCTTTCTGATTTGTTCTCTGTTACTCTTCTAAGGATGGTGGTGGAAAGCACAGCTTAGAATGGTGTTTTATGAAGAAGACCTGAGGTTCTAAAGTTCTAAAATTCTGGTGTGAAATTCCAGAGAGGCTCATGAAGGGGAGATGATAGTGTGGAACTTGGAACATGGAAGTAAGAACAAGGGTCAGTGTGTTCTTTGTTAACTCCAGTTGTCATATAGTATGATATGAACTAGCTCGCTGGCCAGTCAACCATCTGAATTATCCAAGTTTGACCAGCTGTCTGACTTGCCACAAACAGTCACTCCAACTGGGTTTGTTTCTTTTGGGAGAGTGTGCACTCTCTGACTGAGTTCGCTCACACAGGGGGGATCTTCAGACTGAATGAATAAGTAGTCCTGTGTCTGGTTTTACCAAAGCACCGCCATGATGCTTTGCCTTGACAGACAGAGTGACAACACTTTGCAGACGCTGTAAAGTACAAGTGCTGGAAAGCCTTGCCAACCAGAGGTTTTTACTCAGGGAATCTTTTGCAATGGCTTGCAACGGCTGACAGTGACTTGGAGTGGTTAATTCACGGTCCGGTCCAATGCGCAACAGCTCTGCAAGAGTTTGGGCTCATCACACACCTTTAGTGTGATCTGAGAAGTCGGGTCGAAGACATGTCCATAGTTTTTCCCTCATCACGTCTTTGCCATACACACCCATGTTTCAGGAGTGCCAGCTCATGGAGTCAGCATTTCAGTGTCACACTCCAGACCTTTATGCACAATAAGGGCCAGATATATGTACTGAAGGAAGTGTAATTCACTGGTGTATTTGTGACCAAATATATTTACTGAAGGAAGTGTCATTCACTGGTGTATTTGTGACCATTTCAGTCTTGTTTTGTCTGACTTTTGGGGTGTGTGTGTGTGCGTGTGCATGTGCGCGTGTGTGTGTGTGTGTGCGCGTGTGTGTGTGTGTGTGTGCGTGTGTGTGTGTAATTGACGTTTTTAGCCTGCAGTGTCCACTCTGCCGAAATGGTCTGTCTGTGGTCTCTGATGTGTGCGTTGGATTGCTGTCTGTCACAGGCAGTTGATAAACGATGCATCTCATCTCCATGGTGATTTATTTGTGCTGCTGTCTGTGGGCTGTTTGTGACTGTGGTTGCTATTGGTCTCTGTCTTTAGGTTCTCTTGGTAAAGCTGTACTTTGTGTCTTTATGCATTTGGACAGAGCTGCATCTTTGTGTGCCATTTTGCTATCCTCTTCAGCCTGTTCTGTGTGTGTGTGAGTGTGTCTGTGTGTGTGAGCGTGTCTGTGTGTGTGAGAGTTTCTGTAGCCTGATGTTACTGTTTTCATATTGGCTTTTAAACTTGCTCCTGATGTCCTTAATATGTTTCCTTGTTTTTCAAATTTATTTGCTAACTGCAGTTGTTTGTTTGTTTATTTTTTGTTTTGTTGTTGTTTTTGCGTTTGTTTCTTTTGTTGTCTGCAGATGTACAGTGTGTTTCATGCGTATGGTTAATGATGTGTTGTTCCATGCGTATGGTTAATGATGTGGGCGAATAGCATTGGCTTTGAATGTTTCATGTTTATGGTTCATTAGATTCAGCGCAAGACAGATTTTTGCTTTTATATAACGATCGTGTGTGTGTGTGTGTGTGTGCGTGTATGTGTCTGTCTGTCTGTGTGTGTGTCTGTGTGTGAACTGCAGGCATCACTCCTCAGTTCTACAGTATGAACCGGCCCGTGCCCAGGCAAACGGCGCCCCCTGTGGGCGGCTCGCTGCCGTACCGGCGTCCCTCCTCAGTCACGGCCCAGCCCAGCATGCCCCTCACCCAGCAGAACGGAGGACCCTACTTCAGCCAGAGCCAAGGTAGCACCCAACACAGAGAGAGAGAGACACAGAGAGAGAGACACACAGAGAGAGAGACACACAGAGACACTCATGCTAACCTAGTTGTGGGCGCAGCTTGAATTCAGATGTTGATGACGGGTCTTATTTGTTTGTTTTTTTTTCTTCCTTCGTTTCTTGGTTAATGCAAATGAGAGTGTAGGAGTTCCCATGGTTACATCCTCTTCTGTGTACAGTGCTGATTAATTGATTGTTTTGACTGTCTGTGCTAATCCTGTGTGCACTAGACTTAGTAGGTCTGTTTGCTTATGCAGTTTTACTCTGGGATCAATTAATCATGTCTGTCTGAGTGTTGTGAGTGCACTGCTGTGTTGTGTGTCTCCACACTAAACTAACAGGCTTTTCTTGCTCTTTCTCCCCTTTTCTTCTTTCTGTGTGTGTGTGTGTGTGTGTGTGTGTGTGTGTGTGTGGGCACACCTCTCTTTTCTTCTCTCGGCCTCATAACATCACTCACTCATTCACCTTTCATCTCCTTTTCTCTTTCTCTTGCTTTATCCATCCCTTTGCTTTCTATCCGTCCTGTTCATTTTCTCCTGTCTGTTTGTATCCCTTGGTCACCCTTTCAATTCCTACCCCCTACACTCCTCCCTTGTTCTCTTGCTCTCTTGCTCTTCCCCTGTGTGTGTGTGTGTGTGTGTGTGTGTGTGTGTGTGTGTGTGTGTGTGTGTGTGTGTGTGTGTGTGTGTGTGTGTGTGTGTTGCTGTAGCCACAGTGGGCTCCCCTCCTCCTCCCTCTATTCTCCAGATCACCCCTCAGCTTCCCCTCACAGGCTTTGTGGCTCGCATGCAGGAGACCAGTAAGTAAAGCAGCTTCACGTAACCTTCACCCGACCTTCATTTGACCTTTGTGACCTTCACATGAACTTTGACCCATGTGCACGTCAAAGTTGAAAGTGTCTAGATGTCCTGCTGAGATAACCTCACATGCCATCACCTGTCTTGACTGAGTGGAGGTGTGTTTGCATTCATGTCTAACTGTGATGTCACAAGGATGTCGAGAGAGAGAGAGAGAGAGACCGACCCTTAGGAAAGGTCACGTATGGCCATTTCTGATTTGGACCAAACACAGAACCAAACTGTGGGCTAGACACTGGCTATAGGGAAAGCAGCTTGGAGAGTCACCTGTAATGGTGGTGCAAGTTTTCTGATACGACCAGCGCTCTAGTAAGAGATCAGATCTTCTGTCTGCCGTGAATTAAAGATAAAAAAAGCTGAACTAACGTGCTGTTTCTTCCAACAGTGAGTCTCACTCTGCCGTTCTTCCTCTTAGTGTCTGTGTGGTATCTTTTCAACTTAAAATAGTGCAGTTCTATGTTAGCAATATGCACTCTTTGTGAGTTTCTCTCATTGTCTTGTAGCTTGAATGTTATCGTCTTTTGTAAGTCGCTTTGGATGAAAGCGTCTGCTAAATGCTTAAATGTAAAATCACTCACCACCTCTAGACTATCTAGACCCACCTGGTGAGCTTTGCAGCGGCCGTTGGTCTCCCTTCGCTGTACACTGGGAAGTAATCGCTTTTGTGTTGTCCATGTGACTGCATATTAACTCAGTCACCAGCTAGTGCTTTTATTGTATTGTCAGTCTGTGTCTCTGAAGGGCCATTCGTGTTTTCTGTGCTCCTCTTGCTACAAGACCGGAGAAGTAGACAGGGCAGAGCAGAGCACAGACCATGCTAATGCCATGAGCCCATGAGCGACTGGAGCACTTGGACTGCTTTTAAACGTGTAAATAATGCAGACAGGAGTATTTTGCGGAGAGGAGAGAGAGAAGGAGAGGGAAAGAGAGAGAGACAGAGAGGGGAGAGGGAGAGGGAAAGAGAGAGGGGAGAGGGAAAGAGAGGAAGAGGGAAAGAGAGGAAGAGAGAGAGGGAAAGAGAGGGAGAGAGAGAGAGGGAGGAGAGAGAGGAGAGGGAAAGAGAGGAAGAGGGGGGGGGGGGGGGGAGAGGGGAGAGGGAGAGGAGAGAGGGGGAGGGAGAGGGAAAGAGAGAGAGACAGAGAGAGAGGGAGAGGGAAAGAGAGGGAGACAGAGACAGAGAGAGAGGGAGAGGGGAGCTAGCTAGGCTCCAGTGCCTCTACTCAGCTCCCCTGTGTGGGGAATACATCCTCCTCACTGTGGCCCAGTTACAGTGCTTGAGGCCTGCTGATGGCAGAGCAGAGTAGAGGACATGTGTCTTCAACCAGTACATAGAGTGATGGGAACGCTTCTGTTGGACGGTGAAATGTGTGTGTCTGTTGCCATTCTGTCCATGTGACTTCGATTGGTAGGATTTGTCAGTGTGGGCGTGTGTGTTAGTGTGATTTGTATGTATATATGTCTGTATACAATACTGTGCGTGTGTGTGTGTGTGTGTGTGTCCTGTTTGCCCAACCCTCAGTCTCGGACGCACCTCCTCCCCCTCCCCCCACCGAGGAGCCGGTGTTTGAGGAGACGCAGGTCCCACTGCCTCCCCCTGAGCAGTTTGAGGAGGAGGAGTCGGCCGTGGTGGAGTACAGTGACCCTTATGCAGAGGAGGACCCGCCCTGGGCCCCCAGGACATACCTGGAGAAAGGTGAGCGCTAGAAGGACACACACACACACACACACACACACACACACACACACACACACACACACACAGTCTTTCATGGTCTCTTTCCTCTCTCAGTAATTATTTCCCCTTACCACTTATTCAAGTGATTATGTAATTTTTGCATTAAATAGCAAAACAAATTATACTTTTTTTACTCATTCTCTCTATCTCCTCTCCCCCCCCCCCCCCTGGTTCTCCTACCCTCTCTCTCTTGCTTTTCTCTCCCCCCCCCCCCTCTTTTTTTTCTCTCCCCCCCCCCTTTCTGCCACCCTCTCTCCCTCCCTCCTTCCCCCCCCCTCTTTCTGCCACCCTCTCTCTCTCCCCCCCTCCCTCTCTCTCCCCTCTCCGCTGCTGCAGTGGTGGCTATCTATGACTACACGCGCGATAAGGAGGATGAGCTGTCCTTCCAGGAGGGCGCCATCATCTATGTCATCAAGAAAAACGATGACGGCTGGTACGAGGGGGTCATGAGCGGCACCACTGGCCTGTTCCCCGGCAACTACGTGGAGTCCATCATGCACTACGCAGAGTGACCTGACCTGACCCGACCCGACCCGCTCACCTGACCTCACCTGATCAGTCAGTCACACCCCACGGTCCCGCCCCACATGCCCCCAACATAGAGCTTTACCCTCCACACCCACATACCCCCACACACACACGCACACACATGCAACTTACACACAACTTACAAACCCCTCATTGTACACGTGTGTCTGTGTGTGTGTGTGTGTGTGTGTGTGTGTGTTTGTGCTGAATTGGGAGATTGGGAGGGGAGTGGATGTGGGACAGGAGGATGAAGAGATCACTCATGGGACTTTCGGGACATGAACACAGACTAAAAAAATCTTCCCAAATCCAATGAATCCCCTATAATACAGTAAATAGTCAGTCATTTGGAACCTGATGACATGAAGGATAACATTGTGATGAAGAAACCCTAAATCATGTGCTGACAACCCAGCCATTCTGTTGTGTTCTTTCCATCTGACATCAACTGGAATGCTTTTGATTAGGGAGGAATTCTGTATTTATACTGAGTAGGGGTCATTAATCACTCTCCTCTTGGCATTCTCTGATCTTTCAGTCACAAAAATCTGCCAAATCACGGCCAAGCAGCTAGTCCCTGGTTGCTCTGCCATTGGCTGCTGCCTTTAAAGAGGGCGGATTTCAGCCAAGTTGACGTGTTTGTTTGCTTGACCTAATTTTATTTTATTTTTTGAAGGGGGATTATGTCTTGAGAGTGGATTTGCGAGCGCCAGCAGTATTTCAGGTCGTCCAGAACACATTTCAGGGAGAAAAGACCTTTTTGAAAAAAAGGGAAATCAGTTCGTCAACAAAAAAATCAGTCAGATATCGGATACAAGTCTGTTTCCAAAGCCCGAGTTCAATGGCTACTTAACCTCTAGGTCACGGTTTTACTGACAAACCCGAAATAACCTAAGAGAAAAAAATAAGAATTTCTTACACATTTCCACATGTAATACTTTCTAACCTTAATACCCATGTTGTGCATAGCTTTCTGTTTTGAAATTAATTCCAGGAGACGTGTCCTTGTGTTTCAATTATTTCTCCTTGGAAACTCTTCAGTCCTCAGTGCATCATGGGTAATTTGCTGCACCGTCTTCAGAGCCAGTTGGCTCTAAATGATGGCTAGGACGTCGCCAAGACATAGGCCAGTTGGCTATCGCCGGTCTCACTCCCCACATGGACATACAGGACACCGAGCCGACATCATTTTGCACAAACTGTCCCAGCTGGCCTTCCGTAGGAAGGGAGAGAGGGCCTGCTCCAAACTCTAAGGCATGTCAGCACCATCCCATGAACACTTGTGTATTAATTCATCTACACATCCCATGAACACTTGTGTATTAATTCATCTACACATCCCATGAACACTTGTGTATTAATTCATCTACACATCCCATGAACACTTGTGTATTAATTCATCTACACATCCCATGAACACTTGTGTATTAATTCATCTACACTTTTTGTATATTTTTAAAGTATTTTTTTTTCTTTCTTTGTTGACACCTTATTTTTGGTTGACTCCCATATTGTGTAGTAAATTTTAACCAGGTGGTTTATTTTATTATATTTTATTTTTTTTTATTATTATTTACTTTTTATGCTGTTGTGTTTTTCTGTGTTGTGTATGTAGTGCAACTTTGGCTGCATGCTTAATAAAAAAGAAACATTTCCAAAAACGACTCATCCACCATTTCACCCTTTTCTTTGTCACTGAGTTTGTTGCCATGAAGCTGACCTCCACAGAACATCGCCAAGGCTCCTCCATACTATTCCCACACTGCTCTGCTGCATTCTGTTGCTAGCGCCACTGAGTTAGTGATGATGGAAATGGACATAGTCCAGTGTTACATTTAAGCTGTGTGCGTTAGCCTTTAAAGGGGCCATGTGTTAGCCTGGTTAATACACCCTCGTTTGTGAGTGATTTGGTTTCGCTCAGTATGGCCACCACGCCTATTTTCTCTTCATTTTGTCTCCCTCAGATAGCGGTCCAATCAAAATGCATTTTTAGACCTAATGCATTGTAGGCAGGCTTAGGTGACCTTGAGCATACGTCTCTGCGTCCGAATCATTTATCTGATTGGTTGTGGGTCTGTCCTAGTAACCCTGACCAAAGCCAGTTCTCTGGGATAGGAGTAATGCAGTGTTGCATTTGATGCTACCTTGTTCACCACCCATTCAGCTTGCTAGTTAGCCATCAGTATTAAAGCGTAATCCTGTGTGCATAATGATTGGCCATGAACTGATGAAGTCTTTTGGGATTGACTGAAACCACAGATGAATATACACACATACAAGACAGCATTTACATTTATGTATTTAGCAGCGCATTTACCCATAGCGACTTGCACTTGGTCAGCTATCAATTAGTTCACGTCCAGTCTCCCTAGAACAACTTGGGGTTAAGTGCTTTGCTTATGGGCACAACGGTGGCACCCGGGATGCGAACCCCCAATTTCCAGGCTACTAGTAAGCTAGCCAGGTTCCTTAACGCTGCCACCACCCAAGTATTGTGCGTAAAAAAAGCACCAGAAGAAGTACAAGACTGCATTATGTACATCCACCAGAACAAGTGGGAATGTCAACAAGAGAAGCCCTTGATTGGGTAAAATATTGTCTCTCCATGCAACCCGAAACAAATGGTTACGGCCCTGTATTTTTTTCTGTGAAACCTAAGAACTAAAAGTCTATTAATATAAGATATCTTTTTGTTCTGGATAACAGTGATATTTTTTTGAGTGATGTGGAGAAGTATAAAGACGTTTTAAGGTGTTGTCTTAGATTATACAAATCCTTATATTGTAAATTTATGAATATATTTCCATATGTGAGGTGTGTGGAACTTCTCATCTGTGAGTCATTAAAGGAAACATGAAAACATTTTATGTGTCAAGACTCAGTCCATCACCATTACTTCCCTGTTGTCTAGAGATATTTTGGCTGTAAGAATACATAACTTGTGTTTATAATGAACGTGTTTTTATGGTGTGTGTGTGTGTGTGTGTGTGTGTGTGTGTGTGTTGTCATAACCCCTGCCATAACCCCTTGTAGTGCACCAGGGACAGGGTTGAGTCCCCTGAATCTGGCAGTTCTTAAAGTCATCCTTAATTCTCAAGCTCTGTCAGAGTTCCTCCTGCCTTATGTAACCTGGCAGAGGCTCTGCTCCATATGGTTTGTAGACAGGCCTGCGTCAGGAGAGCGGGGAGACTCAAGTCTGGTTGCAGACGCTCCGGTGCTGACAGGAGCCAACGGGGACATGAGGTACTAATCTGCCTGTTAGTGTTCAGAGAGTCTGATTGGCCCAACAGAGGGGAGGGGATGAGGAGAGGAAGGAAGCTTGAAGATTAAAAAAAAAAAAAAAAAAGATGTTTTCCTGTCATTGGCAATAAGTGTGTGTGTTTGTGCTTGCGTCGTTGTGTCAGACTTCTGAAAATATTTGAATCTTGCACTGTTGCTCTTGTCTTTTGATTCAAAGAAAAGTGTGTGTGTGTGTGGACAGTAGATGGGTGGGATGGGGTGCGTGTGTGCGTGCCCTCAGACTCCTTGATTATTTATTTATTTATTTTTTCCCCAGCTGTCTTTACTATACCAGGCCTAAACTTTTAACTTTTGGCTTGTAGTATATTACCTGTGTGTGTGTCTGTCTGTGTCTCTGTTTCTCTCTCTCTCTCTCTCTCTCTCTCTCTCTCTCTCTGTGTGTGTGTGTGTGTGTGTGTGTGTGAGAGAGAGAGAGAGAAAGAGAAATGTGCAGTGGACAACTAATATTTCCATAGAAGCAGGGAATTGCTAATTCAGTGATTTGTACTCCTGCGCAGTGTCTTCAATCGGTAGTGTTTTGAAAGAGGCATTGATGAAGCTTTGTCTCCTTTTGGCACTTCAAACCTGCTGGCAGATTGAGCTAAGTGTATGTATTAATTATATACTCCCACTTGGACAAATCATCAAGACCAACTCCATCTCCTGTCATTGCTATGCTGATGACACCCAAATCTACTTGGCTCTGACACCTAATGATTATGCCCCCCTTGAGTGTCTTAATCAGTGTGTTGACCATTTCAACAAGTGGATGTCACAAAATCTTCTTCAGTTGAACACAGATAAAACAGAAGGAATTCTGTTTGGGGAAAAAGACTCAGAATTTCCACTATTCTTGACACAAAGGGGATTCAAACAAAAGATACTGTTAAAAATCTTGGTGATTTTTTTATTGAGAGTGAGCTAAACTTTGATAGTTACATGAAAGCAATCACTAACTCGCCATTTTATCACCTAAAAAACATTGCAAAACTGAAAGGACTTATGTCAAAAATGATTTGGAAAAACAAATCCATGTCTTTATTTCCAGTAGGGTTGACTACTGCAATGGCCTTTTTACAGGCCTGCCAAAAAAACACTATCAAACACCTTCAGCTGATTCAAAATGCGGTGGCTAGGGTCCTCACAAGAACAAAAAGAACAGAGCACATTACTCCAATTCTAAGGTCCCTTCACTAGCTCCCAGTAATCTATAGAATTGACTTTAAAGCACTGCTGGTTGTGTACCAGTCTCTAAATGGTACAGAGCCTGATTACCTTTCTGATATGTTTCAGTAATATAACCCTAATAGATCTCAGTTAGTCAACAAACAAATTTGCTGGTAAAACCTGTCATTAAAACAAAGTGTGGTGAAGACTCTTTATCTACTGTGCAGTTCGGCTATAGAACCAACTCCTAGAGGACATCAAAAAGGCTGTTGGCAGTTTCAAATCTAGACTAAAAACCAAGCTGTTCTCAGATGCTTTTTGCTAACTGCTATATCATTTTTAAACTTAACTTTCTTACTTAACTTTTGTTCATTTTATTACATTATGTGTACTATTTTTATCATCTATTACTTTTATTACTTATTATACTTATTTTCAGTCACTTTCTTTTTTTTCAATTAATGTCATTTTATTTTCTCTTATTCAGTTTTTTTTTTTTTTATCTTTGTAAAGCACATTGAACTGGCTTTTTGTAACGCGTGTGGGTTTGAGCTCTGTTCTTTTCTGCGGAAAAGGTGGTTCCACAAGTGACACAGGATGTCACAGTTTGTTGGGTAAAGTGGGCTCATGATGTACAGTAGCTGGTTGTGGTTGCTCTGGAATTAACACGTCTTAGTTGTTCCAGGGATTGTTTTGTGTTTAGTTGTTCTAACATTAAAAACCCATAATTGCACTACTTATAGTCAGGAGACCTAGCTTTTATGCCACCTGTTTTCACTGATTGACACCGTTAAGTTTGACTGCTTTGATCTGCTGATCTGATCTGATCTGCTCTTGGAAAAGGGAGATTGCCGGTCTCTGTGTTTAGGTGTTAAACACGTTTATAACACGTGAGGATTTGGTCCGACGTCGGTTTGAGGTTGTTTTTTTTCTTCAGAAAGGTGGTTCATCAGTGGTCTACAGCAACCTAAATCTCTTAAAATTATGTTTTTATATTTCGTTCATTGTTTTCAGTTTACTTATTTATTTATTTTTTTTCTAATGTCATTTTATTTCCTATTATCTTTGTAAAGCAGATTAAACTACCTCTGAGTATAAAATGTGCTATATAAATAAACTCGCCTTGCCTAAATTGATGCTTAAATCTGATACATATTTCTCGTTGCGTTTGCCAGAGTCGCCCTCACTGAAGTATGCCAAGCACGTCAGGTATGGTTAACCTCAGCGCTCCTCTGAAATGGCGGGACATGTTGCTAGATGCAACTCTTTCATCACACTTTGCTCCAAGCTATTGATTGCACATTGTATGGTAGGTGTGGAATTGCCCTCCGTCTTGTTTGACGGCAGTTAAATGAAGGGTAATAAAGGAGTTCGACGGGCTCTCTTGAATCTCTGCTACTGTAGCTATCCTTCAGGGGGCTACAATTTTATCGCTTCCAGTAGCTAATCTACAGGAAAGTTTACAAGAAGCTACTGTTTTATTGTACAGGGGCCTGTCATGGTATAAAGTTTACAAAGAACTTAGTTGTACCGTTACCTGTGTGGAGAAAAGTGAGGGCAGAAGTGGAGGGATGAAGGCTGTCTTTATTTATTTGGTCTTGCTTCAGGGCATCTGTGTCTCTGGTAAGTGCCTACTGTGTTTACAGGTGTATTGATTTTAGATGTGTGTGTGTGTGTGTGTGTGCACGCACCTGTGCATTGCTTTCAGTCAGCTCTATACTTTAGGTAACATGCTATTTGGTTTGTGAGCCAAAAAATACCAAAACTCCATGTTACTTCAGTGCCGCAAGGTTTGGCTTTGACTTTGAGTAGTCAGACTTTTCATGTTGTTGACAGTCCTTTTATGTTTTCGCCAGCAGCCATGCCTTTGTTTGGGTTTAGTTTCCGTCCTCTGGTGGACTTGGCCCAGAGAGTGTTTCTCTCTGAGCTGAACAGACGTGTCGCTTCTCCATATCTCTTTCGCAGCACCTGGACAGCTGTGGAACAGGTGAGAATAACAGACATCCATGGGACTGTTTGTGTGTGTGTTGGAGGTTAAAGGAGCGTAGACCAGTGGTCCGTTTCCCAAAGCCATAGTTTCTAAGTAAGTTAGCAACTTAGATGCTTGATAATGGGCAATTGTATTGCAACCAACAAAGTTAGCATTAGTTAGCACTAGTTATCAACTATGGCTTTGGGAGACCCACCCTAGGATGGGGATCCCATGTCCGAATCACTAAAGAATTGCCCCTGGGGTTGATATCATTTTGGCCTACATACCAACCTAGTTCCAAACATGACATTATCTAAAAGGATTTTAATTTATTTAATTTATATTTAAAGTCTGTAATCCTCACTAAATCTCTTGTTTTATAAGCCACACGCTCTTGTGCTCTCTGACAAACCAGTGAACAGTAAGTACGTTGTTTCTCACAACTGAAGCTAACTGCCGCCACCTTGTGGCCATCTCCACCAATTAATGTGTTGTTTTAGACTTGCCTCCTTAAGATCTTAAGATGTTGGATTTTCTGATTTATGTCATTGTAATGTTTAAGTAATTTTACCACAGTCTAAGACGGAATGTGTTATGTTTCTCTCTTATGTAGATAGCGGAGGTGGGATTCAACACGTTTGATGTGGATGTCAACTTTGGGGTGAGACAGAGTGTTTGCACCAGGGGAAGTGAGATCTACCCAGACAGATGTGCCATCTTGCCCAGCCCCTCAGCGGTCAGACTCTATAATTAATTATACATCCATTAACATTACTTAGAATATAGATGGAAATAAATGTGGAAAGTTCCTCAATGCTTGTATCATTCTAATTGTCTTTTAAGCCCAGACTTGATTGCTAGACAAAGTCGCGCACAGACATGAAGTTGTTAGTCATGGGTATTTGGGTATGTCCAAATCCAGTGGAAACGTTTGGGCTTCCAATTGGAACAGATCGTTCTAATCATTGGCTGTCTGTGTAGTACACGTCCATTCATCCATTTTTCCTTGGAATATGCATACCCCTTTAAGTTCCCATGGACACTGTGTAAATGAGGAACAGGGAAGCTGTAAAAATCATTTGTACTTTTCCCTTTACAACCTTATGGCAAATCATTGAAACTGGTCTTCGTCCCTATTGTAACATCCAAATTTAATCCCAAGACTTCTCAATCAGAAAACTGCATCTTGACAGACAAATTACTCCCCTAAGGCAAATGATCTCCCTGATGATCATGCCTCTGCATAAGAACTTCCACTTTCTCTTGGGTGGACCATTCTACACATCCACTCTAGTCATCTTGGTCAAAGATTTGTGGAAGCACTTCTCAGTTAACCCCTAGAGTTGCATCTGAAGTTCCCTGTATTCCTGTTTTGCATCTTCTTTGTATGTGTATATGTGCGTGTGTGTGTGTGTATGATGTGTATGTGCGTGTGTGTGTATGTATATAAATATCAATTTGTGTTTTCTCCAAATGGTTGGATTTCCTATTATAATAATAATAATAAGATGAAGAAGAAGAAGTGGGATGTGTTGGAATGTTGGTCTGGTTTAGGACTGGCTGTACTCCCTGTGTGAACAGGTTGAATCCATCATGAATCATGCAAGTCATTTGGAGTGTGTGTGTTTTTTTCGCCTACTAATTTTGTGGTTGAAACACAATTACATTTCTTGCAAACTTCTTTATCTATTTTCTTCCATGCAAAAAAATAGTGTGTAAGACATTTGTAACTCTGTAATAACTACAGTAAAAGTTAAAAATGAACAATATGAAAAGCCTTGTGAATCAAAACTATAATTACCATTGTATCTTAGCGTCTAAGTCACTACACTTAAAATATTTATATTTAAATTTTCCAAATTGAATGTGCTTTTTGGCCACATTCACATATTCATGGATTTCCCCCTAGGATGTTTGCTGATGGTCTCCTTGTCTGTATATATATATTCCCTGCTGTAGGTGCAGGCCGTGTGCACCAGCCGACTGCGTGTCTCTCCAGGCTATGCCCAGCTCCTGGCCCTGCTGTGCGTGACTGACAGCTCCAGCAGCGAATCCAGCAGCAGCGAGGAGGAGGATCTGGTGAAGGTTGGTTCTTGGATCTCTCTTCGAGCCCAGAGCGTTGTGCTGTGCCAGGGAGCCGTCTCCTGTGCCAGGCTACTGTGGTCAGACAGCAGGAAATGACATTGCCTGTAGATGACGTGTGCTATGTTGTCTCTGTGTTAGACTCAAATACTTAGCCACAAATACTCCTATGGGTACCTGTGCCCCTAGGCTGACATGGGTCCCACACACTGCTTTCGGCAAAAATCCTTTGCTTATTAAAAGCTTTTCAGTTTAAAAATTTGGCCCTGGTGTTCATTGACAGGTGGCAGAATCGGCCGTTGCATTCATGTCTGGTCCCGAGTATGGGTCACTCAAGCTCTATGCTGAGATTTTAGCTCTGAGCTCAGTCACTATTTTAATGTTTAATTCTCCCATTACACTGTATGCCATACTACAGGAATGCTAGTAATGCATGTAATAGTAAATATATATGTTTATGTGGTGTTTGGCAAGTTTACATTGTTTAAGTTAAAACCATATAAAATGTAGTATTACTAATAAAACTCCTAGTAGATTTCTTATTATGTAGTAATAATAGCCACATGTCCTTATTAACTAGTAATAAGCACTGGTCCTTATACACTAGTAATAAGCCCTAAAATACTTAAAATGGTTTCTTTTTTTCAAATAAACAGTTTGATTGTAGATTGAATTAGCAAAACTGGGTTAGGTTTCTTTGTTGAAGTTTCTTACCCAATAATTTTTTGATAGTGTGAGTAGAGAAGAGTTGCACACACATGCATGTGCAAGTATTGACTACAAGCACTGTGAACTCCATTGGGTCACAGATTAGGCTGTGCATATCAAAATTTTCCACATTGAACTTTTCTTGCCAACAGCCAAACAATAATATTATGAAAGACACATACATACACACACACACACACACACAGAGATAGTGAGGCATGATTTTAACATTTATATTGTTCTATTTAAATGCAACAGACACTTAGATCCTGGTGTACTGGAGTCCTAAAGCATTCCTGGCTTTCTATGGTCTCTGCGGCCTCCTAGATGGATGTCTTAAAAAATAAACCTCAAAAGCTTCAAGGAAAGCAATGCTTTGATGCCAAGTCATCATTGCATGCACCATTGCACGTCTCTGCAACAAAATCAAAGTTCCTGTGTCTGTGGCTCCAGCTCCACTGAGGACGCAGATGATGTAAATAGACAGTGATCGCTACATGAGAGGCACACAGTGGATCAGTACAAGGCCCAATGATGATGTCTACAAATTTGTGCAACTTTGTTTGGAAGGTTTTTTTTTTTTTTTTTTTTTTTGCCCTTACGTGCAGTCCACGTTCCTGTTCAGACAACTTCAAAACGATAAAAGAATTTAAAAGCACAATGAAAATGTAAAACAACATACAGTCAAATCACTAGCGCTGACCTGTTTGTTGACAGTTGGACACAGCTGATGTTCTTTTTTATTGTTTTTCTTTAAGCCTAGTCAGCCATGAGTGTGTAATGTGTTAGCAGTGGACATCCCAGTCCCTGACGACTTTTGAAGGTTTCCATCTAGGAGTTGCTGGGAGAGAGCCATTAAAGCCAGGAACAGAAGCCGTATGTACAGATAAAGTAGTAGCGATGTAGCCAACGTAATGAGAGGCCAAGGCAATCCCCATGGAAACGCAAACGAGCATCTCCCTGACGACATCTTTGCCCAGTGCCATAGCAGAGGTTCCAGTCTCTCGGTTCCTTTTCGTAGAACCACACCGTTTTTTTGCTTCAGTCCTTCATGTTGCTGACCTTTACATTTCATTTTCTTTTCTTCTTTTTTTTAATCTTTAATTTAAATAACCAAATAAAATGAACAACATGACATAACAGTTGCTACAGAAGAGTTCGAACTCCATAGTCTCCTCATCGTCTATCTCTCTCTCTCTCTCTCTCAATCTTTGTCTTTCTTGTTTCCAGTTGAACAGTGAAAACAGTGAAATGTTTTTGAGCTCCTTACTCTAGTTGTTTTTCAGGTGCGCAACCCAGTCATGGCAGAACATTTCATCGAGAGATGGCGGAGAAATTTTTCATGAAATGAAAGGACCTAGACAGGTGGTGAGACAGCGAGCATGGGTGATGATCGCAAGCTCTCCACCTTACACACACACACACACACACACACACACACACACACACACAGACTTCATCAACCCTGATCTCTGTATACGTTTTAACGCTGACTGTCAAGGGTCTCGAAAACTAAATCTTAAAATAAGAATATATTTCAGGTATTAAATAATTTCATATAAAAAAGTCAAAGTCAGTACACATTTCCCCCTCCCCAACAAAGTTCAAATGACATCTTTTTACATGCGCGCGCACGCACACACACACACACACATCCACACACATCCACACACACCCCCCCCCTTCCCTAAAGCAGAAGTCCATGCAGTACCATAATATTGCAGAGAGGGTTTTTTTTTTTTTTTTATCCTTTAAGGTCATGACTTGAGTAACGGCCTATCTTTGAATGCGAAGCAGCACTAACACTTGCGTAGAAGCTTATACAGTCGCTGGGTTTGGCTTGCCATGGTTTACAACTGTTTTTTTTTTTTCTTTTTTTGCCCTTCCACATATTTTTCTTATGAACTGTAACTGCTATATTCTGAGGATTATGTTAAAGTTTGTTTTGTTTTCATGATTTCTTTTTTCCATACACAGTCATTTACAGAAACAAACAGTTGTACTGGGGAGCAGAGAGGGAAGTTTTGGCGAATTTTAAGCACAACAGGATTGTCCAACACCCCAACCACTGTGTGTCCACATACACTGCCTCCCTTCACCCCCTTCAGCAGCACCAGTCCTACCATTCCCCCGTAAGTTTGGTGTTCTGGTCCCGTTTCGGGGGTGCGGGTTTAGGCCCCTTGCGTAACGTTGCATAGCCTGAGATGTTGGCGGACATATTGTAGCCTCCCCCGCTGCCTCTGCTCCCACCTCCGCCCCCCCGGTGGGTGGGGTGCTCGAGCATGAGTTCGGGTGGCGGGGGCGGCAGGGCCATGTCGTCCATGGTGGCCACGGGCTCCAACTTGGAGGAGATTCGGGAGGAAGTGAGCGAGCCCTGGCGCGAGATGGACTTCCTCTTCAGGGTCCGGTTCAGGTCCTCCAGGAAGTTGGGTTGGAAGTTGGCGAGTGTGTTGCCTTTCGGGGAGGTTGGAGGGATCTGGGAGGTGAGTGGTACCGAAGGCACGGCGCCTGGGGCGAAGGGCTGTAGAGGGATCTGCTGGGGCGGCGGCGAGAGCGCTAGCTGCTCTGGGGGCCCGCTGCTGCGCCGGTGCATTGTGGGAGGTGGAGTCTTTTTCAGGGAGCTGGACTTCCAGGAAGTGGTGTTGGCCATGCTAGGCTGTTGGTACTGTTGCTGCTGATGGTGGTGGTGCTGATGATGCATCTGGGGTTGGGGGTTCACCACGGCAACCTTGGGGGCCCCGCCCGTGTGCATCTCCACCGGGAGAGGTGGAGGCGGCAGCAGCTCCGAGTCCGGGGGTGGAGGCGGGAAGTAGTCGCACTCAGGAGGAGGCGGCGACGGGAAATCTGAACTGGACTGACGGTACTGACCCGGTCCGCCGGCAGCGGGTGCCGCCTTCCCCTGCAGGGCCAGAGGCAGGTTGGCCAGGTTGATCTTGCCAGGTTTGGGGAGCACTCTCGGCTCCTTGGAGGGGGACCCCGAGGCAGACGCCGGTGTGGACATGGAGTTGGAGCTTGGTGCCGACGCTGGGGAGGTGGATGATACGACTCCAGTGGTCTGGGTTGGCTGGGCAAACATGCTGACCAGGTCCTCGACCTTCTTAGACTCCTGGTACTCTACCGAAGAATTGGAGCGGATGCTGGAGTTTCTCTGAGGTGTTGGCGGAGGTCGCTTACCACCCGTGGAGCCCGTGGACGAGTTGGATGAAGTCGAAGGTGACTTCTTGATAGGCGAACCTCCACCAGGTGCTGACTTGCCTGAGGGTAGTGGAGGTGGTGGAGGGGCGGCCTCGAGCGGGGGTGGAGGCGGAAGTGGGAACTCCAGGCTGTTCTCCGGCGGTGGTGGAGGAAACTCGGGAGACTGGGGTGGCGCCGGTTGACCCGGCTGCCACTTAGGCTTGGCCTTGACCACAGGTGGGGAGAGGGGGCCACCGGCGGGCTGCGGTGGGGCTCCGGGGAACTGGTTGACGATCTGCTTGACCAAGGAAGAGCCTCCTGGGGTGGGGGACAGGGGGCCAGCGCTGGTAGAAAGCGGGGGAGGTTTGGCGGGGAAGCTGTGCTGTTTGGGGAGGGTCGGGGGCGGTTGGTTGGGGCTGTGGGCTGCGGAGAGGCTCTGCTGCTTTTTTAACGGGGCAGGGGTTGGCGAGACGGGGGACACCACTGACCCAGTGAGTTTCAGGGCCGCTTGGGGCGGGAAACCCCCCGAGAAGGTTTTGGGAGGGGCGAGAGGTGGACCGCTTTGCTGTTGTTGTTGTTGAGGGGGGGGAGGGGACACGGGAGGGGGTGGGGGAGGAGGTGGAGGGGGGGAGTCCAGGTCGTCTGCAGGTGGAGAGAAGTCATAGGTCATGTTGGGGAACTTCTGCGCCAGGAACTGCTGAAGGCCGTTGGCAGTGAGCGCTGGGTACTTGGCCGCCTGGTCAGGTGGTGGTGGGGGCATGATGCCGTTAGCCTGCAGGTGTGTTTGGGTTTGTCCCGGGGGAGGGGGCAGCACCTGTTGCCCCAGTGGCGGAGGGGGCACAAACTCAGGCACCCCCATCCCCATGCCAACGCCAGGACTGGGCGGCCCCATCTTCAGCATGGCCATGGCAGAGCCCGGGGCCGGCATGGGGGGTGGCGGGGGTGGCGGAGGAGGAGGTGGCTGCTGCTCCAAGTTGGCGGCCATGTTTGTCATCTGGGGCTTGATGGACTGTGGAGGAGGAGCAGGGGGCATCATCTGCTGCTGTTGCATCATGGGTATCTGTTGCTGCTGCTTGAACTGCCTCTCCGATTGGGAGCCAGAGGTGCTCTGCAAGCGGGCGATGGTGCTGTACTTGGTGAAAGTGGTGGGGGGTGAGTGGTAGGCTTGGCTGGCCAGGGCTGGGGGTGGCGGCGGGGGTGGGGGAGGGGACGGTGGGGAGGGCGAGGACTGGGGCGACTCAACGGTGCCACTACCGCTATAGCTGCTGCGGGTCTGGGAGTGGGGCAGAGTGTGGTGGGACAGGGGGGGCAGCTGGAGGGGGTAGGAGGCCCGCGCTGGCTCCACCCTCACCTGTATAAACACAAACAAAACAAACAAACAAACAAACAGGAAATGAGTATCATCGTCATCATCAATCATCATCCTCATCTTTTCATATTGAGTTTATTCATGTCTGCCCAAATGCACAAGGCCAGGTGAGTGTTATGGTAAACAAAACAACAAACAAACGCAAAGTGAGTTTATTACTGTTTCCAAATTGATTGTTTTTGTCTGTCCAAATTGCAGTGAGCTTTATATGTGATGTGCACAAAAACAGAGACTGCAGAGACGAGCATGACTGAAACACATGATGCCACACAAGAGGTTAGTGAGTTTTGTTTCTAGCAGACTTCAAGTGCTCCTGAGGTCCTGAGTGCAGAGAGGAACAGGTAGAGAGGTACGAAGCAGAGGACAGGACCAGGGTTAAATGCAACGGCTCAAGACAACTCTATCAATAACATCTCTGCACAAGTCTCCCCTCATGGGCTCCAGCAGCCGGTTACACCAGTTGAGTGTAAGTTTGACTGAAATGTTTGGTGGAAGTGACGTCTTAAAGCTTACGATGAAACGAACTAGTTTAAAACTAGAGCTACACTCTATTCCAGTTGCACCGTAGTTAGTTACTAAATCAAATTATTATTGCATATAATGACGTTGTCACTATTGAAACCAATCAATATTACCGTTTGATGATATCAGAAGCAAGTCAGAACTCTGCATGTTCTTGGTGTACGCTGAAACGTAGTTTCTTTCGCAGTTGTTTCTTTGTTGTATGGAATGAAATGATACTATTTTAAAACACAGATGTTGTTTTGTTGAATTAGTGTTTCGGTAATATTTCAACCGCTGTTCCAGGCTACCATTGTGGTTAAACTTTTCTGTGAGGTAAATGTCATGTTAACACTAGCGATTCTCTTTATTTGATATGGGCAACTGTATCAACATTAACATCTGTGGCAGGTGGATGTTTAGTATTTGTGCTGTTAGACCCATACAGTTTCCAGTGAGTACAAACAGGATTCAAATACGGTTAAAATGATTTAAATGTGTATTGGTCGCATATGCAACTCTCAACTTATACAGTGTCAAATTAAATGTACCTGTCATTTAAATCAGATAAACATGTAACCAAAAGACTTACGATGGGCCTTAAATCTAGGACTGCAGTGGTGTAAATTTTAAGACACATAACTTAGTTGGAACTTATTTGCATGGTGCAACCCGTTAAAATTTTATAGCCTAGCTCCTAAACTTTGACATGAGGCCAATGTACGTTTGAACTATGCTAAGATGGAACTTGCGCTCAGCTAGTGCAACCAGCTGCAGATGTTTTGACTTGGAACACTAGATTCATGTTCTTTGAACGCTAGAGATTCATGCTCTCAGAAGACTAGAGATTCATATTCTTACAACACTAGATATTCATTTTCAAACAAACACCTTCTTAATTCACTCAGCACACTCTCAATGCAATAATTAGTTCTGAATATCACTCATAACAGTAGTCTGTAGGTTAATGACCATTACCCACCCAAATCAACAGTGCTACCAGGATGCCATGAGTTGCTTAACACACACTGTCACACACACACACAGTATATTACCAGTCACCTGGAGTGAGCTCTTCAATATGCAACTAACTGCATTCTTGGTTATCATTAAAATTGTGCAACCCAACCAAACCTGTGTTAAACACACGCACGCGCACACACACACACACACACACACACACACGGCCCCTAACCTCACTCCCCACCCGCACAGAGAGGCCTGCTGGCCTTGCGGCTCCTGCCTTTGGATCCCTAGTTTGAGGAGGGGGAAGGAGGGGAGGAGGAGGAGGAGAAACAGAGGACAGGAGTGGTGAAGGGAGCACAAGCACGATGGAGACAGCGCAAGCTAGCAGATGAGCAACAGGCAACTACTCAATAGAGGTACAGAATACTACATCTACAGCAACCACCACACCCACTCATTCACACATACACAGTTTCACACATACACACCCACACATTTTCACTCACTTACTGACACACATACATACACCCTCGCGCACACATACACACTCGCTTACTGAGACACACACACACGCTCTTCCATCATCTATATCCAGTGCTTGAAGTGGGCCGGAATGCACCGGAAACAGTTCTGGCACTTCTGTATTTCTGTCTTTAGGGACACTTTTTTCAGCTTTGAGACACTTATTGCAGTTGACGCAGCAGCCAGAGAATGTCCCAGACGGATAAAAGACTACACTACCCTGCAGCAAGACTGAGGCATCCATTCTGAGTCCCGGCCAATCGTGTAAGGGCAGGCCTCAAGCGGTGAGAACTGTTACTGTGTATACTGTAAATACCATGCTGTCTATGGCGTCATCGCTAACTGGAAAATAATAAATAAAATGAAACGAATAAAACAGTCTTCATTTTTCCCCACTTCAAGCACTGTCTACATCTCCTACTAAAATCAGTCGTGGAAAATGTATCATCTCATCATAAGCATGCAGAAGTACAGTACAACAGCAAAGGATCATGGGATAGTATCATCTCATCATAAGCATGCAGAAGTACAGTACAACAGCAAAGGATCATGGGATGGTGAAGCAAAGGATGATGCAAGAACATGATGAAGAGACTGAGCGTGTGCAAAGGTGTGTAGAGCGAGTAATGATGGGTACAAGGGATGCCATGAGTGTGTGTGTGGATGTGGTGTGTGTGTGTGTGTGTGTGTGTGTGTGTGTGTGGAGAGAGGTGGGATTGTGTGTGTGAATGAGGCTGGATGGGTGGAATGGTGTGTGTGCGGAGGGTTAATGTGTGGGTTAGTGTGAGTGAATGTGTGTGTGTGTGTGTGGAGGGTTAATGTGTGGGTTAGTGTGAGTGAATGTGTGTGTGTGTGGAGGGTTAATGTGTGGGTTGGTGTGAGTGAATGTGTGTGTGTTGGTGTGTGTGTGTGTGGAGGGTTAATGGATGGGATGGTGTGTGAGTGAGGGGGTGAAGAAGGGGGGTGGAGGGGGTGATGTGGGGGCACCTTGGTGATCTCCTCTATCTGGTTGCCTCTTTTCCAGGCCTCAGAGAAGATGGAGCTGACGGCGCTCTGAGAACGTACATGACCAGATGAGGTGCCGTCCGACACGCCGCTGTCCGACTGACTCGAGTGGTTGGACTGGGACTCTGCGAGAGAGAGAGAGAGAGAGAGAATTAATTTCTTCCTCATATTTCAGAGCATACAGCCGGCATTAAGCTGAAGGCATAAGACTACATTCATGGGTTCTGACATACAGGTCAGGTATGAATGTGAATTAATCCAATTCAAGTTGATTTGATTCAATTTATTCATGTTATCCTGTTTTTCCAGTGCAGTGATTCAGTATTTGGGACACAGTTGTTACAGAATAAATAGTGTTTTTTAAATAGATGAGTCATTACTGATGACCTTCTCCCTGACCTGTTTTCACATTACATTAATAGTCTACTATACCGCATACTCAGTTCATATCTCTGCATGTGCTGCAGTTTAATGCACACTGACATGGCCGTCTCAGTGGTCAACCTCAACCACTAAGCCTCCTCGTTCAACAGTTACTGCTGCTCAGCAAGCACCTACACTTAATACCATAATTATTCACACACACATGCCAAAAGTTTAATTTCATAGAATTTCTTACATGACCAAGAAAACAGGTTTTTTTTTCAATGTATTATTATCTCAAGCCCAAATTCTTATCTTTTATCTGGTGCGAATATCACTTCCAGGCAGAATAAAGTGACTGGTGAAACAAAAGTGCTCAATAAATCAAAGTGCGGCACAGGAGATAAATAACGTGGTTTAAAAGTATTCAAAACACTGAGATGTTAATAGTGCTGTTTTAAAGCCCTGCTCCTCATCTAAGCCGTGGCTTCGGTGCTATTGTGAGTCTGATAAGAGCTATATGATAGCTTTTCATTAGGAGTCTGTTGAACCTCATCACTCCGCACCCCTCAGCCCTCATGGCCCTTATCTGATGCTGGAGGCTAGATGTGTTTACGCTGTGTTGTAACCCTGTGGTGGTTAACCAGAGTGGGTGTTAAATAGCCTGAGTGGTTCAGTGTTAAATATCATGTGTGTAAGCCCTGAGTTATGTGTGTGTCTCAGTGTTTATGTCCTGGGGTCATCAAGTACACCTTAGAGGATTAGCAAGACTAGACTTTCCAGAATTTTAAAGAACTAAGTCCTATACAATCTTAAATTCAAGTCATTATATTATATATTATATATTAAGTCCTATACAATCCTAAATTCAAGTCATTTAAGTATGGATTCCTTGGATTCTGTGCAAAAGGTCTCAGGATTAAACAGAAAAGATCACTTCCCTGAATTCACAGCAAAAGATCACTCCCATGGATTCACAGCAAAAGATCACTCCCATGGATTCAAAGCAATCATCTATCTGATCCTGAACAAGCCCAATCAAGCATGGGATTTGAATATAATGACACACTATTGGGGCCACACAAATAGAAGACGCTTGAGGTCACTGTTGTGACAGGCTGTGTGACGAGCTGTATTTGCAGTCTGATATCACACAGGGTTTGACTAACCACAACAGACTATTAGACTCAAATAGCGTGTGTGTCTCAAGTCTGTGGATGTCACAAGAGGTGTGTGTGTGTGTGTGTGTGTACATACCTGGCAGGCTGGATGAGCTGGATCCAGACTTGATGCTGGAGCTTGAGAGGGAAGACCAGTCGTAAGCCGCCTCCGTCCTCTTCATGGCCTCCTGGTAGTTCACATACAGCTGCTTCTGATACTACACACGCACACACACACATTTCATAACACCCGTAAACATACACAGGAAAAAAAAAAAAAAAAAAACTCCATGCCAGCCACGCATCACATTGACTACAGTTCCATGCAGGAAATGTGCCAGGTTTTAAAGGGAACACTGGCAATATTTGGTTTGCATATGAGGAATTTACATGACTCACATCGATAGGCACCTTCCAAATTTGGGCATATTCCGGATTCTAGAACCCAGAATAAACCCCCTAGTTCATGCCTGAATTTAATAGAACTAGCATGACGCATCCAATACAAGGCAACTTTGTAGGCTACGTCAGTGACCTTACTGGAATATAGTGACTGATATGTAAATGAGAACATTCCTGTTGCACACTACTCTTCCACACATGGAAACAGATATTCAGGATCTTGCCCGAACCAGAATATTGACCTTATTCCAGATTTGCTGTGCATGTAACCGTAGTCATTGTGCTGTTCAGATTGAAAGAACATCTGGTGATGAATTCATTCTTAGTCTAGTTTTTAATCTATATTAGGAATATTAGGGACCCTGTTATGTTATAGTAATCATGTGCCATCACGCCATCTGGTCTGTAGTGATGAAGTTATTCATTTTACTTAAATGATGACTTTCCCGTTACCTTGGCGATGCGAATGCCGTTCACCCACTGGTGCAGCGTTCTGACATCATCACAGCACAGGTACTTGATGTACTGGGACTTCTTCTGAATCTGAGGATGCTGCGGTGATGAGATGGGACACGGGCACAGTCAGACACACATCTACCAGTCAGACACACATCTACAGTCCCATGCATCAGACAGGTCTGATGACTGCAGATAAACAAACACGACATGGCGGCCAGGGAGAGCACTGTGCTGGGGCTACTCCACGAGGGGGGCTCAGTTAAACTGGAGGTAGAGGTAAACCTTAAAACAGAGGCGCGTGGGGTCACCAGTACACAAACTCAACATTACCCGACCTCATCAAGTCAGCTGCAGCAGCCTGCAGCCAACAATGTGGCTTGACTCCGCTAAAAACAACCAGTGGGATGAGTTATTCCCAGAATAACCTTTCAACCCAGAATGCATCGCCGGCCTGGTAAAGTTTGCTAGTGATGACATAAGGGATATGATGGCAATGATGACTTTGTTCTCTTATCTAAACAAAGCCAGCAGGCTACTCTATTAGCAGGTTGACCACATTTTCTGCGTTAACTAAGCCAGGTGTAGCTCTTAGCCACCTTCTTGGAATAGCCACCTGATTGTTCAATTGTCTCTAGGCATCTGAAGACAAAATTAAATGCAGGCTTCATAATAATGGTCACCAGGTGGCGCCAGTGAGCCATCCAAATGTATGGCGCTTGAGCTGAGCCCAGGAGAGGGGGAGCTGGTGCTATATTCTGTATATGAAATCTATTGTATGGTGCTGTGCATGAATGGTACAGTATTGATCAGCTGTATGGAGCTGAATGTAGTAACTCAAACGAATGGTCACCAGATGGCGCTAGTGAGCCATTCCGAAATGTGCTGTCTGAGCTGAGCCCTGGAGTGGAGGAGCTGGTGCTAATCCAGCAAAGCAGGTCAGATGAGCCGAGCAGAGCAGAGCAGAGCAGGCAACCAGGCCTGACTAATGCTGGAGTAATTGGGCCTGTGATTGGGTTTGTGTCAAAACACTTGTCTTTAGCTCGGCTACTGCTCATATCCAAGGCTCTGTTTCTTTCTTTCTTTGTCTCTCTCTCTCATTCCTCACGTACACACACTGATTCTTTCTCTCCCCTCTATCTCACCTTCACCCATTCTCTCCCTCTGTCTCTCTCTCCTTCCACCTCTCTCTCTCTCCCTCTCTCATTCCTCACATACACACACTCATTCTCTCTCTCTCTCTCTCTCTCTCTCTCTACCAATAATACTGTATGACCCTGCTGCTGTTGCGCAGTCATGGCACTACTTCAAACTTCACTCTCTGTCAGGCACTTTGGGCTTTAACTGCTAATCAACACGTATGAGAAAGAGAGAGAGACGGAGGGAGAGAGAGAGAGAGATGGAGAAAAGGAGCACAAAAAAGTATAGAGAAGGAAAAGAGAGAGAGAGAGAGTGACAGAGAGAGAAATGGAGTAGAGAGGGGTGGAGAGAAGGGGGTGAGTCTGTCCTCCATCACATAACAGTGTGCACTGTGCACACGCCGTCCCACAGTCTGTCAGTGTCGGGCCTGAGTGCACACACCGGGCCCACAGTCAGACGACTGTCAGTGTCGGTCTCAGTGCACACACCGGGCCCACAGTCAGACGACTGTCAGTGTCAGTCTCAGTGCACACACCGGGCCCACAGTCAGATGACTGTCAGTGTCAGTCTCAGTGCACACACCGGGCCCACAGTCAGATGACTGTCAGTGTCGGTCTCAGTGCACACACCGGGCCCACAGTCAGATGACTGACAGTGTCGGTCTCAGTGCACACACCGGGCCCAGTCATGACTGACAGTCGGTCCAGTGCACACACCGGGCCCACAGTCAGATGACTGTCAGTGTCGGTCTCAGTGCACACACCGGGCCCACAGTCAGATGACTGACAGTGTCGGTCTCAGTGCACACCCGCCACATCAGATACTGCGGTCCTCAGTGCACACACCGGGCCCACAGTCAGATGACTGACAGTGTCGGTCCTATGGATGAGTGTCTACGGCCTAAACTGAAGCAGTATGGGACAGTACGGACTACGGGGCTGTTGGCAAAGAAGCAGTCAGTCCGTCTCGTAGTCAGTTCCCTGAAGTCGGATGAAGTCCCTGAGGTCAGATGCACACTCTACGACAGCACTGCACCCCTTGGTGCAGTGGAAACTTTAGTTGTGCATCATCAGAATGAGAAGGTATCACTGGCGGACGCCTCCCTGCACCCTCTCTCCAGCACTGATCACCTGATCTGAGACGCTTCAAGCGGAATCTTAGCGACATTAGTGACGTTGTTTAAGTTTAACAGAGAGATGTGTAGGTGAGCTCAGGACTGATACAATCATTAGTGACGTTTAAGTTTAACAGAGAGATGTGTAGGTGAGCTCAGGACTGATACAATCATTAGTGACGTTTAAGTTTAACAGAGAGATGTGTAGGTGAGCTCAGGACTGATAAAATCATTGGTGATGTTTAAGTTTAACAGAGAGATGTGTAGGTGAGCTCAGGACTGATACAAACTGACACAAGCCGTCACAGTGGAAGGATGAGTCATACAGCGAAATCACTAAAGGGGTCCACTAAACGGGGCTGTGTGTGTGCATGTGTGCGTGTGTGTGCATGCGTCAAACAAGGGTAAAGTTAATGGAAAAACCACAAAAACACAATTTCTGAGCAGGTGTGT